>JAEMOT010004120.1:239145-263546 GCA_019297695.1 Apostasia ramifera
ATATATATATATATTAATTGAGATATAAATATATTTTTAATCCATTAATTTATATGACTGTATTTTCAGAGAAACTGAATATAAAAAGTAATCTAGAATTTAATATAACTAATTCTTTGATATTGTTATAGTAGTAGTATAAATAATTATTCACCAAACTTACTGTTTTTTTGTGAATTCTTTACTATAGAAGGCAAGTAAGCAGTGATATAATATGATGAATCACAAACAAGTTGCTAATTTAAGCTGCTGGAAACCGAAGATCTGCGGCGCCAGATTTGAGGAATCCGAGGTTGACTTTTTGCCACTCACTCCTTCCATCCCTCATTGGCAGAACGGAAGTCAACTCGCACAATCTCCTGAGATCACTTTTTCAGTATCCTGAAATCTAAAATAGATAAAATAATTAATTCAAAAAATGATGAATAAACATACATAAATACATATAAAAGCAAGAAAAAAAATTCAAATATGTGCATATTAAACATTATTTGACCTAAATTGAAAAATTAAAATAGCCAAAAATTAGATAACTGAACCCGTCGTCAAAGACAATCTAGTTCTCCATCGGCGGCATCGTTCTCCAGTCAACCATACTGGAGAGAAGGGAAGATAGAGAGAGATTGATTCTGATCGCGAAATCAAGATGCAAGCAGTGAGCGAGTAGAATGAGTTGGAGAAGGCCGGAGGATTGAGTGTCGAAGGTCTCTTCGACGGTGGCGCGTTTCGATTGGAAGAGCCCGGTGCTGCTCCGCGACTCGAGAGGTAAGGCTCGGTGATCCTTCATCATCTTTTCCTTTTTCTGCTTCTTGTTATTCTTCTTGTTCTACTCGAGTTCGGCTGCATAGCAGTTATTTCGGTCAGATCCTGCCAGCTTCGAGTTGATTTCTTGCTTTTGGAATCCCTAACCGATTGATTAATTCCTTTCCTATCTGAAGTTAAATCAGCTTCGGAGCTCCCTTCGCAGCTCCGGCAGCTTGAACTGTTCGTTATCTGAATCACATAACTTTCGATCTCGCAGAAATCTAGGGTTTTTTTTATAGAAGATGGTATTGGCGACCGCATTCCGCTGGCAGTTCTGCGGGGAATCGGGCAATAGCAACGCTGTCCGCAAGAAACGATGCAAACCCTAATTTTTTTATAGTGGAAGAAGGAAGCTGATTTTGCGATCGCGTTGTCTTCTAGTTTTGGTATGCTTTTACTAAACATTGAGGCATGATGCCAACGACGCCGGCGATTCTGCCGCCGCCGAGATTGGACCTTGGCGAGATGAAGTCCCAGCTTGCTAAGCGGCTGGGGCCGGAGCGAGCCCGCCGTTACTTCAGCTTCCTCCATCGTCTTCTGTCGCAGAAGCTCAGCAAGGCAGAGTTCGACAAGCTCTGCTTATTGACTCTTGGGCGGGAGAACTTGCCTCTCCACAACCAGCTCATTAAGTCTGTGATCTGGAATGCTTGCCAAGCTAAGATCCCGCCTCCGCTGAAAAAGCTCTCGAACAGAGAAGATGGCTTGAATCTATGTAAACCTCCTGGGTGCTCTAATGGTGATCTGCTGCAATCTCCTCGAAGTAGTAAACTCCAGCTAGATGAAAGGTTAGAAGAAGTTCATGTTCAAGAAAATGGTCACATTGGATCTTATGATTTGAAGAGAAGACTGGAAGGTCCAGATGCTGAACAGGCTGAGGATCCTGTGAAGAAACTTCGTGTAGTTAGCAATGGGATTGAGGAAATCGTTGTTGGAGAAGATGATGCAGTTTTGGCGCAAAATAATTCTTGGGCTATAACCCAGCACTGCGTTAGCGCACCGATTGGAATTCCATTCTGTTCTGCAAGCAAGGGCGGGGCAAAAAGATCTTTTCCTACATCCAGAAGTTTGACCTCTAGTAGCCTTAGCTGCTTATTTGATTGCAGTGAGCTATGCCGGACCGAAGAGTTGAAGAAGAGGATGGAAAGGGTCGTGGAAGCACGCGGCCTTCAAGGGGTGACTATGGACTGTGCTAATTTGTTGAATGAAGGATTGGATGCTTATTTGAAACGACTAATTAAGTCTTCTCTAGATGTTGTAGAGGCAAGGTCAGGCCTTGAAACAATGAAGAAGATATTCCAAAAGGAGAAGGTTCTTGGGAAACCCATCAATGGTATTTGGCTAAAAAACAGCACTTACATGCATCGTTGTGGATCTTTGGACTCACTTGATCAAAAGTCCTGCTTAGTATCTCTGTGGGATTTTATGGTAGCTATGGAGCTAAACCCACGACAACTCGGGGAAGATGCTCCCTTATTGCTTGAAAAGATACGCATCCGTTCATTTGATCAATAAAAAATGTTAAGACTGCTGACTTGAAGCAGCGTGTGATATCCCATATGCAATTGGTCGTCCTGTGTATGCTAGCAGGGGAACTTGTAATAAAAATTCACTAGTGGTGAGCGTTGGAAGACAGAAGTCATGATGCTGATAAATTTCTGATGAACAAATAAAAATTCACCACTGCTGATTGATCCCTTCCCAGCATACTCGACACCTCCTAATGGAGCTCATTTGCTCCCTTGAATTTTTACCACCGTTAATGGAGCTTTCGGGATATCATAACAAGCTAACCAATGGAGGCTTCAACCACAATTTTGCAGCAATACATTTGTAACTTATACATTTGTTTTTCGTTGGTCCTGCAGATCATGGCATGTCTTCTATCATTTGCTATATTTTCTTACGTAGTGCTGTTACCATTTTCATGTACTGATGAAGATTGTTTAGATATGAGACTTTGGTATCATTTAATACACAAAAATAGCATTAACCACTCTTCATGCTTCTGCACTGAGCTCTAAAGTTTCATCATTGAAATCTCCTATAAAGCTATTTTTAGTTACGTATTGGTTGCTTTTCTTTTATGCATGAACATTCCTCTTCTTGCCATGCAAGGATCAAGGAACAAGTCATACGGAAAGTAACTCATTCAATCATTAGAAAAGTTTGTTGAGCTGCACCTATGGTGCTTTAAGCCAAAACTTCCTGAGCAGCCTCATACAGATACCTCTGTTTATTTACTTACTACATAATAAATTTCTATGATGCTTGTTTATGATCTCCCTATGCCTTTACTTTGCGTCCCTAACATATTCAGTTCTTAATGGAGAAGTGCTGTACAGGATTATGAGAAAAACTGCTATAATGAAGTTAGTTCATCTCCAAGGGATGGGAGTTCTCCAGGCTTGCCTAAGGTTAGTTGTTTTTACAACTAATTTTTGTTTACAGAGCAACTGTAAATTTTGTAAGTTTCCTGTGTTGTGGTACGTCTGAATGCATAACTGGCTTCTTTTCCCCTCCCCTCTATCGCAGCATTTTTCTTTAAAAGGAAATAGCTTAATTTTCAATTATATTCTTGAGTTTTTTCATTATGTCTCAGTTGAATGAGACTTGATAGCATTATATTATCATATATATATATATATACATATATCTATAATCTGAAAGTACTAGTTATCTTTTTTGCAAATGTTAAGAACTATTGAAATCAGTTCAGCAGTTGCTACATGAAGAAATCCACATTCTGATAGCGCTCATTTGTTCCCTTGAATTTTTTGCCATCCACAGTCACAAATTCGGAAAACTGTTTATCCTTGCCAATCAATAATTAGCCTGAAGATCTGAGAATTGATGTTAATCTATATATGGCATAGTCCAGCATCTTAGTGAAAGCTACTTAATAGAATGTACTACTCACAAATAAACTATTTTGAGCATAAACTAGATAATGTGAAATAACCTTGTTTTTTTGAGTTCTACTGAAAAGCAGTTTCAGAGTTGTAATTATAACCATAGAAAATTATATGTAATTGAAAATGTTTTGAAATTTTCTTCTTATTGATCTAAAAGATTAATCTGATATTTTAGAGAGAGTTTTATTAGGATTATTTTGCTACTAGCACAGAATTGAGATTCTGTATCATTTTTGAATTGGATTTGTTTTTTGTTTTGATGACCCCTAGGTTAAGATGTTATTGTAGAATATGCTCAAGCTTTTAGGTTAGTTGGTAACCAGAGATTTAATATAATATCAAAGTCAGAAATCTCAAGTTTGAATCCTGGTAACTCTCAATTATCTATAGTATAAGGTTTAACAAAAAAAAGTATCTATGTTGAACTCTATGCTTCAAAATGAATAAATTTCCATGTGAAATGGCGTTTAAGAATATAAACTTAATTCTAGGACATTACCTACAAGCTTAAGCTTCTAGGTTGTTGATAACCAGAGATTTAACAATCGCATAATATAATGCAGCAAACCAAAATTGAAGAAGGAAAGTCGGAAGTTTTCTTTTTTCTCATTTTCTTCAACCTTCCTTTTTTTTGTTATGATTTCTCTACACCTGCAATTACATATTTTGTTTCTGTTGTTAGTGATGGATTTCTGACATTTCCTCTCTTTTCAGATGCTCCTTTCTCTTTGTTTTGTAAATTTTTTTATATATGTTTGCTGAATGTTTCATTGGAAGCTTACTGTTGCTTTAATTCCTGATTGAGTTGAGTAATACGAATGCCGAATCTTATTCTTATTGCATAAATTCTCACAAGCATGACCTCCTTCAATCATCATTATTATTTTTTTTGCGACTCCACTTCATCTCATGCTCCTAAACAAATACTGACAATTTATCAACGATAAGCCGTTCTGTTTTGTCATTAGAAAAAGCAAAAAAAAAAACCTCTATCTTGAATATTTGCATGCCCATGGAGAGAGTTGGGAGTACTGAATTTCTTAATAGTTCTTCTTGTCCCCCCAACCACAACATAGATGGTAGGAGATATCAAACACCTCAAATTTTTGTAGAACAGTTCAATCTTGTTGTATGCTGAAAAACTAAGAGGCATGCAAGACAAAAGCCACCCTTATGAGCTTATTCAAAGAACGGTCAAAGGTATAAGAGCTAACTCATGAATAAAGCCAAGTTCAGGCTGGAATCAAGCAGCCTATCATTAAATGGGAATAATTTGATAACAATCTCCTTTGATAGTCTAATTCTGAAATTTAAAAAAAAATATTGGTGTTCATATAATTTTGAAAAAACGAACTCTATCATTTAGGGCTATAAATGAGCTGAACGTTCGATAAACAATTCGATGTTCTGTTTAATAAAAGCTCGTTCATGTTTGGTTCATCAAGATTAATAAACAAACTTAAACATAATTTTAAAAGTTCGATTAGTAAATAATTAAGTTTAAATATATTAGCGTTCAGCTTGTTAATATTCATAAACATACTTGATTATAAAGCTCGATATGATGCTCTTTTAGAGATTATAATATATATTATTTATTAATAAAAATTTTATAAATTATGATGATGAGCATGCTTTTATATAAGAGTTTGTTTATAGCTTTTATATTTGTGAACTTAATTTTATATAAGTTTATTCATGAACCATATGTGTCAAGCCCAAACATACCTTTATGTTCGTGAACCAAGCTTTAATAAGCTCGACCTCAATTTTAGTAACGACCATAAACTCGAATAAATCATTACTCAACTCAACTCGGTTCACTTGCAGCTCTAAATTGATTTAAAATGTTGTGACCTTTTACTTACTCATACATGTTTATTTGCTAGTTAACTTTAAACTAAATTAAAATTAACTCTATATAATGTATTTACCATTAAATTAATTATATTTTAAATTCACATGTAAAATTTATTTTGCATGTTACATTAATTTTAAAATAAAAACAAATGTTACTTTACACCTTTCATATATTTCGAAATAAAATTAATTTTATTTTCTTTCACATATTTTAAACCACAAATATTATTTTAAACATTATATTTTATTTCAATTAAAATAATCACAGAACAGACAGTCAATTGATATTAAAAAATATCCTTTCCATTTTATCTTAAATCTAATTATTTGACTTTATTCCTCTCTGATCTAAACAAATATTAAGCACAATTGGCCGCCATGTATGCACGTGCCCACCGCATGTGCGCACATAACAACCAACAGTTGTCGAACTGAAAAATTACTCTTTTCATCAGCCCTACTCCTTAATCAGGACTTCCAATTCAAAATTAATTTCTAAAGTGATTCTTATAATGATTTTCGAAATAAATTATGCAAACAACAGCTATGAGCATTGAACTCATGACCAATAAAATATAATTAACACAAATTTTATTCCATCACTTGCACTTTCCATTTTCTTTCAGCCATACAATATGCAAAACAATCCAACATGTTGAGTTATACAAGGCTTGAAGAGTGCAATATCTGAATTTATTTCACTAAAAAAACATTCCAGAGGCCAACGTGCATACAGAGAGATGAGTTTAGCTGTATAGAAAGAATAAAGAACAGTAGTAGAAGATTTAGTAGAACTGAAGTTCATTCTTGGAGGATGCAGCTGGAGCTTTGCAGACGGGGCACCAGTTCTTCAGCTTGAGCCACTGATGAATGCACTGCACATGATAAAGATGCTCACATGGAAGCCTCCCCACCTCTTCTCCCACCACATACTCTTCCTGAAAATCCAAGCAAGTATTTTAATCTAAACTTGTTTGCAATCAGGTACCCTTCTTCACTAAACTCTATTTCGAAGTAACTTTTCTCAAGGCAAGTGAACTAAAGATAATACATAATGACTACATCTCGCTTACAGTTTTTCATCTTCCGTCTTTTACCTTGAGAAATGCTATGCCGCCTAAAAAAAGATGAGTCCGCAAAGATTTCAAGAATTACCCAGTGGACGAATGTTTCATCCTATGGAAAAAGCTCTTAACCTATGGACTTCGAACTTTTTGGGGGCTCTTTTTTCAGCTGCATAGCATTACTCGATCTTTGTCATGATAAATTAAAATCCTCACATAAAATATCAAAATAATCCGACTTGATAAAGTTAATATGTAGGGCTAGTCGCTAAAATGGAAAAACCAAACATACCTGGCAAATGCTACACTTCGTTTCACCATCACCATGGCTGGGCATCCTTGGAAAAGGAAAGCATGTCCTGTATGTGCTTCTCTTGAGACATTTAGAGAAGGCATCCTCTGAAAGGGCAGTGCTCACAGATCCCATCTTCTCCTCTAGAGCCAAAAGCTCCTGTTCAAAGCAAATAAGGTAGGATTGGAGGATTTCCACATACAAACTCCAAGCTTGTAAGTAGCAGATAGCTCTCTCTTAACAGTAAAATTTCTCTGAATAACTTCAAGTGCAATATTGATCTAAAAAGCCATCACAATGAGACGTACTTTGGATATAAGTTACAAATGTATTTGACGTCTTGGTACAAAATTCCAAAAATGCTGTTAGCTTGATAACAAATCCATTTGATGCCATTCCAAACCCAACTCCAGCCCACAATTCTATGGTTTGTGTAACCCCAAGATTCTGTTTTTAGTTGTGCGCTTGGAGTATATTTATTGCATGATTATTTAAGTTTATGTCACGTCGCCGAGTCGGTTTGACTCGAGCACTCGACTCGCCGAGTCGGATTGACTCGGGCACCGACTGGCAGAGTGGCACTCGACTCGCCGAGTCGCGTCCCCTAGTCGGGTTGACTCGGCCGCTCGACTCGCCGAGTTGCGTCCCCGAGTCGAGTTGACTCGGACGTCCGACTCGGCCGAGCCGCGTCCCCGAGTTGGTTGACTTGGCCAGGTGAGTCGGTTGGCGACCCACTCGACTCGCCGAGTCCCGTCGCCGAGTCGGGTTCACTCGGGCACTCGACTCTGCCGAGTCGCGTTGCCGAGTCCGGTTAACTCGGGCACTCGAATCGCCGAGTCGCGTCATAAAGTCTGCCGTCATGTTTTAATGAAAACCAGTAGCAGAATAAGGAATAAAAGACAGTCAAGACTGCTAATTCTCACCACTCACATACCTCATATGACATGTCATCTATATCCATTCTCATATCTCTATGCTGATCATAGAAGGTCAAACCTCCCAGGAGTAAATTTGCCTCTAGCATCATTGCTTGCTGCAACAATTATATGTGTAAGTTCAAATATACATATATATATATATATATATATTTATATTTAGCTGCAAAATTACTGATTATAACCTCATATGTCAACACCTCATCTTGCCCAATCCTTTCCAGTGCTAGTAAAACCTGAATACATGAAAGGCGCATTTTAGAACAAGGAAATTCCATGGACCTTCAGCAAAGTTCAAACATAAACAAACCTCAGCGATTCCTCCCATGTTAAAACGCCGATAGTCATCTGTATCTCCAGAATGATCAATCAATCTACTTCGTGATCTCCGACTGCTGGAACCAGGTCTTCCAGTGAAGTGAAAGTCTTGAAAAGCTGAAGGTCGATCAAGAGGGAAAGATCTTTGTGAATTCTCCTCAGCAACCTCATATATTGATAATGGATTGATGTGCTGAGGTTCTTGCTCACTCTGCCTCATCCTACTACTTCCTTCACCTGAAAAACCTCGCCTTGTTCCAACAGATCTGACAACCTCCCTGCCTGAATGGACTCTTGTCCTCTTTGAAGCTTCTTTACTTGCTTCATGTTCTTGAAGAGAAAGCATCGTGTTTGAAGAACCTTCTCCATATTGCAGCCTTCTTCTCACTGCAACATCTCTTTTACGATGTCCATTGGAAGAAGAGCAACCAGATGGAAGAACATCGGAGATGGATGCACACCCTATATTTCTTAGACCATACCTCTGTGGCCTATCACTAATCCCTTGTGAAATTGTTTTAGAATCTCGAGCAGCACTTTGCGGTGTGGAAGATTGATGCGGAACTGAACTTGCAGCATCCTGAATGGCAGATGTAAATTTTTGATTAATTTGCTTTCCATATCTAGAGGCTGATGCAATGCTAGAACTATTGGGTGCGTCAGTTGAACTAGTAGAAAAACCTCGAACATTTGGTGCTTCATGGTGCTCCAATGCTTCCTCCTCTCTCCCGTGAAACCCAAATTTCCAATTATCTCCATTATCCTCTCGCCTGGTGCTGCTTTCTGCAGCATCTGTTTCCTTGAGAGATCCTAAGTTCTGCTGTTCGCGGTAAGATTTTTGGACGCTTCTAATTGAAGAGAATGACTTTGAATAACTTGCAGCAGAGCTGTAGTTCCTATCAAACCGAAAAGACGGTTTCAAGTGCTTAGATTTATCGGAATTGTTATTTTGGGAATTTTTCATTGGATCACGCCTACGGCTGTAGATCTGAAAGCTTCTTTCTTCGTGGTTTGGATCTCTAGAAGATAAGCCAGAATTTCTAGGAAGTTCGAGCTCTCTGGTTGTTCTTTTGCTACTATCATCATCCATGGGCAAACCAAGAGTTTTAAATTTGAGCAATGTGATGAAGTGTTTCAGGGATTTCTGAAAACAAAAAAAAAGAAAATAAGTGCTTAACAAGAATAATATATTGAAAGAGTAAAAGTACGCAACAAGTGATAGTGACGATGAATAACAGGGATTTTCAGGTAAGTGAATAACAAGCATTAACATAGTTCAACATTAAACTAATAATATTTCAAAAATCAAACATTAAAATTAACTTTAATTCACATATATAGAACTTCTAAAATAAAAAACTAATCTTATTTCAAATCTTACACACCTCTCAAAATAAAACTAATTTTATTCCAAATTTTTAACAGATCTCAAAACAAAAATATCATATCAGAAATTATCTTTTCCCCAAAGATAAGGGTTAGCTTCCTTGAAAGTTTATCTTTTTCATTCAATCTCAACTTCCCGTTTGCTTCCCATTGAAAACCCAACTGCAGGCCAAACTAACCCCTCAAATACCCATCTTTGTATTGCAAATAGATTGTATGGCATTCACAACATAAACCATATGCATCAAATATATATGTATATATACAGCTTTACATGCATATATGCATAACCCTGTCTACACCAACACTATTTTGAGCAAGTTATCTTCAACCCACAGCCAAACCAAACTAGGGTAGAATAGAAGCTGGACGATTCTCGAACAATTTTCGAATTTCTATTATATCACCAGCCCTAATTTAAGCTGAATTCATATACAACATAAGACACAATTTAATCCCTTTCACAGCGCAGCAAATTGACATGTTAATGAATCAAAGAAGTAAACAAGCTCTGCAACGAACATTGCAAGTGGTGATCTTCGCGTACAGAAAAAAACCCTAAGACAAAAGAAGCTTAGGGAAAGAAGAAGGATCGTTCGTCCAAATTATCAATGGAAAAGAGGGCAGGGCGAGGCACGTTCATCATCCAAATGTAGAAATTTATAACAATAGGGTAAAAGGAAGGCCGAAATTTCAGGCGGAAAAAGCTCTCAAATCTGCAAATCTGAAAACCTTTTCGTGCAGAACCAATTACTAATGGCAGATTCCACCAAAAAAAAATTACAAATAGCAGAAAGAGATCTCTCGACACACAAACACACAAATACAGAAAAAGAGAGAGAGAGAGAGAGAGAGAGAGTAACCTCCTTTCTTCCAATCCACGCAAGAAAAGAAAATCCCCAAAGCTATCTTAGAGAGAGAGAGAGAGGGATAATGAGAAGTGCCCGGAGACTGAGTCCGATGTTTTAATACCACGGCTGGGGCGGCGAGGTCGAGAAGACGAGTGATCCATTTACTCCAAGATTCGTGCTCTCTCGATCAGGTCAGGAGTGCGATGTGGTAGTTAGCCCACGAATCTTCCACAATTCCTCCCTCTCCCTCTCCCTCTCCCTCTCCCTCTCTCTGCTGCCATCAACCATAAGAAAGTACCTTGCTTATCAAAAAGAAAGCAATATAACCAATTAAACGATAAGACCAAGGCGGAAATTTCCTTCTTCTTACCCAATCTCCGTTGACCGGCGCCGCCCCCGCCGCAAACACCGTGCAAAAGGTGGAATCTTTTTGGAAAATGATATCAAGCCCAACATTAGCCCTAAAAGTTTTACGCGCTTTAAGTATTAATTTTGCATTATTTTTTTAGGACTACTTTTTTTTTAAAAAAAAATTATTTTTAAAATTTAATGAAAAAAAAATTTATTTTAATATTATAAAGTGTGTGAAATGTGAAATTCTTTAAATTCTAATATTCATATTTATTATTTACATTAGATGTGAAATAAAGTTAATTTTTATAATTAAAATTTGTGTTGAGTAAAAAATCTGACTCCAACCAAACGAAGCTAAAGGACGTAAAACATTTACGTTTATCAATTTTTACTTTAATTTAGCTATTTAGAATTTAATATTAACTTATCGAGTAGACAATACGAGCCTGTCAACCATGTCGTGCACTTTAACTGTCTTCGTTATGCCATGTCATTTCATGTTTTTAATTTTGTATAAGTATTTTATTTTATATAAATAATTTTATTTTGTATAAATATTTTATATATATATACAAATGAAAAAAATGCTCATATAAAGTAAAAAAAAAATCACACGAAATATAAAATGTCACACCAAATATAATATTTTATATGACAAATTTATTATTTTATATGATTATTTTTTCTTTATAAATATATATATACAAACTTCAAAAACTTTTTACACAAGGCGAAAAAATATATGTAAATAAATTTATTTAAAAAACGAGTAAACAACAACAACAACCAAGCCTTAATCCCACTAGGTGGGATCGGCTACAGGAATCCTTTGTTTCCTTTGCGCTCTATCAGTTACTAAATTCTTATCTAAGTTTAAGTAACTAAGATCACTCCTTATAGTTTCTTGTCATATCTTCTTTGGTCTCCCTCTTCCTCTTTGTACATGGGCAAAATTCAATAACTCAATTTTTTTAACTGGAGCTTCAATCGGCCTACGATTTAGATGTCCAAACTATCTAAGCCGGCTTTCTATAAAAAAATAAGTAAACAATACGAAATAATATTTTCTCATCGTTTCATGCACGGCAAAACTAGCAAACGCACTTACCTAATATGCAAGAATAGGAGTTAAATAGCTGAGCTAAAAGGGCGCACAACCCAATAATTCTTCCAGTATGAGAAATTATTGTGTTTGAATAACGCACTATTTGAATGTTACTGATGATGTACCATATGTGTAATATAAAGAGCCTGAGCACATATAGTGCCAGGTGATTGAAGTTCGGGCTATTCTGCTGTTCAAACATAATAATTTTTTCTCGGGAATTAAAATTTGACTTTGACTGGTTTGGGGTTGCTGCATGATGGGATTTTGATTTGACCGCAGCCTTTGATCTCTTCAACTTACAATATTTTTTAGCAGGATTTCATTATTGTAGCAATGATTGATTGACTGCATGCATGTATTTTTTTTTTAAATTATTTACTTCCAAACATTACAATATACCCACCCTAATTAGAAATTTAAATATAAGACCTCCTAATTTAAGATAAATTTTCTCCCAATTGAGTTAAAAAAAGCTTTACTTGCATATTGTATTTCTAGCTTTAAATTTTTTTTATAAATTGAGCATTCGGTCAATTAAGAACAGTCATATCTGAATAAATCCCACTACCAGTTATACATTAAAGCTATATTTGACGTTAATGTGAAAAATTTTAATTTTTTGTGGGGAAACACTTTTTCAACTTTTTATGTGCGATCAAAAATAGTTAAAAGTTATCTTTCAAACTGCAAAAATCTTTACAAGAAATTTAAAGTAGACTTTTTTGCCACTTTCCAAAACTTATTTTCAATTATATTTTAATATCCAAAAATTGATGTTGGACGGACTAAAAAAAAAGACATTGAGCCCAAAGTAAATTTTTGAGAAATCCGACTTTTTAAGGCTTTGGGGACAGCTATTCACTGCTTTTGTGATCAAAATTACATCAAACACAATTGCATGTTACATCAAGCTACTAGTAAAGGCTCCTTAACTGAGCAAACAGTTCTCTCCCCGTTCCACCTACCTGGGTCATCCAACAATCGATCTCCCCTCTTGTGACAACTCATGTTCAGGGATGGCGAGGATTGATTGTAGAATTAATGCAGTAAAGTACAAGTCTTGGCCGAATCATTAATCGTAAGAGAAGTACAAAAATGAATGATTTCAAATCGAAAAAAAGAAAGTTTCTTAGTTATATAAGTAAATAATGTTATATTAAATGCTAATAGTATTTTTTTAAAGTAAAATCTTGAGGCTAATAATAGAAAACTCTAAAGTTAAGTGTATTTGGGATAGAGTAATATTAAAATAGATAACTTCTTGGGAAGCACTCAAGTCGTCAATTCCTAAAAACTAAAGCGGACAATACCTTTACATTTGAATCACGAGATATTATGTGCCTCCCCATTTTGCCATCTTTTTTTTTATCAATTTTAAATAATCATCTCCATCCCCCTTTAGCTCTTAGATCACAATAAAAACTTCAAATAAAGACATCTTATGATCGATCATACGTCTCTTGTTGGTTCACATGCTATCACTTTCGTTTTTTTGATCCCACAGAACTTCTCTCTCATAACTTCTTAAAGTTTGATCACACTAGATGTTAAATATAGCCGCATTTTTTAATAAAAGCAACTGAAAATTGTGCTACATATATGAATAATATTATTTCAAACTAAGCTAAGTTCAGCCTAAATCAATCCGAATCAAACACACATCCAATACATTTTAATAAAATTGTAAGCTATAAATATAACTTATGACTGAATTCAACAAATTCAACTCGAACCTAAATATCCGTCCTGTTTATAATCTCTTATCCATATTTTTTGACACTATTAAATTATATTCGATCTTGATCTCGAGTTTAATTAGATGGTGGAAAGAGATGAACTGAACCTGGCCCAATCGAAACCCCTAATTAAATGTCTCCTTCGATTTGTCACTGTTCTTACATACGGCAAAAACTACTAATCCTTCCTTACAGTAATGAAATAAAGTATATCCATGAAATTAATCTTGATTATTAGATAAATTTTTTATTTAATTTGAGCGTGCAACATGCTTCCATCATGAGAAATTAAATAAATATTTCAGAGTTACTCGCAGTTAGAGAATCTAAATTCTAAAAAGCATGACATATTTTTCATAATATATTAGGACCCTTTTGTCTCAAATTATTAGCAATACTTGAGTTCTTGATCAACAATCAAAATTTTGGAGGCTATGTGAATTTATTTCCTTAGATGTCTCCATCTTTGGTATAATAAGATAATTGATTATTTTAAATTAATTTAGTTTTTCTTAGTATAAATTAGAACAGTTAATAGTATAGTTAAGAAAAAGTATCAAATATAAGAAATTACAATCCATATCAATTACCTAGGATTGCCCTCATCCATGGTACATCATGATATTACTAAACTAGCAAAAAAAAAATGGGATAGTTACCTATATGCCGCACCATTTCACTTTATTTATGCATTATTCATTCATTCTTAATTAATTACGTTATGCACACTCAAAATAATATAAAATCTTACATACACACACTTTCACTTGTTTCTATTATAATGAACAATTATAAATTTTCAATAACCTAACTATAGATAGATTATAAAAAATCTGAACCGTTCATTATATTATTTTAAGAATATTTAAATATATTTTGAGTGAAAATTTTAAAACTTTGATGTTTAGATTGTGGTAAGGGAAGGAAACATCCACAACATTAATTGATTTTAGGACAGATCAACACTTTAGTGTGACATCGAGGAAGAAAAAAAAATATATTATTAAGAGAAAATATAATTTTAATGATTTACTAACGAAATATTTTTTTTTCAACTAGATTTTGACTAAATTTTAACTTAAGTATGTGTATGTAAAATTTTATAATATTTTGAGTGTCATAGCGTAATTAACTAAAAATGAATGAGTAAAACATAAATAAAGTGAAATAATATGACATACAGGTAATTATCTCAAAAAAAATGAGATACCTTATTAATTAGCAATTTCGTAAAACTATCAAAAACTTTAAAAAAAATAAACTTATATTAGTGTAATGATTTGACAAATCTTCTTCCAACAAATTCCTTGATACACCTTAGCCCACTATTTTGTCATTATATATATTTTTTTTCATTAATTGCACGAGAATAAAAAATTACTACAATAATGAATAAATTTAACAACACTTTAAGTGACATTTCACAACTACTTATGTAAATATCAGGTAAAGTGAAGTTATGAGATGCATATAAAAAGAATTGTTGACAAATTAAGAAGGTTTGATCAAATATATAAATATATATATATATTTACTCTGGATGTTGCAAATTTCTCCAATTCATTTGAAAAAAAAAAAAATAATAATAATATAATTTAAAGTTGAGACCCCAAACATCTAAACAATTTTTTTCTCTACTGAAATAATAGAATGCCATCAATGCCTTTTTAAATATTAAATTAGAGATTGACCGAAAAGGTAGCTTTAAATTACAAAGATAGACCGAGATGTAAAAAATTTTAAATTACCAACACTTTTAGACATCGATAAGTTAAATATATCGAGCCGTTCTAAATTATCACTATACGATAACAGCTATAAAAAATCGGCAGACAAAATGCTAGTAACAGATGCAATCTAAATTGTTGACTGCTTTGAAGCAATGTTAAATATAAGGGTAAATTACACTCAAGTCCCTGAGTTTAAGGGTTATTATCACACAGGTTCACGTTTTTTAAATTATATCATCGGGTCCCTAGGTTTTCAAAAATTATCATCTGGGTCCTTCTTTATTTTTTTATTATTAAAAAAATATAAAAATTACCATTATACCCTTACCCTCCCTCTCTCCACCAGATCCTGCAGCCGCATCATCACCGCGCCGCCCCGCGCCGCCTCCGGCGGCCTCGCGCTGCCGCATGACCCTGCTGGCGGCCGATGGATTAAAAGCGAGGCCGCCGACGGGATCGTGCGGCCGCTAAAGACGGTGCGGCTGCCGGATCTGATAGAGAGAGGGAGGGTAATAGTATAATAGTAATTTTTATATTTTTTAATAAAAAAAAATTAAAAAAGGACCCAAATGATAATTTTTAAAAACCTAGGGACCCCAATGATATTTAGAAAACGTGGATATGTGTGATAATAACCCTTAAACTCAGAGAGCTAAGTGTAATTTGCCCTAAATATAATACCATCGAAACATTTTAGAGCATTTTAAAGGAAAGAGAAACATTTTATAAATAAGACCATAACATACTCAATGTATAACTTAAAAAATCACAAATATCCTGAGAATGAAAAACTCTTCCATTTCGTAGTATCCAATTCACATTAATTAACTATACAGATCACATGCAATACTCCAAATTATGGCATTTCAATAATAATTCACCTATCTATCGATAATAAATTAAAATCCATCTATAAATATATGTGTCCATAAAACAAAACATCTAAAAAAAAAAAATTAAAGACGTTTATCCTAAAAGATCAGCACATCAATTTGATTTTCTGAGAAGTACGATCCTACAAAAAGAAAGATTGTAATTTTTTTGTTAGTATTATGTTTAATTATAAAATTTCATTGATTTTGTTGAACAATAATATTATATAGTGCTAAATACTGACAAACAAAATAAAAACAAATGAAAAAAATAACTATACAGAGATGAAAATATTAAGATGAATGAGTAAATATATATATATATATATATATATATATGAATAGACATGAAAAATAAGTATATTCGCTAGAAGTTTCATATAAAAATAGAGATTTTTACGTACAGAATATAAAATTTATACGAAATTACGCATTTCACCATCAATTCATAAATATTAACACTATCACACCATATTCATTTAAATTTTACGCATTTCACATAATTCACATATTTCATATACTTTATAATATTATATGTAAATTAAAATGCATAAATTAATTAATATATTAATAATATAGTTAAGATCAAGGCCAATTTAGAAATGTGAAGTTCACCATCAAAGAATATGGTGTGAAATATGTGAAATGCGTAAATTTAAATGAATATGGTGTGATAGTGGCAATATTTATGAATTGATGGTGAAATGCGTAATTTCGTATAAATTTCATGTCCTGTATGTAAAAACCCCACAAAAATATAAATAACTCAAAACCAAGAAAAGAACCCAAGTTAAAAATTAGGAGACCATTTTAGAGTTTTGATTCAGAGAAAGATGCATCAAGTAAAGTAAGAAAATTTATAATGCATTAAAAAAAGTAGAAAGAAACTGCTTAGCATATCTCACATTTTCAAATGAAGAAAACAGTAGTCATAAAAAACAGAAAGTGAAATGATGAAGCAAATTCTATGACATTCCAATCAATTGGAGCATTGAATCACATTCTAAACTTATAAATCAGACCACATAACATCATTGAATTAGTAATACCAAAGAAATTGTGCTGTGCTACTGAAAGTATGTTCAACAAAGGAAAATGCATGCTAGCTGATGAAGCTGCAAGCCTGGAGATTCCTAATTATAAGGCAATAAAAGTAAATAAAACAAATAAAACCTTGATCATCCACTTAAAGAATCAGCATTCATTATCTGGAATCTTAAAAAAAGGCACAGTTTAAAAGATTTAATTAGGCAAAGGTTCTTCATGCAAACACAACAAAACAGAAATTCCTTGAAGGTTTTCCCGAATTTGAATTAAAATGGATGTTTGGAAAAAAGGAGGTTGTTCCAAATGCTGTTCGTGTTCATTGAAATTAGTTCGGCATTATGAATACCATTTCCAAAGAATGTTTGAATGTAGCAAGGATAAAAAATCATAGAATGAGCATCCTCTTGAGAAATAGAACAAACAGGGCACTAAGTGAAAATGCATAGAACAAGCAGCTTAACATAAGATACAAAAACCTATCAATACAAAGAATGAACTTCTAATCATATATGGAGCAATGATTGTCTACTATAAAAAACTTTAGAAACAATTAACTTACCACAAAATCTTGAGCAGCTGGATTACACAAGTTCCTAATGCGCAAAAAAAAAGAAAGAAATATATAAATTTAAATCAGCAAACTTATCACACTTAAGCACAATATTTTCCAAAAGATAATTTATATGATAAACAAGAAATTTGAATTCTTTTAAATTAACTTTTATTTTGAAACAAAATTAAAATGCGCATTATGATAACTAAAAATTAATAAATTAAATTAGGGCTGGTCAAATTAAATTTAAATTAATAGAACCAAGGTTTCAAGAATTAATACGGTTTTATCACAAAAAGATACAACAATAACTAAACAACTTGATAGAAATTCAATCTCCCATTTTAAAGCAAAACAAGTAGATATGTCGAGCAAATAAACTTTAATTAGATTCAATAAATCACAAATAAAATAGAAGCTAAGTGATGGTGACAAGCAGTGGGACTATGCTGAGAAAGTAGCTATGTCGAGCAAATTAGATATGTCGAGCAAATAAACTTTAATTAGATTCATAGAATAAGCAGTGGGACTATGACACAATGGGCTTGGTGCTCTGAGAAAGTGGTTGAAAGCTGAGTTTTGAGCTATCAGGATCAACAAAACGGTGCAAAGTCGAGCAAAGTCATGCGCAGCATGATAACAGGTCGGTGGCGCAAGCGTATCGTTGGCTGAAGGCAAAGATCTACGAGGAGGCGAGCGACTATGCTGAGGTGCGCAAGCTCGCACTAGTGGGATTGTGCTAGCCAACGCAAGTGAGGCCGCGTAGACCAGCAACAGCGATGTTGTGTAAGCCTTGTGCGGGGAGGAGATAGACGAGATTGCATGCGCTAGGGTAGCATAGGCTCATGCAGGTAGGGGTTGCACAAGCCTCACATGTGATGGTGACAAGCAGGCTCATGTGCTGAGCAGTGGTTTCGCTCGACCATGCACACTGCTCAGCACGTGGGCTCGTTCGTGCTGGTGATGGCGCCTTAGTGCAAAGCACTGTAGTCGAGAGGCAGCAACGGCGATCAAAGCTTGGAGAAGTGTGGTGCTAGAATGTTGGTGATCGGAAATTGATGATTGATGGTTAGGTAGAAACTGTGTGATTAAAAACAATTAACTAGAAATTAAAGGATTCTTACATAAGAATACTCTCACACTTTTTTCATCAGAATATCAATTCCTAAAAGACTTAAATTTCATTTCATTTAAATAACTCTATTAGAATACTAGACGACCCCTTTGTATAAAAATGCCATGAGAGTAAAAAAATGAAATATAAAAATGCAGAACATAAATTACCAAATAAACCTAGACTCAAATAAAAATATGCACAAAGGAAATACAATCATTTGAAATCTCTATGATCCTCAATTGTCTCTAATACTTCAACCTTCCAAAGCATTTTTATAAGATAATAGAAAATGTTCCCATCAACTCTTCTCAAGTGGGAAGAACTCAACCTATGCCCATCAGAAACAGGTCTGGTTTGGATTGAGTCTACCCAACCCAAATATGACTTGCATAGTATCCAGGTCAGATAAAAAATCAGATCAAGTTGATTGGCCCGAATAAGATCCATGACCTGTGACTTTTCAAGTTCTCAAGTTAAATATGATAAGAATGAAAATTCAAAATTAAATAAGTATACAATAAGCATTTCACATCATTTTGATGTCTTACTTTTATACCTAACATAAAACATTAATACGCATTCATAGATCAGTATTATGAAAATAACATGTATTCTAAATTCATTTCACCATCATGAAAATTGTTTATAATAAAAAGAGTGATAATACATGTAAAAGTATCTAAAGATAAAAGGAAACAAATTTTGCAATTTCAAAACAAATGTCATAAGTAAAAATCATTCATTTCTTGTAAAAGTTCCCAACTAAATACCTAAAACTTCACCTTTCATTATTAGTTAGCCAAACACATTGCATTCCACCAATTTCTCCTCATTAGTCCATACTCCCAAACATCAGTAGGTCACATTGTCGACTTCATTCACGCCTAATCTTCTTCATTTATGTTGACATAAAATTAAACACTACCACACAAGCATGCCATAAAAAATAATCACATGTAAGGAATTAATATGGTATCTATGATCTCGACTATTTCAATATTCATAACTTCTATTGGATTTGACTAATCAAGTTGACCATGGATTGATAAGCTTTAAAGTTATTCATTTAATGGTAATAATATAGGTGACCATTGCCCTGAGGAGTTTACTTTCTTAAGTACAACCAATACCAACACGTTTATGGCATATCATGGTGCTACAATTTATAATATAATATTACATAATGTAATAAAAAATAATCAAATAATGCAAATTCATTATGTACATCGATAATAGTCAATGAAAGTTTATGCACAAATATCTTCTTCAACATCAGTCCTGAGCCAATTGTTGAAATTGTTTAAGCTTTTTCCAACAACTACATTTTGTGGCAAGCATTTAGTGTAAGCCTTGTCATCCCTTTCTTCAGCTGCAATACCTAAATCATACAAATCTTTTGGCTTTGTCGTTAACATTTTTTCAAGATCTTGTACATAAAAGTTTGCTTGAGAGGAAAAGATAAATGGCAATTTTTAAAGCTTGTCCAGTGCGTATAAGCCTTGAGAAATTAACCATTATGAACCTATATGAATCTATTTTCAATCCCCAAGATGACTTGATATCAACCAACTCACAATGAAATAAAACAATTTTAGAACATCTAAAATAGTCTTAACTTTGATGTGAGTTCTTCATAATACTTTAGGACACTTGAATTTTGTATTTTTCAATTTCTCTCACGTTCTTTTGTATGATACCTATACCCATTTATCACAAATCCATTATGCCTTTTAACTATTTTGTTTGGTCCATGTGCAAGAGCGATTATGTCACCAAGGCAATTTTTCTCTATCATTTTTGGCACATGTTGGGTTATAATGTTATCAACAAAAGCTTAATTTCAAAAGAAATCAAACTTTCTTTTATGGTGGCTCACTTCACTAAAAAGCCTATCAGCAAATCTATCAACAATCCCCTTGTTCTCGTATATGATAACTTGTTTTTCATTGAGTAATTAAATTTCACTGCTTACACATAATTTAAATGAAATTCAAGTCCATACAAACATATCATTAAATATATAATAACAGCTCACCTTCGATACAAGGATATGTTTATCACTGCAAAGCAGTACAAAGATATGCTTGGGTCAGTGATATACTATCAAATACTATGTTTTGTGACTTCCCTAAAACATGATATTAGAAAAAAATAAGAATTGTCTTACTGCCTTTGACATCATAGTTTCGTTGAGGTCAATTAAATCTTATTTTGATCCTTCAATATATCTTGAACGAAAGTTTAAACATTCATTAGCGATAAAGCCTTCTGTAATTGCTTCTTCTGAATGAGCTTTATTGCTAACAAAATTTTTGAAAAACATCAAATACCTACATATAGACATCAATGGGTTTATTAGTAGTAATACAACAAGGTCTTCAAAAGAAATACTAAATTAGTTAACATAACAAATATCTTTACTTATTTACCTTTCGATTGGATACACCCATCTGAACTAAATTGTCCACCAAGTTTAGCCTAGGTGCTAACGTGGATTATTAGATGAAACATGATAGTGGAAAAACTTGGAGAAAAGACCACCTCTATGTGGCAAAACTAAAGCAACTCATAATTCTAATTGATCATGTTCACTGGAATCAAAGTTCTTAGAGCATCAAATTTTAACGAACGATAATATCTTAGAAAAAATTCACGCACACTCCTTTTGCTTATGCATAGATGTTCTAACAGCTAAGGGAAGTAAATCATGCATTAAGATATGACACTCATGACTTTTAAACTTGTAATTTTCTTTTCCTTTTAGTTGATCCCGCAAGCAACGTTAGATGCATAGCCATCTTAAACTTTAAGATCCTTAAATAATTTTAGGAAGATGTCCCTTTCAATAGTAGACATTGTGCAATACACATGAGGTAAAATACATCTACCATTAAGATGCATTTGAGAATGCACATGTAGACCTATTCCTATATCTTGCAAGTCAAGATGGGTTTTTAAGTTATCTTTAGTCTTTCCATCGATTTTTAGAAAATGTTGAGATCAAATTATCACACATTTTTCCCGATATGAACCACATCTGAGTTATGCAAATAAGATTAAACTCCCAATAAGGGAGTTCAAAAACTATACTTTTTTCTTCAAGCTTGACCTTTTCCAGCATTAGGTAAAATTTCTAATCCTCATTTTCAATTGTCATCCTCTAATACATCAATATCAGCTTCTCCTTGCACCTCTTATATTGTTTCTCTTAACTCTTTTCTTACAAGATTTAGAAGCTTTACCATAACAAAGAATTACATGTTCTGTTTGAGCAAGGACATCTACAAGGCAAAATTGGAGAAAGATCCAACTAAATCATGCCATCAAATTTATTTCTCTGGAAAACAATCTAGATTATTTAAGTCTAACCAAAGTCAATGACCTATGCAGCAAAATTTACCTCTGTGTTTTAACCACCTACATTTAGTTGATTTTCCACAATAAGGACATGTTGTATAACCTTTTGTGCTCTATCCAGACAAATGTGCATATGCTAGAAAGCCATTAACAGCCTTAGCGCTGATTCTCTAAATTTTCTTGAAATATTAGATTCTTTAGAGGTGTCATTCTTGCTTCCGGATGATACACATGTTAAGGCACAAATATAACAACTTCATCATTCTTCTCACAACAATAAAAAAGCAATCATTTGAACAATTGCTAGGGCTTGCCTTTGTGTTAAAACGTTTCTATGGGGAAATTTAAGGTCTAGTTGCAATTTTATTTACGCAAACTACAAGCCCAAAATAACAGCAATCCTTGAACTATCATAAATAAGCATGCCAAAATCTGTCAAACATTTATTAAATTAATCTGAAACCTGGAGAATTTGAATGGACAATCTGAAGTCAATTTAGACATGCAGTCGGTCACAGAACAATTTAAAACCTAGTTTGAAAGAGTGATTAAGGTGGTGGGTTAGAGAAGAGAACAACGTGCAGCAAATGATGCCAGCCAATGGAGAAGATCTTTGCGGTGATGGAACAGGCGTGAAGATGAGCCGAGTGGGAAATACCTAAGAATGGATGGCAGCAGCTTCGATCAGGAGACTTCAGCCGCGACGGAATGGCGGCGCTCAGCGTCGATTGGCTTGATCTCTAAAAATCCACTCGCGAAGGAATAGCAGATCGCTGGAAGGAAATTAGAGTGAGAGACTGCGGCTAGGGCAAAAAAGACGAGAGAAAGAGCGAGCGAGCGTGCGCAGCAATTTGACGACTCAAAAATTTCATTTGGGCTCATAAAGATTTACTCTACTTGCTAGGAAGATTCATAATTTTAAAAATATATCAGATAGATCTCAAAATTTATTGTATAAATTACTGTGATCCTTAATGTTTATAAAAAAATTTTAATAAAATTTAATTAAAATTTTTTTGTTAAATTAAAATTTTAATTAAAAAATTATAAAAAAATTTTAATGTGAAATTATAATTATACTTTTGGTCCTCGTTGCTATCGTCAATGCATGAATGCCGGCATGTAAAATTACAATTGTACTCCTGATCCTCTCTGCAGCTCGCAACGCGCGGACGTCGGCATGGCGGGCAGCCGGAAATACGGAGAGTAAAAAAAAGAATATTTTTATAATTTTAACGGCGTTTAACGGATACCGTCACAGAATGACCACAATAATCTATACAGTAAGTTTTAGGGACCTGTTTGGCATGTTTTTAACATTACGAACCTACGTGATAAGTCGAGTAAACCTTAGGGACCTAAGTAAAATTATCCCTAAAAGTAATTACATTTCATATTGCATCCATAATTTAAAATAAAAAATTAATTTTATTTTAAATTATATATATTAAAATAATAACTAAATTATATNAAAGTTAGTTGTCTGTGATTAAAATTTAATTATTTTATATATTTAATATTTAAATTTTTAATATTATATATTAATTATTAAAATTATATAAATTTATATAAAATTATAAATTATGCATAATTCATGCGTAATTAATGTCACAAAATTATTATGATATATATATATATCCAATGATTATAATTTAATATGATTTTAATCCCCCTCCTGCCTCTTAAAAAATAGGCAATTACGTATGTACTGGAGAACATCATAATACTTAAAAAAATATAAAATTATAAATATTTTATTTATGTTCTTAAAAAACCAACAGTAAATTCGTACTATATTATAATATTTCTTTCACAAGCACCATATATAATACTTAAAAATATTAAATTATATGATATATTTATTTTAAAAAATGTTTTGTAGCATAGTTAAAATTAATGAGAATTTTTATATGACAATAGTCTCACAAAAATAAAAAAAAATTTATTTTACGATGATGATACCACATATTAAATGTTATTAATTTTAACATTTAAAATTTTGAGATTTTTACATACAGTACATGAAATTTATACAAAATTATGTATTTCACCATCAATTCGTAAATATTACCACTATCACATCATATTCATTTAAATTTTACGCA
>JAEMOT010004120.1:263661-293782 GCA_019297695.1 Apostasia ramifera
CCCCTAAAATTATTTATGAGAGATGTGTGATATTACTTTTTTATTTTAACACTTGATTTGACAAAATCAACAACGTTAATTTCTATACCATTCTGAGGAAGGGGATCCCACCGAGTCGAAGACCAGTGTCCTACTCTATTAGGATCCCAGCTCTTGGACTTCGAAAGATTAATTAAAGATGATTCCAAAGGAAAATGACTTCCAATGGACTTTCTGAATTAGGTTTATATATCGGTTCCGCTCGGACGATTTTGATTTCATTGGCGTTAAAGTTGACATCAATTTTAGTCAAATGTTTTTTCAAACAAAAATCGAACCGCGTTTGTATGCAAATGAAATCAAACCAAATCAAACATTACGAATCGGTTCAATTTAAACCGCGGTTTAAATAACATATTTTTTTAAAACAATACTATTAACGACATGGCATTACATGTATTGGTTGTATCTGATGCGAAGAGATATTTATTCGTGTAACACTGCTCTTTGAATTGAAGGACTCCGGATGTTGACTAGAGTGAATTAGAATTGAAATGAATAGTAGATGCATTTTAAAGGTGATAAATCTAAATCAGTTATAATTAAAATAAATTTAAAAAATTAAATAGAACTACTGAGATATAACCAATGAAACTTAATTGCTTAATTCATTATCATTTTCAATTTCAGAGCAAGCTACACATATATCACTTACAATTTTTTTTATATAATTTACATATTAATCATTCAATTTTTAATATTTATATTTTGAATATAACCCTGTTATTTTCATCTTTTTTCAATGAATTAATAGTACATATAATATAACACTCATCTCATCTAATTATTTAAGATCATAATCAAATTGTAATACAGATAATTTAGAAGATGCAAGATGCAAATACTGGGCAATATTAGAGATCTATTATTTAATAATTGTATTTGATAAAAAAAATTAATTATATATTATGTAACGTCTAGACACTAAATTTATGAGGCTTCATTTAAATTTTTGTGACATATATTGCAATAAGTTAGTAATCTTTAGTAGGGGTTATAATTTTATTCAAAAAAGCGAAAATCATTTGATCAAACTCGTTAATATTTTATTTAATCGAAATTGACTCGATTTTCTTGTTGCTCAAAGCAGGTTTGCTCAACTTATAATCTACTCGGTATATATAATAATAACAACTAAACATTTTATCCAACTAGGTGAGATTGGGTACATGAATTATTTATTTCGGTTGCACTCTATCAGTTAATAAACTCTCATTTATCTTTAAATATGTAAAATTATTTTTAGTCTTTACATATTTTTCTCTATTTACATAGTTAAAAATTCAATAACTCATTTTTTTTTATTAGAGCTTTAATCAGCTTACGATTTATATATCCAAACTATGTAAACTGTCGACTCTCTCTATGTTTATTCTCAATTAATACGACTCTAACTTTTTCGCTGATATACTGAATATGTATGTAAACATATACATATTTCTAACTTTACAAATTATATATAAAAAATTTTATATACATAAATATGTCATAATGATTTTTTTTAAATATATTATGATAGTTAATATTATACTAAAATTAAAATATAAATACATATATAATACATAAAAATAAATTTATATATAATATTATGTCTTAATGTAGGTAATATGTAAGGTGAATAATTTAACTTAAAATTTTAATAATTACTTCTAATTTAACTCGAAATCAAAATAATACTTATCACTCAAATCAAAGTTAATTTAAAAAAAAAATTTAATTTTGAGTCCAGTGTAGAACTCATTCGGCCAGAAGCCCCGTCATAGAAAATTTCTTTTACTTTGGGCGTCCCCGTGCCCGTCTTGTGGGATCCCGCCACATATGCGTTGCGCCCGCTCAATGCATATGCTGCGGAATTCCATTAGACGTCCGAATATTTGGACATTCGAATAGAAGAATAGTTCGTGTCGTAGGGAGAGAATTTATGCTGTACTTGTACATAATGAGGCATTTGACTCAAAAGACTTGAACGCCAAGCATGCGTGGAACAGCAGGGTAATGGAATCAATGAAATAGAAAAAGAGATCTGAAATAGTGGAGATGGTATTATTTGTGATCTTCTTTTTCAGTAAGTTTGAGAAAAAATAAATTTCAAAAAAAACTTGAATTTTTTTTTTAAATTATTTTAATTTTTATATGATTCTAAATGAAGCAAAAATAACTTGATTTAAAATCAATTTGATGTACACACGTACCTTGCTATACTTAAATAAATGTACTTATAAAATTACTCGATAAATATAATATCTAATTTTATACATCTCAAATAAATGAATAAATATTTTTTTAGCCGAGCTGGCCCTAGACATTAAACAAGTCATTCATTAGGTGAAATTTGTAGATTTTTGTTAACTAATAAGCTTAATTATTATCCTTGTTAATCTCATTTAATAAGATAAAAATCTCTAGTGTGCTTAATGAAGTTAGATATTAACAATGAATTTTATATCTCCTCATTAAACTAATTAGCTTAAATCAACTCATGCCAATGACTTTTTTATTCTCATTTGACATGAATCAAAATCTTTGAAATATTATTAGAGTATTTGTTTCTTGAATTATTATATTTTGCATTTTGTAAAGTAAATAATGCGACAAATTATAGCTCGGACATCTAGGTCCCATTGGCCATTTAAAATTAATCTAATTTAATTTTAACCAGGCATATCACATCATTCATAAAATTTAATATTAAAAATTAACTTTATTTCACATCCCTCATATATTCTAATATCTTAATTTTTAAGTTTACATAACTAATATTTTAATTTTTTTTTAAAATTATTCAATATATAAATCGTATAAATAAAGTTCATGCATGTTGATAATAACTCATTCAACTTAAAAAATTTATTTGCGTATTTAATATTTAAATCAAAAAATTGTTATATAGTCCTAATAAATAATCAATTGATTAATCATAGTTTAGAATTTTAATTCACTAAATTATTCAGTAGATTAATACTTAATTTATTAAATAATCTAGTATATTAAAATTTAAATTTATGATTGACTAATTTATTAGTCAATTATTCTATATGTGTAGCAAAACTCTTAAATTAATTTTTTTTTATTTTAAATAAAATATAATTCAAATTTTAATTTTTAACTTCTTAAAATAAATACTTTTAAAAATGAAATAAAAGAAGTATTATGTAAAATTATTATTAATTTAAAAAATATATCAATTAATTATCACAATTCATATATAATTATAATTCATGTAAGGTTATCTATGTTAATTTTATATTAATAGGAATTTTAAATTTTTTATTATTTTTATAAATTTTAATTTTTTATAATATTATTATAAATAGTTTATTTGACCCTCCTAGTTTAAGATCTTGGCTCCGTTACTGAACATAAGGAGACTTTATTTAGAGAAAATAATGAGAATTGAAATATTTTTGCACACTCTCCATAGTAGTGATGAGAATTGATGTATTTTTTAACTTATTTTTTATAATTTAAGGATAAATAAAGATATAGTTCTATTTGGAGCGAGGACCAAAACAGGACCAAAATGGTACTAATTTAAAAAATAATAATAATAATAAATAAATNCGAGCCAAACAGGGCCGAGCACATTAAGTTCTAAATAAAAGGTTAATAATGGTATTTTACAGTTATTTTGATCCCTATAATATTCTCTTTTTTTTATAGAATCTCTATAATATTCTAATTAATACAGCATTATGCAGCATTGAATGCATATTTGATCCCCAACTTCAATTTGTCACATCTAATTAGTTGGCTAATACGTACGTATGCTGATAATAATTAATCATTAATTCTTGGACCACCATGCAATATTTCACATCCATGCAAATTTGTGGGATATATAATTAATTAATTAATTAAATGTGTTGAATGATTATGAACACTTCCAGCTCAAATTTGGATCCAATTGTCTGCAGATTGCATCATGCACACAGTTTTTATCAAATATATTTTTATAGCGAACGCCGTAAGTTAACAAAATTAATATCGTCCTCATAAAAAAAATATATATATCGTAAAATCTGAATTAGATTTTAAAGATAATTACCTACATGCCACACAATTTAGTTTTATTTATGTCTTACCCATCCATTCTTAGTTAATTACGTTATGCACACTCAAAATATTATAAAATCTTACATACACATATTTTAACTTATTTTTATTATAATGAGTAATCATAATTTTTCAATAACCTAACTATAATTAAATTACAAAAAATTTGAGCCGTTCATCATATTATTTTAAGGATATTTAAATATATTTTGAGGGAAAATTCTAAAACCTTAATGTTTAGGTGCGGTAAAGGAAGAAGACATCCGCGATGTGAATTAATTTTAGGACAAATCAATGCTTTAGTGTGGTATTGAGGAAGAGAAAAATATATACCATTAAGAGTAAAAATATAATTTTAATGATTTATTAACAGAATATTTTTTTTTCAAATAGATTTTGATTAAGTTTTAACTCAAATGTGTGTATGTAAGATTTTATAATATTTTGAGTGTGCATAATGTAAGTAATTAAGAATGGATGGGTAAGGCATAAATAAAACTAAATTGTGTGGCATGTAGGTAATTATCCCTAGATTTTATTAGCTATGAAAATTAAGAAATAATTGTAGGAGAATAATATATATGTGTAAAATACGTAAATATTTTGCTTCCTTATAATATTATTATATTTGTAAATTAACTTAAAAAAACAGTTAAAAGCTGTTTCTTTTTTTTTTTTTTTTGTAATTAAAAGTTGTTTCATATTAACCGGCCATCACATTTAATATAATTTTTAATAGTTAAAAATATTATTTTTATATTTATATAAATTTTAAAATAACAAATTAATTTTAATTCACCGTTTTATATATTTTAATATAAATATCAAGTTTATCTTATATACTCAACAGAATTAATATAATAAATTAATTTTCATTTTCAACTAAGAGCTAGCGTTATTAATCCCAACCTCATCTTCAGGGGCTTATATTTTTGTGGATTTACATTTATGTCATCTAAAATTTCAAATATTAAATGCTTGCTTTAGTGCTTGTCATCACATATTTCAAATTTCACAAAGAAAGCAATATCTAGGTAATTTTATTTAAAATTGTTTTATAACATATAGGTAATTTAATTATAATATTTTAACCTTTATTATTTTAAATTGATGGAACACAAGTAGTGGGCTAGTGGCAATCGAGTTTTTAGAGTTTTATAAGTCTATCGATCATGTATATATAAGTGAGACAAAAAGAAGACATTTTGCGCTTCACATAGAATCTACATGAATCATATAAATACTAAAATGGCCGTCCGAGCGGAAAGATTAGATTATATGAGATAATGGAAAAATATTCCCTAAGTTATAATTTTGTAAACCTAGATCATATAGGGGTACAAAGACGCTCATGCGCATCTCTCTTCTCCCACGATAAGCATATAGTTGAACAATGAGATAATAGCAAAATATGAACACATTGTAATTTCATGGATCTAATAGCATAAGAATACAATAATGTGTTCAATGTATGACATTTAGCATTCTCTTATATATATCTATTTGAAGAACTTTAAAAAATATACATACATAAATACTTGTATTATATAAATATGTGTATCTAATGCATTTATAGGAATAAAAGGTATAAAAAATAAGAAATGGCTTAAGGGACCTTTGGTTTAATGCTATGTAAATATTAATGCTATCTAAATGTCAATATTATTATCTAAACATATATGTCATCTAGAATTAAATCATAATTTTCTATTAAAAATGGTATTAGAATATGAATTTAACTTTACCTCCTTCTATTATAATTAAAATTATATTTAAATGTCACTCAAAATTAAGTAATATTATAATATTATTTTAGAATGATAATTTTCTAATTTTTTTACTAGAGGTTCATATTTAGTTTAATTAATTATCTTGATATTAATATTATTTATACGTGTTATTATTAAACTAAACAAATTTCTTTTTTAAGTAACATAAAATAAAATGCAAATAACATTAATCAAATGCTTCCATAATATTATTTAAATATTCATCAAATTAAAAAAATTAATTTCTTCAAACAAAAAACATGCATATACATGACATCACAGTATCATTTAAACCAAAAATGCCACCTAAATCACATCCTCCCATCTTTCTGAAAGCTCCATTTAGAAACTTAATGCATCCTCAAGAGCAAGTGGCCTAGCTAACTTTTCTTAATTTTTGAAAATGTGATCTAGACTTTTATATATTAATAATTGTTGATGCAAAAAATATGCACAATAGAGAGAAATAAGACGGCAAATTTTACGTGAAAACCCGAGTGTCAGGGGGAAAAACTACGACGCCGTCTAGACGATTTGAATCCACTAATCGAATCTCTTCTTACAAAGCTTGATCTCTAAATGGAGATCGAATGAGTACAAGAGAGGGATAGAGAGAGAGAGGGGCAGCTCAATCAGAGAGAGAGGGGAAGGGTCTCCAAAGAGAGAAATCCCTCCCATTAGCTTCAGAGTACAATCTGGTAATATCTCTTTGAACTGTTGTTCGGCTTGAGCTGCTCGGCTTGAGTTGCTGTTAGGCTTGAGCTGCTCGGCTTGAGTTGCTGTTAGGCTTGAGCTGCTCGGCTTGAGTTGCTGTTAGAGCAGGTTCTAATAATAGTATTAACAAAAAAATATAAAATATATTATATCATATCTGTATATTGAAGGTGTCACAAAATCTATGGGAATGACCCTTTTCTCAATGACGAAGGTCTTCTAAAGTAGTAATGTGCTCTAAATAGTTATTAGCTACACATTATTGATAATTTGTTATATGTCTAAGAATTTTTAAAAAATGAAATGAAGTATTATACAGATTTGATCTAGCATTCGATCTATTGTATGTATACTGTTGTTGGCTATATATATATATGGGTTTCAATTATGATTTAGGCCTGTTTGTTTGGCCTTTGAAAATTAACCTAATTTAATTTTAACCAGACATATCACATCACACATAAAATTTAATATTAAAAATTAGCTTTATCACATCCTACACACATTACTAAAATAATAACTAACTTTATATCACATCTCTCACATATCCCAACATAATAACTAACTTTATTTCACATCATTCATAATTTTTAATAAAAAAAATATCTCTATATATCTAAGTTCAATTTTAACCATGTTAAATTTAATGTTACAAATAAACATGCCTTAAATTTAGTGTTAGTAACTATCCTGCTTAAACTTAACATTACTCGATGACTGAAATGAGGGGACCATATATATATATATATGATCCTCATGGTCGGACCATCTAATCCTATTAGTTATACAAGCTTAACTCAAGGTTAACTCAAGGTTTACTCAAGGTTTACTCAAGGTTTTATTTTAAATTTTACATTCCATCTTTTAAATGTCTTTCACAAAGCTAAACTTCAGTGGAAGTTAAGCGCTAAAGTTAAACATTGTGTTCTAGTAGCGCTTAACTTCATTTATTTGGTGCCCAATTCTAGCGAATCAGGGCTTGTTTGGTTGGAGGATAAATTTAGATAAGGAAAGAAAAAATATTTTATTTTATAGAGTTGATGGAAAAAAAATTATTTTAATATTAGGAGGTGTGTAGGATGTGAAATAAAGTTAATTTTAAGGTTTGGATTTATGTTAGATATAAAATAAAGTTAATTTTTAAGATTAGAATTTGTGTTGGATGTGAAATAAAGTTATTAAAATTTATAATAAATTTAAAATATTATTAAAAAATATTTTTGTGTAATTGCCAAACATGCTTATGTATGTGCACAAGCCCTTCAGCTGCTCCACATGTGAAATGATCGTGTTCTCTTCTTTATTTGTATTTTTTATTTCTATGAATGTCTTTTTACTTTATATAACTATTTGTTTGGTTTATATATGTATATAAATAAGTTTAGTTCATACAACACAAATTAAAAAACAACATTTGTATGAAGTAGATATAGATAATACAAAATATAAAAATGACCATACAAAATATGATGTTTTTATGAGCAATTTTTTATTTTGTATGAATGTTTTTTTGCATGGTCTTTTAATTTTTATAAATGCATACAAATCAAAAAGCTCCTAAAAATATTCAATAAAAATTATTTATACAAAATAATAGGGAAACAAAAGAATACGAAAAATACGGAGAAAATATTGACCTCATTGTGCGTGGTGTTGTTGCAGTCCTATACGCTTTATATGTGGTGCGCTGTAATTGGACACCGAACAAATGCCGTAGAGCGTTAACCAAATGCAATAACTTTTTTTAGGATCAATTTAATATATATTTTACATAATGGACATTCATGCATATTTAAATAATGTAATTAATGAAATATGCATGAATGTGCATTATGTAAAATATATATTAAATTTATCCGAAAAAGAGTTATTGCATTAATTAAAAATAAATAAATAAATTACATTAATTAGACAAACGGCAAAACATTTGAAAATTACTTTCATATCATAATTATGGCATTAAGACGTGATCAATAAAATATTTTGAATAGTCCATGAAATATATATAAATATATATTATGTAATTTATTAAATATATATTAATAAGTGATATGTAAAATATAGATTTTTTTTTTTTTTTTTTTTTTTGAGAGAGAGAGAGAGAGAAGGAATGGAATGTAAGGAAGCTGCGAAAAGAGAGTTTGGATTATTTCTATTTTCTCCACAATGGAAATGCAGAGGATGGGCTTGCAGCAGGGAGTGATCATATTACTTTGTTTACCATTCTCTCCAGATTTATAATCACTAGTTTTCCCCAGCGCCCAGCAATTGAGACTTGAAGCTCCATTAATGCCGTTTGGTGGAATCACTGATGGAGGGATGTTGATGTTACGTATTGCACCGTAAATCCGTTCGAAGAAACCCTATCCCCTTCCTTCCTCCGCCTTCTCTCTCTCTCTCTCTCTCTTTCTCTCTCTCTCTCTCCAGATTTGGTGGAATCACTGATGGAGGGCTGTTAATTAATCGTCTATTATATTATTCTTCTTAGCTCTTGTTCTTGTTCTTCTTCTTCACACAAACGCCACCTCGCAATGAGGAGGAGGTGGGCTCCGGCAGCGTTGGTAGCCTTCCTTCTCCTTCTGATCACAAGCATAAGGATCACGGGAAAGTTCGACCACCCGAAGGCCAACAGCAGTGGGAAGAGAAGGCCATCGGCGGCCCCCGCCAGCCCCTCCTCTATCACCACTACCCTCTGCCGGCACTGTCGGCCCACCGGCCGTCAACGCGAGAAGAATAACTCCAGTACCTTTGAGGACGACAAGCGGCCTGTGCCCACCGGCCCGAATCCCTTGCATAATCGATGAAAAATAAGCAGACATGTAAGTGTCGATGCTGATGAGGAAGAGAGAAGAAGAACAAGAAGAAGAAGGAAAGTTGGTGAAGTCTTCCTCTTCTTCTACTTCTTCTTCCGTTCTTCAGTTTATATATATATATATATATTTCTTGTGATTAATTAGTGGATATATATCTCCTCTTGTTTATGGATATGTGTGTGTGTGTGTGTTAAAATATTCAGATTGGTCAGTTTGAAGTTTTAAATCATATTCTTAATTAAAAATCAAGCATTTCCATTCTTTTTTTTTTTGTTCATTGTCAAGTCAGTTAATTATGGCCATGGAGGTTATTCAGTTCTAGTTAATTTGCTCTTAATTTTCATTTATTAAGCTTTTGGAGGGCTAATATTATAAGCATAACAGCTTGATTTATCATCATGATCATGTTAACAAATACATGTAAAAATGTTATAAAATAGATTCGTAAAAATTATAAAATTGGCACTTTGATAGAGATATATAAATATATATATATATATATATATATATATATATATATNTTTAATAGTGCAAAATGTCAAATAATGTGATTTTCAAGGGACAAACTGCTTTGTGCATATTATAAGTACCATTTAAATTATATATATATATATATATATATAATTAATTGTGTTGTTGCCTATGTTATTACATGTTACAATACTTGGAGATTAAAATGTTAATTTATTTACTTACCACAACTAAAAATCTTTCATAGATCTTTACAACTTTGGGGTTCACCGATAATAATTAAGGACAAAAGGGTAGATCACAAGAACATTCATATTGCTTTTTTGTGAACCATTTTTGGTTTCCATTTGATGTTTGTGTACCAGTTTATTGAGGTCATTCTTGCTTTTTTGTGCACCAATTGAAAAATTTTCACTTGAAAATCACTAAGAGGGCATTTGTTTCGTTGTTATCTTAGTGTTATGTTATATAATCTAGATGTCATAATATTTAGATGTCATCTTTTAAATAATAATTTTATAATCTAATAGAATATTATTTGTAGATGTTATAAAAAAACTCTTGTTTATTAATTCTATTTTAATTAATTAATATTCCTTTTCTTATACTGTTAATTTGTTGCAAATCCAAGGATGAGGTTTTCCATAGGTAACTTATCATGCACATTAAATGCTTAATTACAGAATTTTAAAGATACACTAATTAAACATATATATATATATATTGATCCAGTAATTATATATGTTCTCAAAATATAAATAAATTTATTCTTAATTTCTAGAAAAAAGAAAAGAAGACACTTGAAAGCACACAAAATATGATTCATTAATTAGCTGGGGATCTTAATATGTCCCCAATTTCTTTTTTATTTCCTGTCTGTCCAGACCCTACACCCTGGAGTACTAAATCATGGTTAAAATTATAATTTTATTTTAAAAAAAATTTAAATTTTATTTTATACTTTATTTTACACACATTCTAATATTAAATAATCACTTTATTTCACATCCAATAATTCATGATCTAAAATTTATGATAATTAACTCACTTTATTGTATATCATACACGTTTTTCTTTATTTTCAACCCATAATATATATATATATATATATATATATTATATAACCAATGATCTGATATTCTTAATTAAATTAAAGACTTATATGTTTCATTAACTAGAATCTGTTTAATCCATTTTAACATTTTAGAGAGAGAGAGAGAGAGAGTAGGGTATGCATGATCTTCTTCTTCCTTCTAATCTGTAGATGCTTTTAGGTTAGCTTCAAGTGGGTCGGTGCAGACCTAAATTATGAGTACTGTGGGCCATCAATATACATGCCCAAGCTCCAGGCTTTATCACAAGGGACTTTAATTTATCACACACAGCTCTCTCTCTCTCTCTCTCTCTCTGAATTTTAGCCAATGGCTTGGTCGCTAGCTATTTGATGCACTGGATTATATTGATTGCATGGTTTCAATGGTATCTGGCAAGAAAGGAACTGCAAACCAGCAGAATTTTGAGGGCAAAAGCATTTGACTTCTTCTATCAAATTTGAACCAGAGTCCCTCATGCTCCGGATAAATTCTTTCTTCTAAACGGAGTATCATTTGGATGCTAATCACCGAACTCCACATGTGCAATATTACATGCAGACTTGAGCACACGTGACGTCCATTGATTGTCATATGAACAATGTTCTGCATGAACATAATAAAATGTTTACTTTTTGAGGTTTATAGCATTAAGTTATTGGAGGAAAAATAAAAAAAAAGTATAATTTTTAGTTATCTTTTGTAATATTGCATTATTTATTTGTATAAGATATAAAATAAAATTAATAATCATATTAAAATTTATATAAGAGACATAAAACATAACTAAACAACTAAAAAAATGCTATGCAGATCAAATAACTACCTAGTCAATTAGCATTTAATTTATAGAATAATTCACTAAAATTTTAAATTATAATTAATTAATTTATTGATCAATTATTGAGATATATAACTGGCCACAAATATGAGAATTTTAAATTAAAATTTATATTTGTATTATGTAAATAAAAATTATATTTTAAAATTTTAAATCAGTTTATTTGTAGGGGGAAAAAATTAATTAAACAGCTAGCCATATGATTTCTTTTATTCCCAAATTGTGCACACGTGTGCATGCAATTAAATCACATGCTTGCATGTTATTAGATGCTGTACTTGCAATTAATTGTATTGATAAAGATAAGTCGTTTATTTTGGTTAATACCTCTATATATATATATATATATATATATATATATATATATATATATATACCAAACTTTATTAGATATATTGGATCATATTGATGAAGATTAACTGTTTTCTAGAACATAATCTATATCAAACATAATTAATATAAAATTTTATTTCTTTAGACGGGTGCAATTAATTTGAGCTCTTTTTATGCACAAAAATATATAATTCTGAGGAAAACATTTTCTTAGTACAGACTTATGTGCCAAAATTAAATTTTTAAGCTCTGTTTGGTAAATGAAAAAAAAATAATTTAATTGAATTTTTAGTTATTTTTAAAAAATGTGTATGATATGAAATAAAGTGATTTAATTATATTTAAAAGGAATAATTAACTATATGCCACATAATTTAGTTTTATTTATGCCTTACCCATTCATTCTTAATTAATTATACTATGCACACTCAAAATATTACAAAATCTTACATACACACATTTGAGTTAAAACTTAATCAAAATCTATTTGAAAAAAAATATTCTGTTAGTAAATCATTAAAATTATATTTTTACTCTTAATGGTATATATTTTTCTCTTTCTCAATACCACACTAAAGCCCTGATTTGTCCTAAAATCAATTCACATTGCGGATATTTTCTTCCTTTGCCGCCACCTAAACATTAAGGTTTTAGGATTTTCACTCAAAATATATTTAAATATTTTTAAAATAATATAATGAACGGTTCAGATTTTTTATAATTTAATTATAATTAGGTTATTGAAAAATTATGATTACTCCTTATAATAGAAATAAGTTAAAATATGTGTATGTAAGATTTTATAATGTTTTGAGTGTGCATAGCGTAATTAACTAAAAATGAATGGATAAGACATAAATAAAACTAAATTGTGTGACATGTAATTATCCCTATTTAAAAATATAAGAGATATGGAATATTAAAGTTAATTGATTTATTAAGAATCGTGTTGGATGTAAAATAAAATGATTCTTTAATATTGAAATTTGTGTAGGATAAGATATAAAAAAATTTAAAATTTTTTAAATAAATTTAAGATTTTATTCATAGCTAAAATTAATTTTATTCTTTTACCTATTGCCAAATAGGATCTAAGAGAGTATACTTTTTATGCGTAAGATGTGTTAGTATTTTGGGATGTATATGCAAAGCATAAACAAAATCATATGTTATTTACATATTAATACTATGTGATCCTATTTCATATATTCAAAGCATGCATATGCCTCAGAGAAGTGGAGACAACAAAAATGTCACCTAGTTGCCTAGCTCTTATCACAACTTTAACTAAAATTTATCAACTACGATAATTTGTATACGAGTTATTTTTCGAAAATTGTGATCAATTAATCCTCGATATTCATATGAGAGAGATGGAGAAGTTCGATGATGAATCAAAAAAATGCTTTTTCAAAGATTTAGATATGAAGGCTATCAAAGAATGAAAATGTTTTCGACAAATTCTAAAATTTTAGAAGCTTTAATGGATAGTTGAGGTATTATTTATATATGGATTCGATGTTGCATCGCAGCTGTATACGTGGCATCCGAAAGGCTTTTCAAATTCCCTTTGTTTAATATCGTTCACGATATTTGATATTATTATATTCGATATTTGAAACTATTGGGTTTGATATTTTCTTAACGATATTTGCCATTGCTTTTTCAGGAATCCAAATTATCGATCATAATGATAGCTCGGCAAAGCCTCTATTGGCATCATTCGCCGTCGCATAACTGAATTCTGTTAGATGAAGACCGGCACATCAACATTTTCTTTAACACTGTTTCAATCATGGTGTTGTCATCCCCTCAAGCTCACAGGGAATAGCAGTTTTTCAGTCACCTTTAGCCATTCAGTCAGTTCCCAATAGCGCAACTAATCAAGAATTCACGCGTTATCATTTTAATACAAGCAATTATTTTCTTACTACTGGCAATTACAATTTGTTTTAACTTGTAACCTGCAAGCTACCGATTTAACTCACCTATAAATACTCCACTAGAGCTATTTCAGAGATCAGATTGAAAGATCAAGTGATCAAGTTATTTGTACTCTTTTTCTTTTTTGAGTCTATTCTCGTATTAGTCTTAGGACTAAATTTTTTTTAGTTATACTGAAAGCTTTTTTTTTACTCTCAAGTGAACGTAATTAGAGAATTCATGTCTGAACAACTTTACATCTGGTGTTCTCTTGTGTGTTGTTCTTGGTTCTTCTGCACTCACAATTCTGGTAAGAAATTTTGCATGCTTCTAATTCTTAGAACTCCATCCTTCTCCTTTAACAATTATAAAACTATAAAAGAGAAAGAAACTTCAATGAACTTTGACAATCAAGGCAATTAAGTATAGCTTTGATAATCTTTCTCAAACCACGTTTGGGTATATCCTTAAGAAGAAGTATTTGCTGTAGAAGAAATATATTTCTAGCTAGCTAGAAGCCATAGAGAATGAACTGCAATTTTGAAGAGTCATAGTATCGGCGCCTTCTACCACTACAAAATCATTTGAGAAAGCGGCCAAGTGAAAAAAAAAGAGGGCCTCGATATTATGTATGTAGTTGGCCATCTATAAGAAGTACTAATTTCTTTCGAATTCCACCTGTTGTCGAAGAATAATAGCAAGGGAGCCAATGTTCTTCAGTTTTCAATAACAAAACTTAACCACTCTTAAACTATGCTAATTCTTTGATATGTGATAACTATGAGAAGCTGTTTTTATGTTAAAATTCTTCATAGAGCAACCACGATGTTTCTCTCCAAGCCAATTAATAAGATCTTAATCGGGAAATGTATCTTCAGAGTTAATTTAGAGAATTAATTGATAATTAAGTTGTTATCGAAAATACATAATACTTTTGACAAATGCGATATTCCTCAATTTGCTCATTGAATGTTATTTATATTTTATATCAATATTCAAATTTTTTGAAAATTATACCGAGGATAGTTAGGCCTGTAAATGAGTCGGATCTTGATCCGATCCGATCCGTGATCCGAATCGATTATCTTATGAAACGGAATACATTTTTGACCCGCACGATTATTCCGAAAAACTGACCCGCTCCGTTTAAGTATTGCCGGGTCGGATCCTGGTCGATGCTGATCCGACCCGAAATTTATAAGTATGAAATTATTTTACGTATTTATATATTTATTATTTAATTACATATATTAATTGTTGTTTTATTTTATGAAGGTTTTGAAATGTGACTAAAGCCTATAATTATTAAAGAGGCTATTGCAAGTTATTTTAAGTGCAATAACCAGGAAGTGCTTGCATTGTGAAGTAGGATTAATAACTACAAATATTTTTTACCGTTGAGATGAAAAATTTAGTGTTAGCTTTAACAGAATTGCGCTTTACTTTTTGTGTAATATTTTCATTCACACTGTTGATTCTATGTTTTGTAATATAATGCTAATGTCAGTGATATGATCTTTAGATGTTTATATATTATCCCTATATTTTCTACTATAATGGATTTATATTATAAATTTTAGTGATCAAAATTTTATTTAAAAATATAAGAATATATATACAACTAATAGTTGTAGTCATTGAAAAAATAGTGTTAAATTATGTAAAAATAGTTCTGAGTCAACCCGAAATTCTATCCGAAAATCTGAACCGTGGTGGGTCATGGAACGGATCTGAGTTGACCTCAATCTGATCAGATTTTTAATCCGATCTGTTGACAGGCCTAAGTATAATAAATTTACAAGAACTTGCAACCAAGAATCTCTTCATTCAAATTCTTCTTTTTTTTACTAAACATTCAAAACACTTCTTTGTGTCTAAAATATGTAGATTAGATCATTAAATTAGTAAAATATTTTTTTTTTAATATTTATATGCAAAAATCGTGCCAAACTATAGTCATGTCAAAGAATTAAATTTGTAGTGGCCTGAATTATAATGTAATAATGAACCTGCCAGCCATGTTGATGCAAACTGACCTATTTAATGACAACCAGAGCAATAAAAATATGCATTAATGATACACAATAAGGACACATCTTTTTTTTAATGCCATAATACATGCTAGCTGGCACATCTATATATGAGAAAAAAAGGAGGGGAAAGAATAAAAATTATATTTTAAAAAATTTTAATAATAAAAATTTTAATAAATTAATTGATGACAATATGTTACTTAAGTCTCATTTAATTCGAGGCAAATTATTTGTTCAATACAAATTTTAACTATAAAAATAAATTTTATTTCACATCTAACACAAATAAAAATATTAAAATTAAATATATTTCATATTTTACATATTTTTTAATATTAAAATAAATTTCTCTCCTATTAAATTTTAAAAATTAAAATTTTTTTATTTAAAAAAAAATTGAACCAAACGAGGCTTTAAAATTGTATATATTAAAAATTTAAAATTATAAATTTATATAATATTGTTTACTAAATTCAAAAATTTGAACTTAATCCACTGATAATTAACTTATGAGTTATATTTTATACATACATAATATATGATTTTCATAAATAACACTTATTTGGAGTTAGTAAGATTTTCCTTAAAGGTAAATAATTTTAAAAAAGTCAGCTAAATTTAAATATAGTAAATTTCTAAAAAAAAAAAATAGTTTTTTTTTTCTTTATGTTGGTCTTTTTTGTTTACCATCTTGATCCAAACCTTTTTTTAAAAAAAAAAAGAGTATTTTTTATCCAATCAAGAATTTTATGTTATATTTCTAATATAAATTTTTTGTGATCTTCGTATAAAATGCTCTCTCTTCCCTTGTTACTATTTTGACCTTTTGCACATAATCTCCGAGGAGGGAATTGGCGAGAAGCATTATTAAAGGGTGAGTAATTGGCTCAAAAATCAATAATTATTCGATATTCAGATTAAATGAAACTTGTATTGAGTTTCTGAATCAAGCCATGAGCCACGATACAATTGAATCTACTTGACTCGATCTTTTATTTTTTAAATAAAAATAATATTTTCTATCATTTAGATGACCATTATTCTTAATTAAGATATCAATTAGATGACCATGAGGGTGTGGTTAACCCTCTTTTAAATCCTATCATAAATCATTTTTATTTTAAAAAAATTCAATTTTTGGAGAGCTTGAATTTGCTTAATTTAAGCTTGAATAAGCTAAAAGTTAAAATGAGCCAGCTCGAACTCGAATCAAACTAAAATTAGTCAAGCTTGACCCATGCTTGGCTCGGCTCGAACTCTGATCGTTCGCACCCTATTAAAGCCTAAGATTGGATAAGCTGCTTTTATAACGCGAGATTTTTATCAATTCAATCTTGAGCCAATATAAAATTGCATCGAGTTAACTCAAAATCGAATCAATTAGATATGCATACATTTATAAAATCTGTTTCAATATAAAGCTAGTTTAATAGATAACTATATTAAAATTTTTTTGTGATCTTTATTCAAACTTTATTAATTATAGATTGATTTTTTTGAATAAATTACATCTAAGTTTTTAAGTGTAAGGCATAATATCATATATATATATTTATGCTTTTAAAAATTTAACATATGAGTCCCCAAATTAGATATAACTTATCGATTGTTAAATATTCTAAATTCTCTCTCTCCCCTTAAAGGGAGAAGGTGGAGACCCCCCGCACCCCATCGCCTCTCGTCTTTCTCTCTATCTAATGAAACCCTAAATTAAGTGATATTTTATATATTATATACCATATAATATAAGCTTCACATCGGAATCAAAATTGAAATTAATGATGAATCGTGCCAAGACATAAGGCCTAGGCATAAACATTCAAAAACACTAATTAATACGGATTTGATTCAAAGAGGTTAGAATTCAATCATAAAAAATTAGCATCCAACATAAGCATTAGAGAATTTAAGGGAACACAATATGAGCAAGCTTTTCATATCAAAGTGGCTGCTCAACTCAATAAAAAATGGTCCACAATCAAGTTCAAGCACATATAAAGTTTCATAGAAAATCAAAATGAATGGGAATGTAGGTGTGGAGAAAGGTAAGGAGATATAGGTACCCAAGTGATCCGAACTATCAGTCCAATGGGAGGATCGATGTCTAATCAGCTCGACTTGATTTGCGGTGGTCAGTGATGGTGGTAGCATTTCCCAAAGGCGGCGGCAGCCTCCCTGGGAGGTGGTGGTAGTTGGGAAGGGCAGCGGCGACGGCGAGACCCTAGCAGAAGAGCAATGACAGTACTTCAGGGAAAGGAGGCCAAGGGGGCGGCGGTGGTTAACAGAAGGGGCAAAACCAACGGTAGCAGCTAACAGAAGGGGCTCTAATGTGCAGGTTATGGCAATCGAATTGAGAAATAAACTCAAAGTCTCTAAATAATATTCCTCTAAATAGGAATGACAACGGGGCAGATTTGCGTCGGGTTTATAAATATCCATATCCGTCTCGCTATATATTATTCATTACCCATACCCGCCCCGTTTCCTCACTAATATTAATGAAAATTAAATTATTTTACTTTATTTGAAACAACAAAAATCATAATCACTTGGTGAATATTACATTATAAAAGCAAGGCCTTACATTTCTTCATTTTTAATGTACTCTTTTTATTTGATTTTATATAAGTCTATATAAAAATAAATTAAAATATATACATAACGGGGTGGGGCGGGGCGGGTATAGTTGATTCATACCCGTACCTGCCCCATTTCATAACGGAGCGGGGTGGGTTGCGAGTCACGGGTAAAATTTTAGTACCCATACCCGTCCCATTAGGCCGGATCGGGGCGATTTAATCTAGTACACATACAAATTGCCACCCCTACCTCTAAACTCTCCCCACCTTTCTATTTATACTCAAAATCCTAATAATCTTAAGCATTAGATCTCAATGAGATGATCTAATGGTTACAATTAAAGGGGATTTGGGCTTTAATTTCAAATAGGCTAGCGCTCTCCAAATAAATAAAAGCCCTGTTTGACAATGGGTTAAAAATCATGGTTAAAATTATTCATAGCTAAAATCTTAAATTTATTTTAAAAAAATATTAAAAAATTATTTTATATCTCATCTCACACAAATTCCAACATTAAACAATCACTTTATTTCACATCCAACATAATTCTCAATAAATCAATCAACTTTATTTCATATTCTACACAATTTTTAATATAATCAACTTACTTTATTTCACATCATACATATTTTTCAAAAATAATTAAAAATTTCAACTAAATCTTCTTTTTTTTCTTATTACCAAACAGAATCAAAAATCCAAAATATACACCTCTCTCATTATAAGGCCTCAAAAAATAACGGGGCATTTACTTATATACAACATAAACTTTTAAATATTACATCTTATTTAAATACATGTAAGCTTATAATTCAAATTTTATGAAAAACGTGACATTAATAATATTCAATATCTTTGATACGTAAGTAATTATCTCAAAAATAAAATAACTATATCCCAACTTTTTAGAATGCTACAAAATAAAATATATATCAAAACGAAGAAAAACATGCTATGGTGATGGGTCACTCCACAAGTGCTCAACGTCGCTAGAGTCGGTATCAAGGATGATTTGCATCAATACTCTCTCAAAAAGAGAGAGAGAGGAGAGAGAGGAGAGAGAGGAGAGAGAGAGAAAAAAGATAATTTGGTATTTTAAAAAATTTTATATTAAAAAATAAATCTGATAAATATATTACAATACTTAGATATTAAATATTTAAAATTATAAATCTGTAATATTATATCATAACTCAGAAAGCTGTGTATAATTTATCTTATTTTTATTTAACAAAACAATTTAAATTGATTGAATAAACAGACATATATACACAAAATTTTAATTGAAAGAGCAAAAATTAATTGAATGATAAATCAATTTTAGCTCGAGTCAAACTTAAATCAATAATAAATATGTCAAGTCTAGCTCATATCAAGATCAAAGTAGAAACTTTTAGGCCTATTTGGCGCGAAAATCAAAATCAGAATCAAAATAATACTAATTTAAAAAATAACAATAATAATAAATATTTTTTTTAATCATTCTACACAAATTTTAATATAAAAATATATTATTTTACTTCTCATACTCAATAATTTTTAATAAAAATAAAATAATCAATTCAAATATTTTAGTCTAAAATGTAAAATAAAATTAATATTTTTATTAAAAATTATTAAATTTGTAAAATAAAATAATATTTTTTATATTAAAATTTATATAAAATAATTAAAAAAATTTATTTATTATTATTATTATTATTTTTTAAACTAATATTATTTTAATTCTAATTTTATTTCTCACACCAAACAAAGCCTTAATCTAATTTTGAGTTGAGATAAGAGAGTTGAGAAAAAAAAGTTTTGCTCCCTAGAAGGAGCCACTCACAAAAGGAAGGTTAGTCATTGCCTGTAATGAGAATTCTGAAAGCTAGAAAACGAAGGCGCAATCAGAAAGGAGTGATCTACACTGCAGACTACCATGGAGTATAAACTCATCCTTCTCCATAGTCAAAATGAATCATTTTAAGGTTTTGAATCTACTGAAATTTCGACCCAATGTCTCAAGTATTTTACCATTATAAAAATATATAGAAAAAAACGAAGCAAAAGTGTAGCTATTTACAGTTTATTCTTATTAAAAGATATACATGCGCTAAGTTGAATGGAGCGACAGCATCCCCTTCATGTATTGCTTTCTAGTCTTCCTGTATTTCTCAAGCAGCACATTGAAGTCATAACAAGCATCCTCAAATACAACACTTTTACAAAATTTGGACTTAATACGATAAAACTCAGACGTAGCTTCCTTCTTATGATCACTATACAGCAACAAAAATTCCTCAAAAATCTGCAATGGGTTATCAAAGTTTACTTTCACATCTTCCTGACATACCTGACGAAGCCATCTCATCCACTGCAAAGAGCCTTCATTCTTCTCATAAACAGTTTTAACAAGGAATGTTAATGTCTCTGTAAAGCTGGAGCTGGTGTCAATCCTCTCAATTATGAGATCAAAAGTAGCTTTCTGCCTCAGTGTAAGGATGTGTGCATCAAGGTTCATTGTGTTTTCGTATAAAAAAGGAAGGGCAGCAATCATGCAGGCCTTTCTGAATGCAATATCTTTATCAGCAATCAACCTGATCGCAACATGTAAAAAAATTACAAGCATCAATCTTAGCCTTTTCGTTTCATAATCACTTAATCCAGAATCTTGTTTCTGGCACCTATTCCAGCAATTAAGGGCAATATGCACAAAGCCTTCCCACCTGCCAGAGTTTCAGGCCATGCCACAATTGAAACAATAAGAGAAAAGAAGACGAGTTAGGATCGTTAAAACTGTTCAAGCTCTTTGAATGCTGAACGGAAAATGTGATATAGCAACAATGACAGCAGAAAACAAGAGCAAGTAACAACCTTCAAAAAGAGTGACTAATTGTATGCTAATTTAAGAATCACAATTTACTTACTCAAAGGGCGGCTCAACTTCAATACCAAACGTCAGATGAACGGAAAATTCACAAGGTGCCTCACTCTGGGACTCACTCAAATTGAGGATCGTATGAGCTTCATGGGGAAATCCCCTGGGAATATACAGAATGTCACCTTCGGTAACTAAAACATCCATGTATCCACTTGTTTCGTGCTTCGAACAATGTATGTCACCAAGAGGCTCGTAAAGCCTTGGTAAAAAGGCTTCAGAGCAACGTGAAATTCTCCATTTCTTGTGCCCAAATAGCTGCCAAACAAACACACAATGATCATCATAATGCTTAGCCAAACCTTGGGATCCAGGTGGTGTGATGTATATGTTAGCCCCAGCTAATGGTTGACCAAATATATAAGATAGTCCCTCAGCAACTGCAGCAACTTCAGGAATCCTGAACTCCATCCCACGCAAAGCAATGGTATAACCATCGTGCAATGCTTCTTGGCACTTCTGAAAAATAACATTTGATGATTCGTGACCCACCACAGCATTGAAAAAGTGCACCTCTTCATCCTTGATATCCTGCATATGCTCTGAAGTTGGCCTTAGCGATTTCAGGACTCGAATATCCTGCCCATAGATGATCGGTGAACCTAAATGATCTTCCGCTTCATTAAGAAAAGAATCGATGTCCAACTCATCAGAAGCAATAGGTGGGCATGACACTAGCTGGCAAAAAACAAATGCAAGGCAGTCTTGATTGTTTGAGCAACCAAAACAATTCTTCAAGGAGTTGAAGATAGAACTTTTATCCTCTAAACTATTCGACGCCCTCTTAATAAGAAGAGGTGAGGATTCCCAGAAGTTAAGCAAAAAATTTTCAAAATTAAAACTTTCATCACCAAACATAGCTTTTCTAACTTCATTACCTTTCCAAATAACGGGGAAAACTTCGTTCATAGAAAGCCTAAAAATAGCAGCAGCAAGATCATGTTTTCTACTGTGAAACCGATCCTTCTCCCTAACATGATTGCCTGTATGTTTCAGGCTGCATAGTTTTTTCCAAAGCTCTTTCAGCAAGGGCAAAACTTTTTTACTCAGTTCACCTGGAATTCTCCCTAAGCAGCCCTCAACAGATGTATTGATCAGAAGCAATGTTACATTAATGACCAAAGCGAGAGGATTATCACCATCACTCCTATGAAGAAGAGTAGTGTTGCCCACTGGTGAGTCAGCTACCTGACACAACAAGGTTCTACAGGAATTCAATTTCATAATAAAAAGAAGACATCAATTCCTGTACTTGTCAAATGAAAGTGTTTAAATTTAGGGTAATAGACATGAATGTTTATCAATGAGTTGAAATTAGATTCAAGCAGCTAATGAAGATAACAAAAGGGCTACAACAGAACAACTCACAGAAGCTTTTCAGTCACAGAAAATCCCCTAAGCCCATCCCTTCCAATTGGAGACGCTGAAAGATCTATCAAAGCATTGGATGCTGCTTCCGTAACCCTTTGGCTTGGGCTCCTAACTGCTTTTAGCATTCCTTCAAGAATTTCGCGATCTGAAACTATCACTGAATTTGCCTCAAGAGAGCAGAGTGCAGCAGCACCAACTACCTCTGCACTTAGAGCAGCTAACGATGAGCAACTGGAGAGAAATGAGAGATCACACGACAACTCAAAGATCCACTTAAAATGCATATGCAAGCACCAAGGAGGACAATGTCCTCCGATAATCGCTGTTCAAAAAATCATTCACATTCACAAAATAAATAACGGACGAGGAATAAAAAAAGTAGAATACCTGGAAGTGAGGAGGAGGGGTAGTAGAGAGAGGAGGCCGCGAGGCAGTAGAATAGAGGAAGGCAGGGGAGAGCGGGCGGATGACTTCAGGAGAGAGAGATGAGAACGGAGGAAGCCTTTGAGGAGGGATCGGGCGCTAGGGTTTTGAGTTTTGGCAGCGGAAGCAGCGGAAGCAGCGGCGGCAAGCATCAGGGGAAACGCCGTGCGGTCGAAGGAGGAGAGATCGAGACAAGCGTAGGGTTGAAAAGGAGGAGGACGACCAGCAGGCGTCCGTGATTTCCTCTTCTTGCTCCGGCTTCCATTGTTTTTCCCCATGGCAACCAGCAGGGCTGCAAAATGTCTTCTTGGGGCTTCCCTCGATACAATCTAGAAAACATAAATTTATTTTTAATATTTATTCTACAAAATCTAAAAAATTATAATTTAATCATAAAAAATATGAAAAATTTGTACTTTAATTACAGATTACTTCAGAGTTTGAGCATGTAAAAAAAACTCCTGATTTTGAAGATTAATTTGTAATTTTAGATATATTTAATGATCAAGCTGTAAATATTCTTTGAAGAAGTTAATGTATTTATGTGTTTTAGGGATCTGTATGTATATGCCTCTAAGGATTTATGCATTTAAAGATAAATTGGCATAAAAGATTTATTTATAAGTCTCGTTTGGTTCGAAACTTTTTTTTATTTAATAAAAAAAAATATTTTATTTTTAAAATTTAATAAAAAAAAAATTATTTTAATACTAAAAAATATTTAAAATATGAAATACTTTAAATTTTAATATTCATATTTATATTAAATGCGAATAGTTAATTTTTATAGTTAAAATTTATATTGAGTAAAAATTTTACCTCGAACTAAACGGGGCTACAATTTGCACAACGACTTAACATTGGTCCAATACTTCAGGGTACAATATGTAATTTCCGCGATGCAAGGAGCTAACCCATATTTCGGCAGTGATAAGGACGCCTATCCCTTGTTTAGAGCTCTTCAATGGCGAAAGATCTGCCGCCGCAGGGGGCGGGTGGGACGTGGATCCTCCAAGCGGCGGCGGTCTTTGTCGTTCTGCTTATAGCTCTGCATGTGCTGGCTCTGGTAAGCAACAGTTCTCCCTCATTCTCATCCGGCAGCAGCTTCGATTAGGTTTAGTTAATCGGTGATAGTCTCTGCTGCCTTAGGTTTACTGGCTATACAAATTAGCTTCGCAGAAGACGCCGGAGAATCCCAGGAAGATTTATTAGTTTCTTGCTGGTGAGTGCCAATAAAACCACTTACATTGTAATTGGTTGTTTTGACCTAATTTCTTGAATTGCACCATTAACTTAACCGAGTTTTTCATTGGTGTCAGATGTGATTAAGAATCAGTGGCTTAAGTTTTAAGTATATTGAACTTAAGCCATTTCCCTTAACCTATGCATTACATTAATGTAAAATGTGTTTGCTTAAAGCTGAAATTTGTTTCAATGATGTGTGAGATTTGGGGATAAATTTTGTAAGGTAAGTTTTATAGTATGTTACAAAAATACACATAAGATACGTAGGATAAATTTTGTGGTATAATTGTGCAAAGAAAGAGTCATATAAATCTTGTCTGTTCTCACTGTAAGGATTCCTCAAGTTAGTAGGCCATCAATTTAAGGTAGTACTGTTTAGCAGTGGTATGTGAATTGAAGAGCTTCAACTTTTCCTGCGTAATGTGGTGCGTAGTCATGTTGTTGACACATTAATGGTAGGTAGTTTCGTTCATATGTTTACATTGTAAAGCAGAGGCATGGACCTTCCAGCCACTCCTCTTGTGTAACTAGCACTAAAGCTTCCATCAAAAAAAAGAAAAACTATCACTAAAGCTTACTGCATTGGTGTATTGAATGTTTGTAAGAATCGCATTTTAGTGTCTTCAGCTTGTTCTCCTTGAGCTCGGCAATTCTTCAGGTTGAGCAGAGGGGTGACTAGTGAAGATGACTCAAAGGCTTAGCACTTAAGTCAAGGAGGTTACTGAAGTGGCTTTAACACCCCCTAAGGCCGCTTAGATGAAATCGGTTGGCTTACTTTGGGCCCTTAAGCTGATTAAGTTAGATCATGGATGCCTTAAGCAGCTTCCAAATGAGCATAAGCTACTTAAATGCCATATCTTAAACCAGGCATTATATGTGTCTTGATGTGATGTACTGTCATGCAAGCGTGAGGGTGTTGGCTTTGATCTTTTTTCGAGATAGCTCTTGTTGTAGGATACCTATGAAATATTAATCATTCTTTTGTATGCTGAAGCTCAATATCCTGTAGATCATATAAATACTGCTCCATTTTTTATATGAAAGTTTTGGTACCTCAATCATCTGGTCACAATTTTAATGTTCTACTTGTGTAATGGCTTCTTTGGTGCACTTGTAGGCTTATTTGTGTATATCTCCTTTCACGAAATTTTGCAAAGCATTACTTACTATTTCTTTTAAGTGATAATAAGGATTTGTGTGTTCAGAGACTTGCATAGCTTGATTTACTTGAAACATTTCATCTAGGAGTACAATTCTGCCAATGACAGCCTTTTCTTGTAAGTTTTGTGTCTTGCTAAAAGTGATGTGAGCACTTTGTCTTCCAACTGTTTTAACTAAAGTTACATAGCAGTTTTACGTTATGTGAATGATTAGAATTGTGTTCTTCTAGATTACCATCAAAAACAACAACAACAACTAAGCCATTATCCTACTAGGTGAGATCAGCTACAGAAATTCTTTGTTTTCATGAAGAACTAGAGATTGAACAATTTTTTTATGAAGTTGTAGAAGGATTTGTGGTCTTGATTGTTCAGTTTGTTCTTGTTGGATAATTGTAGGCTTTGTTCATCAACAGTAGCTCAGTATCCTAAGTTCTTTCTGTTATTCCATGGTCTTCTGCTTCTTATCATCCTTTGCTTTTGCCTTGAGGATGAGATTAATTTGTAGGTGCTCTCTCAATGGTACTAGACAAGCTTATTGGGTATCTTTGTGTTTCACTTCATTTCTTTCATTTTTAACCACTTTGATTACATCCGTCATCCTATTTATACGAGGGAAAAAACAGAAGGTGGGCTAGCTTATCATTAAGCTACTTTGAAGGCCAACTCAACATGTTTTGGTGAGGTTCGATGTTGGAGCATTGAGCCTTTGCCACAAGGATGGTCAGGAAGTTTACTTGATCAGTTGAAACTTGCATGGATTTTCATCGAGTTTGACTTCTAGTTTGGATAACAAGTTTATGTTTATGGGCAAACATGGTGGACAACCTTAAAAATTAGACAGAGATTATATGAAGTGTGCATTGTAAAGAGCAATAAGCGGCATCTACGTCCCTTAACATTAGGTCCCACTTATTTTGCAAGTGTAAAATTCAAATTCCATCTTTGTGTGAATAATAGGGATGCAAAATTAGCACCTAATTAAGGGGGTATTTTATTCAATATTAATTTGATGTTATATTATATTTCCTATGTATAAGAACATCTAGAAAATATTTGTTGAGTGATAATTTATAATATTTTATAAACATAACATTAAAATAATATTGAACTAAATATTTCTTAGAATACTTTCACTATTACAATTTCACACAACTATTTGTGCAATTAGTGCATTGCTAGTTGCTACTATGTTCAATTGATAGACATTTAGGTGAAAAAGATAATTCATTCTTATCAAAAAGAAAAAGAAAGATAATTCATATAAAAAAAAAACCAAATTCAAATAAAAACTACTGAAAAAGAAAAAAAAATTCTATTTACATATAAATAGAGAACTTTGGAAGTTTAATAAAAACTCCGAAGTTGTACATTATTAATTACTAAACTCTCAAAGCTTCTATTTACATTTAAAAAATGTAAAATTAATATTTGTTAAATTTGACACTCTTTTTGATGATATGTCATTTAAATTTAACTTGTATCCAGCCTTTTTATGAAGCTATAATTTTTTCTCCTTCTTCTCCCTTCTCGTAGAGAATCCGATGCATACGAAGCAACCAGTCGAAGGCACCTTTTTCCTCATGTGCCATTTTAATAAACTTCACGGATTTAAAAGTTTAAACAATTGTAAACTATATATATATATATATATATATATATATATATATATATAATTTACTGTTATCAAAATTATATAAGTTTATTAAATAAGGTATAATAACTATTTTTTCTTAATGTTTAATAAAGTCTGTTTAATTATTTTATTTCTTAATAATTAATATTTTCTCAGATTTTTTATAATGTACAAATTAAGTTATAAAGGCATGGGTTTGTTTGATTGGAGGATAAATTTAGTTAAGGAAAGAAAAAATATTTTATTTTATAGAGTTGATGGGAAAGAAATTTATTTTAATATTGAAGATGTGTAGGATGTGAAATAAAGTTGATTTTAAGGTTAAAATTTGTGTTGGATGTGAAATAAAGTTGATTTTTAAGGTTGAAATTTATGTTGGATGTGAAATAAAATTATTAAAATTTATAATAAATTTAAATTATTATTAAAAAATATTTTTGCCTATTTTTGGGCTCATACCAAACGTGCCCATTTGTTATTAACAAAAGAACAAATATATATTTATAATATTATGCTCTCGTTTGATTTGAGGTTTTTTTATAAAAGAAAAGATATTTTATTTTTTAAATTTAATAGTAAAATATTTTATTTTAATATTAAAAAATATGTAAAATATAAAATAAAATTAATTTTAATATTTATATTTATATTAGATGTGAAATAAAGTTAATTTTTATAATTAAAATTTATATTAGGTTAAAAAATTATTTCGAATTAAATGAGGGCTAAATGTTATTAGTAAGGGTTTGTTTGTTTGTAAGGTTAAGTTTAATAAGATTAAAATTAAATTTGAATAAAGATATTTTTTTATTGAAAATAGTGAATGATGTGAAGTAAAGTTAGTTATTATATTGGGGTGTGTGAGAGATGTGATATAAAATTAGTTATTATGTTGGGATATATGAGGGATGTGATATAAGTTAGTTATTATTTTAGTAATGTGTGTAAGATGTGAAATAAAGTTAATTTTTAATATTAAATTTTATGTATGATGTGATATGCAATTAAATCAGGTTAATTTTAAAAGGGGAAACAAACTGGGCCTAAATATTTTAAAATTTTAATTATTATGTATTTTTAAAATTTATATTAAATACTTTTTTTATAGATAAAGCAATTTTAATTCAGACAATTTTCTTCCAAGGTTTTAGTGAATTATTATTATTATTATTATATTTATTATAAGAGGTTTTACTATCTGAAGTTATTTTCATTGAGCACCTACATATACAAATTAAAAAACATCTCTTTCTTTTATGCTATTTTATAATTGAGCAACAATCAATGATAAAAAAAAATTGAGTAATAATAACTTTTTTAATAGTTAAGTCAATGCAATAGAAGACAAAAGGATAGGCCATTAGGTCCCTTGATAAGTTAACTTTTATTTCAAATGCGTTGCACACGTATTAGAAATGAAATAATATTAAGAGTTAAATTACTAAAAATATTAAATGCGAATAGTTAAAAGTCAATACCATCAGATTACCAAATAGCTAAGTGTTTGTCAATTTTGTGAGCAGCAGCACGACAAGAGACCTTCCTAAGAAGAAGACTATTCGAAATAGCAATAAGAGCAGATGTCGACGGTGAAATATTCGTAATGTCCAAGCAAAGATTGACGCCTTTGGGCCAACTAAATACCAAAATATCAACGAACAGAATGTGACTCAAATTGGAACCTCACGATCACATTACACACCACAAATAGTTTATTGAAATAATAAAATAAGTTTTTGTTAGTTTTTATTTTATAAGATTAAATATATATTAAATTTTTATAATATAGAATTACATTATAAAATATTGTTATAATTACTTATGTTATTACTGTTGTTCTTTGGTGCACTTAAGAATCACGTAAGTGTTGTTGACTTATCATAAATATTTTATTACATATACATATATATATATATATATATATATATATTTGGATAGCAATTATTATATATATTTTTAGTTAATTAATGTAACATTTAGATTATTATATTAATTTTTGAATATTTAATTTTTCTAATAGCTTAAGATATAAGTATTTTGATTGATAATAAGTTTTAAACATTTTTCTGATTTTAGGAATTTCTTACATATCTACAAAACTATTTTTAGTTTTACATGGTATAAAATAAAATTATTTAAGTATATATTGGAAATCAGAACTATGATATAAAAAATATATATATTTACTTGTTAGTTATAAAAAATAATTATTTCTTTGTCTATTATATAAAATAAAAATTTTAATAAATTATATATTAATGTGAATTAAAATAAATTTTAATATGAAAATTTGTTTATTATTTGAAATAAAACTGGAGTTTTTATACCAAATTTTTTATTAAATGTCAAAAATAAATATTAAAAAATTATGATCTCCACCTAAATGGGTAAATGGTATAATAGGAATAAAAATGACAGGCATGAAGCTACTGATTTTGAAGAATGGCTTTACAAAAAAAAAAGATTAATGAGCCTATTAAGCATGACAGAATCCTCCCTCAGGCTGCGTTCTACTGTGATTTTTTAATAGAAATTTTTACATACAGGACATAAAATTTACACAAAATTATACATTTCACCATCAATTCATAAATATTACCACTATCACACCATATTCATTTAAATTTTACGCATTTCACATATTTCACATATTTTATATACTTTATAATATTATATATAAATTAAAATACATAAATTTATTAATAT
>JAEMOT010004120.1:293847-305090 GCA_019297695.1 Apostasia ramifera
ATGTAAAATGCGTAAAATTTAAATGAATATAGTGTGATAGTGGTAATATTTATGAATTGATGGTGAAATGTGTAATTTTATGTAAATTTCATGTCCTATATGTAAAAATCTCTTTTTAATATATATATATATATATAATATTTTAAAAATTTAAAAAAGAAAAAAAAAGTACTGAACTCCACTTGAACGTTGGAGCCAAGCTTCGTGGACTCCAGCGTGGGCCAGGCTCCAGCCCAGGTTGGAGCCCGGCCCGCCAACTTTCAGCCCGAGCAGGGAGTCTAGAGTACTTCTTTTGCCAATAATTAATTAATTGATTAGCATTAGTATCTCTACTTTTTTTTTTTCATTTTTATTAATAATCAGCTACAAGCTAGCATCTCTTTAGTGTTTTGCTAATTTTGGATTTATCTTAAGAGTATCACATATACTCCTTTTTAGGACTGTTAAATTTTATCTGCTTAATGTGGGATTGAGCGATATGAGATTGTTGAGGTGTGAGTTACTTGAAGGCACACTAATACCTGCGGAGAGATACTTCAATTTTTTAAGGAGAAATAAAGTTGTACACTATACACTGAATGATCGACATGTCATACAAAATTAACTTCTAAGCTCACGCTTTGTAAAGCTGGAGAGCGGAATCAAATGCCTCAAAGAATTGCCAATGAATTGTTGGTATTTGAAAACCAGCCTATCGTCTTCTAGATAAGAATGTTGAAATCGAGTTCGTCCTAAGCAAGCTTATATGCATTTAAATTCATAAACATGCTTGAAGAATGGATTAACTTTTTTTTTTGAAAATAAATGCATTAATTTTTGGTGTACTAAATTTTGAAATTTGCTAGTAACAGCCGCTACGATATCTTTTACCGGACAAAGTGTGTTAAGTTTTGGCTAGGAGTGAAAACACATACAGCCTAAGATTTCAATTTTCATATATCTTATAAAAATCATAGCACAAATCCCCACCCCCTCTTTTTCCCTCTTTCGTCACCAGTCTCTCTCAATTACTCATCATGCCTTCTCTGTGTACATTATAGGGGTTTTATGGCGAAACAAGAAAGTGGTTTTGCATGATTGGGGATGACATCATCATTAATGTTACTATCATCAAAAAAGGAAACAAGCATGACTTGCAAAGCTAAGGTTTATTATGAACATCTTATATGTATTTAATGAAAATTTTAGAAAAATTAGAGTGAAAGTTGTGTCGAATTTAAAAGGCCAAACAGAGAGATCTTCAGAATCGTGAACCTATATGATATTAAGAATCGATGTGTATTATATTCAGAATGAAAACCCTGACATACCTTAACATAAAATGAGCAACAAATTTATATAATACAAGAAGCATCCAAATCGCTACATGAGTTAGGTGGGATACCAATCTCACAAGATCATTACAACTCACAGGAAAGATTTCATAATATAGTGCATGATTTTAATAAAGACAATAATAATTACTGCAGAATTGTTAGTTTCCTTTAATGTAAAAAAAAAAAAAAGAAAATGCAAGATGGTGGCACTCATTGTCCAATTAATGCATAATACAAATCTAGTAAGAAAGAACAAATAATAGAATAGAAAAAAATTTAAGACGGTGTTCTCTTAGTTCAATGGAACAAAAAGCTGAGCTTTAAGTTTAAATCAGTATCATCATATTTTTAAAGTGAAGTATAAAAATTTGTAGTTTTCAGATGTAAAACAAAAAAAAAATGAACAGAAAAAGTTTAAGCAGCTAAGTTTGCTCCTAAGATGAAGTATTAAAATTTGTAGATATGAGACTATTAATTTTCAACTAATATAGTAAAAAAAAAATTCTCTTAACAAAAAAAAAATGAGTGCTCCATTATTGCTGTTTTTTCACTTTTTCTAAGAACTAGAATAACAGGTTTTGAAGATCAAATTAAACACTGAACAGACCAAAAATTTTGCTTATTTCTTTTGCTTATTTCTTCACCATAATCATCATCTTCAAACCCTAAGAACTATTTCTTCACTTTTTCTAAGAACTTGAATAACAGGTTTTGAAGATCATATTAGACACTGAACAGATCAAGAATTTTGCTTATTTCTTCACCATAATCATCATCTTCAAACCCTAAGAATCATTTCTTCACTTTTTCTAAGAACTTGAATAACAGATTTTGAAGATCAAATTAGACACTGAACAGACCAAGATTTTTGCTTATTTCTTCACTATAATCATCATCTTCAAACCCTAAGAACCATTTCCACCGTAAAATCTCCCAAGGAAGATCGGATTATAAGGGTATTTTTCTTTTGAAATTCAATAAGGGTATTTTTCACTAATAAACAAGAGGCTGAAAAGAGAAATTTCAAAACAAAAAAAAAAAATCGAAAGGAAAAACCCTAACCTTCCACTTTTATCTCCTGCCCGACCCTCGCCGCCCCTGCCCTTCTCTGCTCCGACGCTGCCACCGCGGCAACCCTCGCCTTACCCGGTTCGACATATGCCGCCGCCGACATCTCCATCTGCGCTATCCTCACCGCGCCGATCAGCTTTTCCGGCAGCTCCTCCTCCGCCTGCGCCTCCACCACAAAACCCATATCGATCGTCACCGCCGTCACGCACCCCAGCGCCAGCTTCAGTATCGCGCTGGCGATCGCCGAGCTCCCGATATCCACATCGATCTCCAAATAGCTTTTCCCTCTGTAGTAATTGCACACCAGAGCCTTCCCCAGCAGGCAAGCGGCGTAGCTCCCCACCGCCGCCTTCACGATCCACGGGCCCTTCACGATTCGATTCACAATCTTGAATCTCGAATTGCGGAAGGCGTCGTCGCCGTGAATGAACCGGTGGAGAAGCGATCCCGGCGGGATCGGATCATCGGTGGCGAAATAGAACACAGCAGAGTGGCAATCGCGGCCGGGTACCTGAAGATTGATGGCGACGATGAACGATTTGAGGGATCGGCCGAGAGATTGATCGCGGCGCAGGGCGGCGGCGACGCCGTTGTCCGGCCGGCCGAGGACGTTGTCCAGGCGGTGCGGGGAGCGGAGCCAGTCGACGCCGGCGGGAAGGAGGATCCAATCTCCGGAGGGGATCTTCTGCCGGCTGGAGAAGAAGTTGGGGCCGCGGAGGGAGAAGAGGTCGCCCGGGGGAGACGCCCAGCCGTTGATTCCGTCGTGTAAGTCGACGCGGCGTAGGGATCCTCCGTTGATGGCTTCCCGTCGCCAGTCGTATGGGGATTCCTCTCCTGAATCCGGGAAGGATCTACCGGCGGGACACATCTGCGCCGGCGCCGGCGCCGCCACTGCCGGAAATTCTTCTGCGTTCTATGAGCTTCGCTGAAGATGGGGCTGCTGCTTTATAGATATTAGAGGCAATTAATGTCAAAAAAACTTTGATAAGAAAAATTCTGAATATTATCGAATTTTGTAAACTTTTTTTTTAACATCTGTGTAAATGACTTTTTTTTATTTTTTATCTTAAATATTATAATTTTCTCTATTTCAATCGAAAATTATCGTAAAATGATTTAAATATGAGAAAAAACTCTATAAATTTCTCTAAATATTTATCATTGTAAAAATCTACTAAAATAATAATTACTATATAAAGTATTATGTATTTTGCAAATTAAGTAAATAGCAATTGACTTTTATTTATTTTTTAGATTAATTCATTAGCTTAAGTCTTAAGTAAAAGTACAAATAAACTTTTTTATGAATATTCTTTTTATAATAAAAAATATATATAATTAATTATTCTTAACAAAAAATAATATAAATAATTACTTTTTATGATAAAAATAATATATATTTAAAAAAAATTTATTTATACTATTATTTAAATTAGTATATCAATCTGTTAATTTTAAAATTAAAAATATCTAGGTAAATAAAAAAAAATCCCAAATGCAACTTCACACCTGGCAGAAGCATTTTTGAATCTCAAGTTTTATTAAATAATTTCATAAATTTTAGTTTATTCGATGTCTTTTTTATCTAAATTCAAATTGTAAAGTTGATACTTGTAATAGCATATTTTTTTGGTTTTCTTAATATATATCTAACATATATATTTGTTTATATATATATATATATATATATATATTAAATTAACTTATAACACTATATGAAATTTATATTTATATTGTTTGTGATGCATATGAAAATTCAAAAAATAAGTTTAAGAATAAATTGGACTTAAACTTAAAAATTGAATAGGTATGAGACTCAATTTAAATTCAAAATAAATTTAATTTTTGAGTTGATGTAGGCCTATTCTTGATTTGTGAACTAGCTACAAGAATAAAGATACGCACAGCTCGCACTCATATTTGTATATTTTCTACAAAACTAACGGCGTTATTAGCGAAAAACAAAAAAACAAAATAGCGCAAATTTAGTATTTAAATATGATTAATTTTTTGCACATTTTTTTAATTTAAATACAATTAAGTTTTTGCACTAGTTTGCTTTGTATTGAAATATGATAAAGTTTCTGTTTTTTTATTGAAGATATTTTTTTAAAACACTAGATTATCAAATAAGATTTAAATGCTAGTACATCATATTTGAAAACAATTTTACTACTAATAAATATACATAAAAATTTAAATATATCACTTATTTAATTACCTTTAAAATTTTTTTATTTATAATTAAAATACACAATTAGATGGAAAATTTGAGCAAAAATGCTCCACTACTAAAAAATTTGTAAAAATTCATTTTTTTATTCAAATATGATGGAATACGAAACATTCTATGTAGATACATTTTTGTATTCTAATATGATATTCTTCATGACTTCGTATTCAAATACAAAAATTATATTAAATATCAATAATAAGTTTTTATATTTTCAACTTGATAAACATAAATTTAAAACAAAATAAAAATAAATAAAGTTTAAATACATTACATATTTAATCAATTTTAATTTTTTTTATTTATAATTAAAAAATAAAATTATTTTTTTATTCAAATACAATAGAAACAAAAATATGAGAAAAATACTCTGTCGCGGCAACATAATCGTAGAAATTCACTTTTCTTATTGAAATACGATAGAACACAAAAAATTTCTATACAATAACATGTTCAAATTCTAACATAGCATGCTTTTATCACCACGTGCTTGTTTTGTGTATCGTGTTCTAATACAAAAAAATTAGTTTATCGCCTCACTTTTCCTTATTTGTATACAAATATTATTTATTATAAAAAAAATACTCAAAAACACATCGTGATGCACTTTAACATCGTGCTTTTTTGCACATGAGACCCATAATATCACATGACATAATTTTATTAGGTGTGCACAAATAGTAAAAATACAAGTACTACGGCTAAGAATGTCACTTTATTTTCATAAATTTTATAATTAAATTAAATAAACCAATTTATAAAAAAATAAGTATTTTATTCATATGAATATAAAAGGACTGTATTAAAGTTAAAGTTTAGTTAGGAAATAAAAAAAAATTATATAAACAGTTTTTTTTTAGAAGAAAATAGATAATTCATTGATTAAAACATAATGTAAAAGTTTTTCTCAATAACAGCATGAAAGAACAGCTAGGGATCTCCCATCCAAACTTTATAAAGAATTAAGAGATGCTTATGAAAATAATTTCCTCATGATTTATCAAATTATTGTCATTTTTTATTTAGAAATTATATATATTCATCTTTTCATTGAATTTATTGTCATATTTAAGATTTTGGAAGTTGGCTAAAGTTCATTCCCCCCATGGTCTCTTCTCACAAGGCAACTTATGATTAATTAAAATGAGTTTTAATATAAATTAATGGCTTAAATTTTACTAAAGTTTAACCATTAAATTACATTACAGTACCCCAACTCCCATAGGCCTTTAAGTATTGCTCTGGGAAATTGTATCCGTATTCCTATGATCCGAGACAATAAAGAGTAGATCCCATTAAATTAAATGTGCAAATCAACCTTCTAGTTGGGTTGGGACTTCCATTTGTTGTGGCCTAATTTAAAGCCACAACAAAAAAATGCAAGGACCTAATAAAAGTATGAAATATATTTTTAAAAATTTAAATATAGTAAATTCAATAATTGAAACCTATATACAATTGTGGTTATATTTCAAGGACCTAGAAGAACTTTTATCAATCATATTTTAATGAGAAAATTACATATACACCACTAAAATCTAGTTATTTTATATATTTGACACTCAAATCTTTAATATTATATATTAGATATAAAATTCATATCACAAAATTGTTATACCAAGTATGTATATAAGAAAGATTATAATTTTCATATACTTTTTATTATATTAAAAATTTAACTATTAAATCTATAAAATAATTAGACTATATTATCATATATGTTATTGGTTTTAATCATTCGAAGCGTAAACCTTCGCCACCAGTAAACAAACTTTTTTTTGATAAAATGATACAAAAAGTTGTTTCCAATGAATGGTTATTATTCTTTTTCCATTTCTTTTTTTTTTAAAGGATTTTTTTCTCATTTCAACAATATTATAGTTTTCATCTTTTTCCATTTTACTTTCTAAAAAAAATAAAGAAAAAAGTTGGGGTGTTGGGACAAATTTGGCCAATGCATCCAATTCTTTTTCTCTGAAATGGCATCTCTTTTGGCCCTTAATATACAAGCTATCTCCATAAGTTGTCATGTCATAAAGAATGTAAACATGGGTATGTGTTAGAATCTTGTGCCATTTATGTGATTAATTAATATTTAATAAAGGTGCAATCACAATGTAGCTTGACCCCTGTTTTAATTATATTTTAAGGTCCCAAAATTTTTCTTTAATATCATTTTTCTTTGGAAATTTTTCTTTAATATCAACACACCAAAATATATCTTATAAAAAAAAAACCAAAATATAAGCTTCATTGGATGAATTTATAAACAAAGCTTGCATTTGGATGAATGTATTATAACTATAAACTTTTGGACATTAAACTATATATAGTTAAGGTATAGATTTTGGGACATGCAAATTTTAGCTTTAATAAAAACTCTTAATTTTCTTGTGTTTTTCATTCTCCCTATTTAAAATGTAGAATTGCAAACTTTTCACACTAAATCCTAAATTATCAAGTTTATAAAGTTTAATATCGTTAATAATGAGTCGAATAAATGTGTGATTACAAAACAATCTAAAAAGCATCACATAGCTTAACATATACTTCAGAAACTGAACAGCATCAGGAGTTATATAATCATAAATGTCAAATGTGAATTAGTAGAAAGTTAATATCATAAATTTGATAAGAAATTAACAAGTGTTTATTGACACTGAGGGGTATTATGATGAGCAACCTTTACAGCTGTATGCTATAGTGACAATAATAGATGTCAATGGTGAAAGACGCCAATGATATTGAGATTAATGTCAGTGCCCTACAAACTAACAATGAACCAAAATATCAATAGGATAGTTAAAGCATGACTTATGGACGAGAAAAGCTAATGGAATTTCGTAATGACATCACACCTCACTATGGCTAAGAAGATCCAGTGCCAATACATTATATACTAAATCACGTTGAAAATTTTTGCCAAATCGCTCCTGTTTGGTTCATGCTCAAATTGGGTACGCCCATTCTTTCAATTTTTTTATAAAAATATAAATTATTTTTTCCAGATATATACCTATGATGAGAAATAAAGTTAGTTAATTGTGAAAATATTAAATAAAATTAATTAGGAGTTTTTACATGCAGGACATGAAATTTACATGAAATTATGTATTTCACCATCAATTCATAAATATTACCACTATCACACCATATTCATTTAAATTTTACGCATTTCACATATTTCACACCATATTCTTTGATGGTGAACTTCATATTTCTAAATTGGCCTTGATCTTAACTATATTATTAATATATTAATTAAATACTATAAATAAATTAATTTATATAAATAATAATTTAAATATTTATGAATTTATGTATTTTAATTTATTTATCCTATTTAAAATTTTTAATTAGGGTGCCAAATTTAAATCCACATGACTATAATTTTTAATTGAAGTAAAAAAATTGATGTATTTACAGTAAAAAATAAAAATATATATTAGAATTTAAATATTAATGAATTTATGCATTTTAATTTACATATAATATTATAAAGTATATGAAATATGTGAAATATGTGAAATGCGTAAAATTTAAATGAATATGGTGTGATAGTGGTAATATTTAAGAATTGATAGTGAAATACGTAATTTCATGTAAATTTCATGTACTGTATGTAAAAATCTCAATTAATTAATGTATTGAGAATTATACAAATTACTTTATTTTTTTTTTAAATAATTTTACCCAACTTGGGTATGAATCAAACAGAGTGCACAGTAGGATTACTCCAAACATTTAAAGCTCAATATGACGTAAAGAAAAACAAAAATCTTCGACTGACACAAAAACAACTGATCAAACCAGGCATCGATGCACAAGTTTAAAATATTACGAAAATGTCATGTATGTATACAACCTGGCTGCAATCTAATGAAAGAATTAAGTATATAAAGAAAACTGGAATTTAGGAGCAGCAACTATAGTTATTATTAAATGTTAAAAATTTAATAAATTGAAGATACGGATTTATGATTATTTTTTCAATCTTTAATAAGAGCAAATAAGCAATTATTAAAATGTTAAAAATTGCTTAAATAACTGGGAAAAAAAATTACTCATACCGACAACAGAGCTGGCTGTTTCGATAGTTTTTATAGCGAAATAAAAAAAAATTACAGCAATACAAACTAATAATTACCTGTTTGGCATAAGGACTAAAATAAGGACCAAAATGATACTAGTTTAAAAAATAATAATAATAATAATAATAATAAATAAATAATTTTTTTTAATCATTCTACACAAATTTAATATAAAAAAATATTATTTTACTTCACATACTCAATACTTTTCAATAAAAATATCTATTTTATTTCACATTTTAGACCAAAATAGTCGATTCTAATATTTTGGTGTAGGATGTGAGATAAAGTACATATTTTTATTAAAAATTATTGAATATGTGAAATAAAATAATATTTTTTCATATTAGAGTTTGTGTAGAATTATTAAAAAAATTTATTTATTATTATTATTGTTATTTTTTAAAGTAATACTATTTTGTTCCTAATTTTGGTCCTCACACTAAACAGAGCCTTAGTCCGCTTGTGAAGATCTGCTATCGCTTGAGTAAAGCTGGCCTTACCGAAATGACCGGTAATATTGAAAAAATGAAGAATTCAATAAACACCTTATTTTTTTTCTTTTTGCAAATTAATTTCTTAAAACTTATATTTATGAAAATGAATCAAATTCTGTTAATTAAATATTAATTATCAATTTTTTTTGTTACAATAGACAGCGTACAATATGAAATATTTCATCTTTGTACAATACTTAACCTAATTTATACTACAGATGTGCATGTATTAAGTTGACTAAAATGATAGTCAACCAAGAATGTAATAAGATATATAATATCTTCTATCAAAAAAGAAAAAGATATACAATACCAATAAAATTAGAAGACATTCTTGTAATGTAACTTTTAGATATTTAATTTGTGAAAAAGAAAAATTGAAGAGGCATGTGTATTCATCTTTTCAGTGGCCTAAAAATCTTTCAAACATCTCACCTTTTAAGCTAAAACTGCACAACCGGTTGAATTTCAAGAAAGCAAATTATATTCGAATTTTCAAATTTATGATAAAATATTACACAAGTTTGTTATTTTAAATTTTAGTACTTGAGTCTCTAACTTTTGTTATAATCATCAAATGCATCTTTTAGTTATTTTTTATTATTAAAATTATTTAAACTTATGATTTTGCCCTTCCTCTCCTTAGCGCTCTGCCACCGACGAAGGGGCTACCCACCTACGAATATGAGCTAATAGGGGGCCGCTCCGCCCAATCCTCTCTCACCCTATAAATCTTTCGCTTGCAGCAATGGGGTCAAGCAAGAGATCTAACAGAGATAGAGATAGAGACAGAGACAGAGGGAGAGGATGGGGCGAGCATTCCAGCCACTTCCTCCAGGCATTGTTTCCCAAGCAAGAGAGGGAGGGAGAGAAAGATAAAGCATAAAATCATAATTTTAAAAATTCTAATAATAAAAAATACAAAGTTCTCATTTGATAATTACAACAAAAGTCAGAGACCAAATGTTAATAATTCAAATTGTGAGCTGGGGTGATATTATGTTTAAACTCTTGTTTTACTTAGAGCCAACTCACTACATTAAACACATTAACTAATCCTACCCTAATTTTAAGTAACAAATTAAGAGGCTGTGACCAACACTGACAGTTTCAATATTTATTTTATTGGATAATATGATTTTGAAGTTAATTAGGAGCTAATCATAACATTATATAATGTAAAAAATCATAATTAATGAATTAAAATGAGCTGTAGCTACATCAGCCCTGTACCCATCCAAAGGGGCATGCAGGAGATTAAAAACTGATTCTTTGCTTCATAAGGCAGCATAAGAAAGTTTAATATCACATGCATGCAAAATTGCAAACTTTAAGAAAGAAAAACAAACAGATCCCAACTTTTATACAACTCATTTAATTAGCCCCCCAAATATTTTCTACAATTTTTTTTTATGAGTCCTTCAGTTTTAGGGCTCTTATTATTTTAGATTCTTCGATTATGACCTCGTCTTAAAGGTTGATAATACTTATATCCCATCAACCTATCCCATTGGAATCCCTCAGCAGGTCTTAAATATTTCATCAAATCAAATAATTAATTCTTCCCAATAACATAATATATTATCACAATAATATTGAACCAAATACCGATCCCTTGATATATTATTAAAACTGGACTGACCTAGGAACTGGTCTACTATTCGATTAATGTCAGGCCGATCAAACTAGTAATTGAGCTGATAATCACTATTTTTTAAAAATTTATAAAAATAATATTATACACTAAAAATAGTTTCTAGCATTCATAAAAATAAATTTGTTCATTATATAATTTATTGCTATCATGAAACTCTAAAAATCATGAATAAAAATTCATTATTATGATTTTTTTTACTATGATATACAATCTAATTTTAACATCAAACCAAATAGGACAACACACTGGTTCACAGTCAGCCAGATTGAATTGATTGGTTTAGTTATGTACAATTCCTATAATTAAATTAAATTAAATTAAATTGTCAATTAATACTTGAATATTAGATATATATATATATATATATATATATATATA
>JAEMOT010004120.1:305258-323479 GCA_019297695.1 Apostasia ramifera
TATATATATATATATATATATGCATATAGATATAAGATGAATTATATTGTAGTTTTTGCAATTACCTTATGAATTAATTCTCTTGCAAGCTTTCCCTTAATAGAAGTTGTACTTTTGCTTGAGAACAAAATATTGCCATTGGTTTGCTTTAATGGGTCTGATTTCAATTTCAAACCAAATATTTTTAACATTGTGCTGATTTTCAAGTTTAGTTATCAGTTTTATATTTTCAATATTCACACAAACTCTAAGGTGTGAAAAAAAAATTGCCTGGTCAGTTCCAAGTTGGATAAGTTCTAAAAATTTACGAACTTAGTAGTTTGAGTCGAGTTTTAGTTCTATATATCAGCTAAACCAAAGCCAACTCAAAATCAAACCTAACTAGAACTCATATTTATTAAGTTATAATAATATATGAGAACTTTGCCGGGCCCAATTAGCTTGCCCCAATTCACAGATAATAGGACTGGTATGAGTTCTCAAATTATACCATCGACTCATAACTCGCTTCATTCCATTATGAAATTAGGTGGATTCAGGTATGACTTAAATATACCTGCTCAATTTGTACCCGACTCGTTGAGTACCGGAGCCGCGACTCGACACAATCACGTGACCATATCACGCGAACTGCGCTTGAATCCCTTGAATCAAGCCCAGCAAGAATAGCGGAGTTGGTGTGGGATGCAAAAAAAATCTAAAAATAGATAATATTACTTTTATGGAAGCAAGATCCCCACTGAAATTGACCCGAATTTTGATCGTATTATAACGATTTTTAATTCTAACATATGAGAAATCTATTGTACTTGATAAGCTGCAAATAACACCTTGAATCGACCAAAATGGATCTGAATTGCACTCCAATTATTACCTTCTAGGTGTATTTACTTGAAATATATAAAAATTAAATATGTATATTGATGTAGCTATATATCGTGTTCATTATCAGTTGAATTGAATTTTATTTCGAGTGAATTAATTAGGTTGTAAATAAAAAAGATTAAAGCGAATAAATTTAAATAATTAATTAAAATGTTCCTAACATAATGGCTAGCACCAACTTAATTTGCTTCAATATCATGCTTTTCTTGTCCGTCAAATAATGGCATGGTACTCATCTAATTCTTGATCCACTCTCTCATTTTGAAAATATCATTTTTCCAACATAGATAAAATTGTACCATAAAAAAAAATAAACATAAATAAAATTGAATAAAGAGACTTATTGTCCTCGTTTGAATCGAGATAAAATTTTTACTTAATATAAATTTTGATTATAAAAATTAATTTTATTTCACATCTAATACAAATATGAATACTAAAATTTAAAATATTTCACATTTCACACACTTTTTAATATTAAAATAATTTTTTTTATTAAATTTAAAAAATAAAAAATAATTTGAACCAAATGAGCCAATTGGGTGTATAAATAAGTTAAGAGTTTATGTAAATTAATTATTATTAGTGTAATAATTCATGCATTTCGTGTTTTTCTTATTAAAAAATTATATAGGAACATTCTCCAACTCATTAGTGTGAATTAATACATGAATTTTTTTTTATGAACAATTAATACATGCATGATTTAGATCCTCCTTCTTTCGAAATGACTTAGTATTTTAGTATTTTAATGATATAAAATAATGAAATGATTTAGTATTTTAATATTGATAGGCATACATTTATTCAGATCCTTTGATGATGTACTAAATATTATACTCAATTTGTGATTTGTAAATATTTTGTTGGGTTATTGTTATTTCGATTTGCTTGAAATTATTTTTTGTGTTATTGACATAAGATATTATTTATTAAATTCAATTATTAAATATTTATTTTATGTCTAATTATTGTATTGATGTGTGAATAATATATATCTTAACTATATTTATATTATATTTTATTAATTTTTTTAATTTTTACTTCATCCCGGTTCGACCCCGATTCGACCATTGAACCTTGAACCTTTCAGTCTACCGGTTCTAAAGCCGGTTCGGTTTTCTAAACCTTAATTATACATAAAATTGCCTCTTTATAAAATCATTCAATTAAGTATTCTTCTTTAAATTATTTAGTAATTTGAAAGAAAATAATCAATTGAATTTTGATGTGAATTCTTCACTAAAGTTCTGAAGGGTAATATTCACCATCACTTTTAGATATATTCACATTATTTATTTCTAATTATTTTAATATTTTTTTAAATTTTTAGAGAAATATTTTCATAAAAGTGTCCCAATAATAATTTAAGCGTAATAACTTGATTTAGAGAACTTCAAAAATAATTATTAATTTATTAGTTTCCCTAAATCACAAGGACATATAAGTAAATTAATCTTAAAAAAAAATGTTACAGCCTACTTATAGATATATAGAGTAATTAATTTGTATTATATTACATTTTTTCTTTATTTAATTGTGTTCTTGTGAATTATTAATTTTTGGGGATGAACTCCAAAAATTTTATTTGAAGCACAAAGTGGAAATGATCCCAAGGCCTGTTTCTCTGATAGCAAGGCAAGCAGTCCCATCAGCACAGATTTCGATCGACGGCCCTGATTTATTATCAAAATCTTGTTGCTGCTGAAAAGCAATTTTTTAATTCCAACATAAATGCTTTTCTTCAAATTTATTTGCATAAATATCATTTTTAAATCATTTTAATCTTTCTTTCCATATATAACACAACTACAGCAAAATAGAAAAAAAATTATTATGCCAATATTTTTTTATTGTCTCTTATTTAAAAGTTGACGTACTCATAGTTATAATTTATTATAGAATAAATTACATGTAAGTCTCTAAATTTAGATTATAATAACATTCAAATTTATATCTTCAAAATTTTAATATCTCGGTCTCTAATTTAATAATTTAAATATTTGTTTAAATTTTTTCTTATTATTATTTTTTTAAACTACTATTATATCCTCTCCTCTTTCCACCTACGCAAAGAAAAAGAAAGAGAATAGGAGTATAATTAAAATTTTTAAAAAAATTAATAATAAAAAAATTTAGTAAAGGACTGGTTATTAAAATTTTAAAAATTAAGAAAATATATATTAAAATTTTAAAAAAATGAGTCTAAATATTATTATATCCCAAATTTAGAAAACTAGTATAATTTACTCTTTATTATATTTCACATGGGCTAAATTTTTAATAAAATATTCTCAGTTTTAGTGAAAAAGTGATGTGTTATTTTTGGAGATATATAAAATTCATTAAACTATTTGTAGAAATATATGATATAATAAAAAATTTAAGTGTTTAATATTGTGGTCATTTATATGTGATTATTGCTCTTAATTTTAAATTGATAAACTGATTATAAGTCTCTAAAATTATTGTCCATTGATCAAAAAAAGTAAATTATTGCATTTACATTCTTAAATTTTAAATGTTATTATTATTATTTTATTCATTTCATTAATTTTACATAAATTTTCAATTTTACTCCATTTGATTTATTGATCACCATCGGCGGACTCCGTCGATATCTCATCCCTTTTTTTTTTTCGAACTGCATCAACAATGCATTGATATGCCATGAATTAGATGGACTAAACTATCATAAATTTGAAAGTTAAGGACCGATAAGCAATTTTACTATGGGATTAAAATAGTACTTTCGTTAATCAGGAGAACCGATCCGTCCAGTTGGGCAAATCATGTGCATTTGTCTACAGGAGAATCTCTCTCTCTGTCTCTCTCTCTCTCTCTCTCCCCCCCTCTCTCTCCACTCTCATTATCTCTCTTAGACTTGAGATAAAAATTCCTTGCCATTTTAATGGCTAATTCAAACTATTCAGAGAGAGATCTAGAGAGGAGAAGGATCAAACTGCAAGACCCAAAGTAAGTAATTAAAGAAGGAATCAGTCAGCTGATAACAGAGAGAAACAGAGTGCTTCTCTAATTTCCTTTCATTAGTATTCTCACAATTCAAGAATGAGAGAGAGAGAGAGAGAGATCAAAAATAGAGAAATGCAATTACTAGTACTGTTGCTCAATTTGATCTCCTAATGAACTCGATCTGAGAATTCATGGCCAATTCATGAACTATAAGATTATTGCTATCTGTAAAAAAACAGAGCAGATGAGGGGGAAGAAGAAGCCAAACCAAATTGCACGGCCGTGAAAACGGAGATATTGAAGTAATCAATCATTCACATCAAACCCAATTGGTCAAATTAGCCGAATTCTCTTCTCCGGAGAGACGGGAGCCGCCGGACGCTTGGCGAAGACCGACGACAGGTCCCGCAGAGCCGCCTCGAACACGTTCGGCTGCAGCTCCGCCAGCGGCTTCCTCCTCGCCGCCGGCCGGGGCTTCCTTGGCGCCGGTGGGCAGACAACTGGGGACTTCAGGATGGAGTCCTCCGACTTGGGCGTCACCGGCTCGCTGATCTCTTTGGATCCCTCTGCCGCCGCAGCCGCCGCCGCTGGCGCGTCCTCTGCTTCCGCCCTCTCGCTGGCGCCGGTGACTTCGGATCCCATGGAGGTGAGACGGGAAGAGATTTAGACTGGGGGGGGGGGGAGAGAGAAAGAGAGAAAGAGAGAGAGAGAGAGAGAGAGAGAGAGAGAGAGAGAAAGAGAGATTGGGGGAATTGGGGTAAGCAAATTAAGAAAGGAAACACATGAGGAGGAGGTGGTCGTGGTGGTGGTGATGATGATGATGGTGGGAGGATGCAAGAGGAATGGAAAGGAGGAGAGTGACATAATGCCTGTCCAATAGAGTTAATGACAAATTGCTTGCAAGTCCTTACTATGAGTAATGTTTCACATTGGTCCATCTTTTTAAAATATTTCATCCAGGTCCAATGGTTTAATTGTCAATCATTCAAATAGATCCCTATAGCTATAGCCCACATTGGTGTTGTAAGTAGCGATGAGAACAATCCGAGTTCGAGCCAAGCCAGGCACAATACAAGCTCGGCTCATCTCAATTCAATTCGAGTTCGGGCTGGCTCAAGAATAAAGTACCATAACTATGAAATTATCTAGCAAATATCCTAACCACTACTAAGATATGCTCATATGCAATTAATAAAAAATTATAATTAATGACTGAATATATATAGTATTTATGTTTTTTGATATTCGAGTATATTATTTATATTTTAAAAAAAACTCTCACCCCCTAATTGTAAGATTCATTTTAATATTTTTCCATATAAAGTCTCAAAAAGAATAAAGTTATGCCTAATTAAATAACTTTTTATGTTGTATAGAACTATAGATGAATAATTTTTCTTATGTATCATTTAAAAAAAATATATCAACAGCCAAGAAAATTTAAAAAAAAAATTGTTAGGAATAATCACGTATTTTACAAAATTTTTTTACTTTTTAATTTACACAAAAGTTGGGGAAAATAATTTTTTACTTGAAGTTAAAAAAATTATGTGGCAAAAAATATTATAAACTATATGGATCTAATTGAAATAATATAAAAAATAATGATCAAGGTATGAGGTACGTAAATATGTTGGGGCTATGAGTAATTTATCCAAGAGTTGGATGTGGAGAGATCTTATCAAAAAAAAAAAAAAACATATGAGGAGAGAGAGAAACCCCAGTGAGAGAATCCGAAGAAGCGCGAAAATGAAGATGACGGATGTGGGAACCCAGTGGGCCCCACAATACAAATTACAAATAATAAAGACTTCGTTTTATTCGTGACAAAAATTTTATTCAACATAAATTTTAATTATAAAAATTATTTTTATTTTATATTTAATACAAATATAAATATTAAAATTTAAAGTATTTTATATTTTACACACTTTCTAATATTAAAATAAATTTTTCTTTCATTAAATTTAAAAAATAAAATATTTTTTATCTTATCTAAAAAAAAAATTTAATCAAACGAGACCTAAAAGTACCCAGGTTTTCTCATGCATCGTGGGCAGCAGCACAGTTTTTCAAGACAAATTCTAAGGTAAACTATACTTGATTCCTTAGGGTAGACTACTGTTTCTATGTAGGTCTATAAAATTATAAATAGGCTCTTTAGGCTTTAAATCTTAGGGGGCGTTTGGTTCAGTGTTATCTCAATGTTATGTTATGTTATCTTTAAAATGTAATTGTTTGGTTTAATGACATCTTTAAATAAAATTATAATTAATTACAAAAATATCATTATACATTGACATCTAGATATCACCCCAAATTGGGCGACATCTCAAGATAATACCATCAATTTGTCATTATAATATTAATAACTTCTAACTAAATAAAAATAATTTGGATAACATTGATATTTTCTAATATCATAACATTGAACCAAACAAATGTCCATTGATGAATGACAATGACATTTAGATAACATGACATCTAAATAACATTGACATTGAGATAACACTGAACCAAACGCCCCCTTAATAATATTAACCAGCTAGGTCCTATCTCACTCACTAATTGTTTAAATGGATGCATCTTAACGCATTCCTTCAAAAAGTCCTGTTATAATTAATTTTTTTTAAAAAAAATAAATAATTACCTTTTTGGGCTTTTTTAAAAATAACTATTATGTTCTCAATTTTTTTCAATTCCTCCGCCTTAACTTGAGTTCTCGCGGTGGCTTCCGCTTCCTCTTTAATCAGTTCTCCCTTCTGATCGATTCTCCTGCGATCTTTGCACTTTCTCATTTCCTTACATCACCACTGTCTCTCTCTGCCGGTGAGGCCTTGGCATGTGTTTTGCATCATCGAATCAAGTCATATAAGGTAAACTCACAAATGGTGCCATCGCGGCCGTGTTTCACATCGTCGGATCATATAAATTTGAGCATTACCATAAGATCAGCACTAGTGATCACGGCCCAAGGTGTTGGACATGTGTATCAACAAGTGCATTTATATTTCATTTTCTATTTGACAATTACAGTGAAAGGAGGATCCAGATGAGTAAAATTCACAAATAAAGGGATCCAGAGAGTATATTCAGGATTTTGTGGACCTGCGTGAATGCAAGAGTCTACCTCGGGAGCCCGAGTGTAATTTACTCTAAATTTCATCCCAGATAATAGTAGTGGCAGATACAAGTGGAGGGTTAGGCACTTTATGAAATGGAATGATTTTTTCAGGTTGCATTTATAACTAGATTTCTTTGATCATCATATAATAAATAAAAGGATAAATTGTATATAAGTTCTTAAGGTTTTAAAATTTTTATATATTGATCTACATATTTTAAATTATAGCATTTAAATTTATGAGGCCATAAAATTTTTATAAGAATCCACAAATTTTGAATCATAGTACTTAGACTCTTGAGGTTAATAATTTATTACAATGTGATTCTTTTGTTACCTATAATATTACATTCAATTTACATAAAAGAATAAGATGTTGAAATATAAAGGGACCAAACTATAAGAATTCACCAACTTTAGAATTTTTAATGCTATGATTCAAAATTTGTTGATTAGTATAAAAAAGACCTAGCTAAGATCACCTTAAAGATCTAATATTATGATTCAAAATGTGAAAACTAATGTACAAAAATTTTAGAACCTTAAAAACTTATATGCAATTTATCCTAAATAATTATAAATTAATTTTTTTAAAAAAATGGAGTTAAATGATACGTCTGTTACTTAGATAAGCAACAAATTATCATTATTCATTTAGTAATTTATTTTGTTCGCCAAAAGTTAAGAGAATATAATTTTAGATATATAAATTAATGGTCCTAATAAGTTCACATTTTATGAATAAGTTCATATCAATTCTTTTATGTAATTGTTTGATATAATAGGTTTAAGTAAAAAAAAATTAACCAAAAAAATCCGACTAGTTCTCTCTCTCACTCTCTATTTGATGCGAAGATCAAAATAATATAATTTTAAAAATAATAATAATAATAAATAAATTAAAAATATTTTGATTTAGGATGTAAAATAAAAATAATATTTTTCTTAAAATTTATTGAACATGTGAAATAAAATAATATTTTTATATTAAAATTTGTGTAGAATAGTTAAAAAATTTATTTATTATTATTATTATTATTATTTTTAAACTAATACTATTTTGATCCTCATACCAAATAGGGCTAGGTCTTTCTCTCTCACCTTTTTTAGGATGAGCGCGTCTAGTCTGATTGGAGAGTCATTTTTAGATAAAAATTAAATTAGTTTATAAATTTAATAAAAACTAATATTATTTTTTAATGAGAATGTAAAAAATGTGATATTAAGTTGATTTTAATATTAAAATTTGAGATAAATATAATATTAAAATTTGTGTTAAATATGAAATAAAATAATTAAAATTTGTGATAATTTTTTTAAACTAATATTATTTTTTAATGAGAATGTAAAAAAAGTGAAATTAAGTTAATTTTAATATTAAAATTTGAGATAAATATAATATTAAAATTTATGTTAAATATAAAATAAAATTATTAAAATTTGTGATGATTTTTTTAAAAAAAAAATTGTGATAAATTTAAAATATTAATTGAACTATTTTGAATCATAAACTAAACAAGGCAGGAGATAGATATGGAGTGAGAAGAAGCAGAGGCATGATCTGTTTTTTTCTTTTTCAAAAAATTTAAAAACATTTAAGTAGATGGATTTGCATGAAAGTGCAATTAACTTTAAGGATTAAAGTAAAATGATTCAAGAAATGCAGACCCTTGGCTAACATATTAATCAAACATCTCGATCATTAGATCATAAGAAAATCAAGCTATTCATTCAAACTAAGGACATTAAATTTAGAGAGAAAATCTCAAATTAGAGGAAAAAAATTCACTATTATGCAATTTACGTCAAAGTAAATCAAGAATCTACTACATCTTAAGAAGTACCTCGACGTAAAAAGTATTTAATATAAACAAGAGTTTGAAGGAAGAAGAGCTATAGTTCCTCGGCATCTGTAGGGAGCAGAAGAAGAAAAGAATTAGCCTTAAATAATGAGAATCTCTATAGCAAAAAAAATTAGTTATTTGTGTATGAAATCTATAAAGCAGATGATCGAATTAAAAACTCTTTTTTCTTACCTAAACTTCAAGGCTCGATATTGTGCACACAATCTCTCCTAAGAGCTCTTTTAATTAATTAAGTCGTCATACAGGCTGATATCATAGTTTTTCTTAATAGAGTTGTCTACATATTACTGCGGTGTTTCTTTTCTTCTTAGCCTTTACTTCATTGCCTTCTGAAGAGAATCACGTTGTCTAATTGACTGTTCCAAAATTTCGGCGATAGCAAGGATAATTCTAGATCTCCTGCGAGTTGTGTGGCTGCCAAGTGTATGGTGATGATGAAAGCGTGAATTTTTGGATCCAAATGTAATTTTCCATATGTTGTTTTGTAATTTGCCAATTCACGAGAAGCAAAATGCAAACCGTGGCCAGCTCTCACTTGCTATAAAGATTAAAGAGTGCACTATTCTCACATGCGCTCTGTTGTTCCTTTTATGATTAGTTGGCTAACAAATTACGCATTATTTAGCTCATTAAACTCTTTAATTTTCCACTAAAATTGTTGCCTTGGATCCGCAAGGCAGCATCCGGAGCGTACTGGTGGAAGATTCAATGTACCCAATTCTCGCGAAGCGAGCCAGGGGCGTGAGGCGAATGGCAGGCGACTTCCTCAAAGCCGAATAACTTTCAAGCCAAACAACCCTTAAGTCGAACAGTGAGATTCAGAAGAAGTATACGGAATGGCCCCCCACACGTCATTAAAGAGGTATGGCCGGCCCCAGGTGTCGTACGTCCGTACCAGCATGGTCGCCAGCCAGTGAGATAAGGGAGACCGTCCTTGAGGTACCCTCTCTAGGCCACCCTCTATACGTCAACATCAGGGAAAAATTCAAACTATAAATTATAATGTAATAGGAGAAAATGTGACTTTTTGGCCTTCCATTTTGTCTCTAAGAATCCTCACTGTATCTAATTTTTCGACTAGTGAATCTTCTTCAAAGCCGCCCAGATAGAAGCGTCGTGGTTTTTAATCTTACCAATATTCACTTCAAAAAATCTTGAACTCACTTTTTGCTTTTAACAAAAATATTAGTTAATTTATTCTATAAATAGATAACAATGTATGGTCGATTCAAAATATTCAAACACTAATTCCGATTTGCCCAATTTTATATAATGTTCAAGAATTAATACACTATGTAATAGAAATTGATTTTTTTTATCTCAGAATATATTTTTTTTTGTTTTCTAATTTATGAAATGAGTGCTTCTTGGAAGAAATTGTTAAAGAATTTTTCGAAAATGTTATCCTCGAATATGTTCAGCTAAATATTCAATAAAATAAAGGGATAATTACCTACATGTCATATAATTTAGTTTTATTTATGCCTTACCCATCCATTTTTAGTTAATTACATTATGCACACTCAAAACATTATAAAATCTTACATACACACATTTTAACTTATTTCTATTATAATAAGTAATTATAATTTTTTAATAACCTAACTATAGTTAGATTTACAAAAAAATTGAGCCGTTCATCATATTATTTTAAGGATATTTAAATATATTTTAAGTGAAAATACTAAAACTTTAATGTTTAGGTGGCGGCAAAGAAAGGAGATATCCGCGATATGAATTGATTTTAGGATAAATCAGCGCTTTAGTGTGGTATTGAGAAAGAGAAAAATATGTACTATTAAAAGTAAAAATATAATTTTAATAATTTACTAACTGAATATTTTTTTCAAATAGATTTTGATTAAGTTTTAACTCAAATATGTGTATGTAAGATTTTATAATGTTTTAAGTGTGTATAGCGTAATTAACTAAGAATGGATAGATAAAGTATAAATAAAACTAAATTGTGTGGCACGTAGGAAATTATCCCTAAAATAAAAGGAGATAATCTTCAATGATGTTTGATAAAATTTCTTCAAATATTTAATGATTAGCTTTGATGGTATGTACTATAAATTCTTTTACTTGATTGGTTATATAAAATTATATACAAAAATATTCATGTCATTTTCATGTTAAAGAAATGGCATCATATATAATCTTTGCCTATAAATAAATTAACCTATGTATGTGCTACAAGCTAAAACTGCATAAAAGATATTTTTTATGAATACGAATTTTTTAAAGAAATTTATGTCTAATATTTCTCCACAAAATCCTCCTAATCGAAGTCTTTGACTATTAATATTGTTCGAGAATATTTCATAAAGATTTTATTTTCTTTTAAATTGTACGCCGCCGTCGACATTATAGTTTTTCTTTTTCAAAATTTTTAGGTCCTAAAATTTATCTCACTTTTTCATTGCTATTTCAATACAATCTCATTCCTTAACAATTTTTGAAGAATTTTTTGTTTGGTTATACCTCCGCCAATTTTATGTTTCACATTCCTCGTTTAGTTCGGGCTTTCTTTTCATTCAAACATAAATTTTAGCTATAAAAATCACATTTATTTTACATCTAACACAAATAATAACATCATAATTAACTTTATTTCACATTTTACACACTTTCTAATATTAAACTAAATTTCTTTTCATTAAATGTATAAAATAAAATATTTTTTTTCTGTTGTCTAAAATTTAACTCTCGAACCAAACGAGGCCTTGAGTAAAAACTGATCTTAGCTAGTGGGACCCATTACTAACTACAAGTCTACAATTAGGCCAAAAAATTCACATATTTTACATGAGATGCCTTCTTTAATATCACTAGCAATTAGAAATTTCAAGTGTATATATCATGAGTAACTAATTTGAATATATAGAAGAACCAAAGGATGCTCATTGATACTTTATCTTCTTGGAATAATTTATTTTTTTGGCATAAATAATGTATAAATGTGCTAATAGTTGTATTTTTCTGTTTGAATTTCAAATTTTTTGATCCCCATCATGTGGATTCAAAAGAACAACTCTATATTGTGCTACTACAAGCCAAGGCATTATTGCTTTGATTCTTTTTTTTTTAATGAAATCAATTAAAAATTCTGAAATTTGAATGTTCTCTAAGTGTAATCATAAAGAAATTGAGTTGATTGGATTCAAATGCAAGATTAAAGAACAATTGGCAGCTTTTAAGAATATATCATTTCATAATTCGGATAATTACATACATAACGTTCCATACTATCATAATTACGCGTGTTACACTCATTTTTAAAATATTACACTTCAGCTTTAAAAAATATGTGTGAAATATAAGAAAAGTATTTGGAGTGTAATATTTAAAAGAGATAATTAACTACATGCCACATAATTTAGTTTTATTTATGTCTTACCCATTCATTCTTACTTAATTACGTTACGCACACCCAAAACATTATAAAATCTTTCATACACATATTTGAGTTAAAACTTAATCAAAATCTATTTGAAAAAAAATATTCTGTTAGTAAATCATTAAAATTATATTTTTACTCTTAATAGTACATATTTTTTTCTTCCTCAATACTACACTAAAGCGCTGATTTGTCCTAAAATCAATTTACGTCGCGGATGTCTCCTTCCTTTGCCGCCACCTAAACATTAAGATTTTAGGATTTTCACTCAAATTATATTTAAATATCTTTAAAATAATATGATGAACGGCTCAGATTTTTTGTAATATAACTATAGTTAGGTTATTGAAAAATTATGATTACTTATTATAATAAAAATAAGTTAAAATGTGTGTATGTAAGATTTTATAATATTTTTGAGTGTGCATAGCGTAATAAATTAAGAATGGATGGGTAAAGTATAAATAAAACTAAATTGCGTGACATGTAGGTAATTATTCCTATTTAAAAATAAATGTGTTATATGTAAATATAATGATATAGAATGCTATGTATGTAAATGTTCCTTCATAATTTTATGATAATGTAATTTTATAGAACTTCAATTACAAATAAAATTTTTTTGACCTTTACATTTTTTTGCTTCAAATGCATGCCCTTCAAAAATAAAATAAAATTAATCACAAAAATGAGGATTGGTTTCATTTCAAATGCTCTTCAACGTTACAATAAATAAAAAGTAATAATTTTCACCACATTTATCATTTAAATTTAAGGGGCATTCGTTTCAAATTATCTTAATATTATATAATATAAATATCGTGATATTTATATTTAATTTTTTAATTAATAATTTCATAATTTTTTAAAAATTACTTATATATATCATCAAATTAAGTAGTTTTTTTTTCCAAATAATATGATATATTATTAAAATAATATTGAACTAAACGCACTTTAATTTTTAATGCAAATGATCACATTATTTTAAATATCTAAAAAAAACTTTTATTTACATATAGCTCCATCCAACATTTTTGTCTACCTTTTGCAAGCTTTATGAATTGGGTCTAAAACTTTTTTTTCAATTTCAAGTTGATTTTTTAGTTTAATCGAGCAAAATTATAAATCATATTTTTTAAAATATATATATATATTATATATTATATATATTAAATATATTAAAATATAGTATTATAAATTTACTTTCAAATTCTTTTGAGTGTATTTATAAGTAAGCTCTTAGAACATATTTATATGCATTAAATTTCTCTATTATATTTTAAAAAATTATAAATATATATATTTATATACCTTTTGAGTAGATTTAAAGCTGAATTGATTTTTTTTTTGGAGCAATCTAATTTTATATTAAAAAAATAATTTAATTTTAAATTAAGCAAAATATAAGTGAGATTTGAATATCTCTTAGGGCTCATTTAGTTTGAGCTTTTTTTTAGCTAAATATAAATTTTAACTATAAAAATTAAATTTATTTTACATCCAACACAAATACGAACATTAGAATTAAATTTATTTTACATTTTATATATTTTTTAATATTAAACTAAATTTATTTCTCATTAAATTTATAAGATAAAATATTTTTTTTCTCTTATCTAAAATTGGCACCACCGCTTAGGCCGGTGGGTTTTCTTTCTTTTTTTGTGTTCTTTTGATGGAAGGGTTGGAGAGTAATTTGACAAATCCAGGTGGTATTAATAGGAAGCATTAATGGGGATCTGTTTGTAACAGATTGTCAAAATCTTAGACCTATCTGTACTTAATTCAAATCATAAGAATTTTTGCAGTCACATCCTGAAATTTAAGGACTTTGATGTAATTTGCCTGAAATTGTTGAACCCATTGATTTTGATGATAACAATTAATTTAGTTGTTAAAGACTAATCCTCTTGTTTAGTGTGTTAACAGGTTATATTATCTCATATGAGGATTGAGTTCAAATTAAAGTCCAAAGAAAAGATGAATCTCACTGGAATTTTTATTGTTTTCTTTTCTAGGACCATTATGTAAGCATGTGCATATTTGCCAAGATTTTTACTCGAGTTTTTCCTTTTGGTTTTCTAGCTAAGAAAACCATATTCTCTTTCGTATTTATCATGTTTGGTTGTTTAAGCAAAAATCTCTTTCAACTTATTCATGTTAAGTAATTAGAATTGAGAGTGTAGCTCACTCAATCTATTGATTTGAGTTTGAAGCTTAACTCAAAGTTTAAATACTTATCACATTTTAGGTTAAGAGTTGGTTTAGCTTAAAACAATCTCATGCCTATGATAGATCCCTACATGGTCATTATTTGTTCCTCTATTTTGGTATATGGCAACATATAACCTATTGGTTAATACCTATGTATTTTCCAAAAGGTCACATCAATCCAAATCAAGAGCCATCTTCTTTCTCTTTGTAACTTGGATTTTGTTTAAACCCAATATTTCTTGGCTTGTGTTTTGATTTCCTGCAGCCTACCGTTTCCTCTTGAAAGCCAAATTTGCTATGATGGCCACCATGTAAAATATTGAGGCATGCTTCCATTAATTATTTTTTTATTGTTAATCCACTTGTCTTTGTCCCCTTCATGTTGGCTTAAAGCAATAAGCCTACAATCACTAAAAGATAAAAGTGGGCTGTTTTCTTCTCTCTCCTTTCAACGGAAATATTTTCTGCATTCTTAAGCCCATGTATTTTTCTTCTCCAACAAGATTTTCTCCAACACAGTTTTTGTTTTCTGCATTCTGTTTTTGGAGAACAACAACTCACCTTCTCCTCTCAAGCTCTCATCCGGTTTTTGATCTCCCTAAGCCATACTTGCAAAATATTTTGAAGGAGTCTTTAAAGAAGGAGATTGTGGTGTTTCTCAAGTGGAAAGAAGCTGAAATTTCTGGTTCTATTCTGTTTCCTGCTTCAGAAAAATATATTGCTGCGTTTTGGTTTTTTGGTTTGTGAGAATCTTGCTTCTTGAGGTTATTACTTATTAAGATTCTTCAAACTTCTGTTTTACTTCTTGCTCTTCCTGTTGAAGGCTTACATTGGGTGATATTTCTTAAATCATCTTGCTCACTGCTTTATGTTTGGCTTTTAGGAATTATTTGAGTAAACCCTTGGCTTATTTGCATATGCATAGAGTGCCTCATTGTAATATTGATTCTTGTATATGCATTGAATTCTAAGCTAGCTAGTTTAGCAAAACTTTTACTTCCTTTCTGTGTCCCTAGTGGAGGATTGTAGGTTTGCTCAGCTTTGGTTCCTGCAAAAAGCTGTAGAATTGAAGGTTTGCTTGGCTTTGGTTCCTTGAAAAAGTCATAGGATTGTATTGAGTTTGTTCGGCTTTTGTTCCCGTAAAAAGTCGGGGTTTTTAGTAAAATTCCCATTCGAGGTGCGTGGGGAGTGGACTAGGCGGAAGGCCGAACCACTATAAATCTTTTGTGCCTATTGTGTGATATATTTCTACTGCTTACCCTTTTTCAATTGTTGAATACGTTATTTCTGCACTGTGTTCTATTTTGCAAATTGACCTCATTTCTGCACTGAGTCCTATTTTATAAATTGACCTAATTTCTGCACTGAGTTCTATTTTGCAAATTGACCTCACTTTCTGGTGGTACTCTCTATTCTATTTTTTGTGTTGTCTGATTTGCTAAATCAACCTCTCTGCATTGTTTGAATTATCTATTAGTTTAATTGCCCAAAATTTAAATTCATAAATTTTATTATTCCCAATTCACCCCCCTCTTGGGAAGCCTTTGGGCCAACAGAAATGACAATTAAATAAATATATTTTATTATCGACAATTAAATATATAATAACATTGCTAGAAAATTCCATAAGCACTTCATTATCAATATTTCAGTTTTATTTCGATTTTGTTTATGAATTAGCTATACTAATTTTGATAGATTTTGATAGCTTTTGTTCTTGATAATAATTTTGATATAATACAGGTTATAATATTTAATTTTTGGCTTAAAAATTTTTAAGTAATTTTATTCTAAAAAAGATAGTTTCAACAAAACGAAAATCAATGAATTTCGAATTAATTTAATGAAAATTAAAATAAAATTGATACAACTAATGAATTTAATTAATTTTTACAAGCTTAATAAAACTAATAAATTTTATTGAAATTATTAATTAAAATTGATCGAACTCAATCAAACGTTAAATCATGCTCACGGGCATTACCTAATGTTTCATTATTGTGAACCCAACACATGCAACATTTTATGATAGAAAGTGTGTGTTAGGCTGTTAAATTTGCTCTATTATACATGAAACTGTTCAAATTTATTCGAATTTCATTTTATTTTAATTAAATTTAAATGTCTTAAATTTATTATTATTATTATTATTATTATTATTATTAAAAATAGTCTGGCTTAAAATGTATTCGCTGAAGCACAAACTCGATGGATTCGCTTTTTATAATTACTTCTATCAATATATATATATATATATATATATATAAATTATTTATTTGGGAACCTGATAAATTCGACTCTCAATTTTACACATGTTCACAAAAATCACAATGTGTTATATGGGTCATTTCTATGCTACAATAACAATAACAACTAAGCTTTTATCCTACTAAATGGGGTCAACTATATAAATTATTTGTTTTTAATGTGCTCTATCAAATAATAAGTCATTATTTATCTTCAAATATGTGAAATTTTTTTTTATTATTTTTTATCACACTTTATTTAGTCTTTCTCTTTCTATTTTAATATAGATAAAATTTAATAACTCAACTCTTCTTACTGGATCTTCTATCGGCTTACGGTTTATATATTCAAATAGTCAAAGTCGATTCTCTTTGAATTTATTCTCAACTGAGGCTACCCCTTGCTTTCTCGCGGATACTCCTTTCTCATTCTATCTTTTTGTGTATACCTACTCATTTATCTTAATATCCTCTCATTTACAACACTTATACTTATGTATTTTTGATTTATAAGCCAACGTTCAGTACTATATAATACTATTAGTTTTACAATTATTCTGTAGAATTTTTTTTATCACAAAATACTATAAATATTTTTTCACTTGAGTCATCCTATTTGGATTCTGTTAATAATATTATTATATTTTTCACTATTATTTTGTATAATTGATTTATGATATTTAAATTGCACATTTTTTCTGATAATTTAATCATCAATTATCATTTTATTAATATAAATACTTCTATATTGACTAAATTTATATTTTATATATTCAATTTTTAATCTGCTAAGAAGAAAATTGTTAGATTCTAAAGTATTTTTTCATAACTTGAGTTTTACCTTAAACTCTTCTTTATTTTTATTAACAAGAAAAATATATTTGTGAAAAACATATACTAAGGTACTGCTTCTTAGACATGTATCTAGTCAGAACTTTCATAACTAATATAAAAAAAATATGGAGTTAAAGCTCATTAGTGTAGTCCAACTACAATTGAAAAATTCTTAGTTAAATCACTTATATTTGAACACAAGTAACAATTTCTTTTTACATGTCTTTAATAACTTGAATACCGGTAATACAAACTTCTTTTTTTTCTAAAATTTTACAAAGCACTTTTCTTAGAATTTTATCATAAATTTTAGGGTAAATAGCATCTGGGTCCCTCTAGTTTGGTCGTAGTGCAAATAGGTCCCTCAAATATTTAAATGTAGCAAACTGGTCTTCTAGTTTGATGAAATGAGCATATAGGTCCTTGGGCCGTAACAGACGTTAAAAATCACTTTCTCTCTCCTCCCTCTCTCTCCTCCCCGCATCTCTCTCTCATCCCGAACGCACAGGCGATGCCGCCGGACCCCAGCGGCTGCGCAGCGTGTGCGAGCACGGGTGGGGACCGGGATGGGGAGGCCGGGGCGACGACAGCGGCGGTGCAGGTGGCGGTAGGGGAGGAAGCGGCGGTCTCGGCGGATCTCCGGGCGTTTGGTTTTGGGGAGGAGGGCGCGGCAGTGC
>JAEMOT010004120.1:326782-360945 GCA_019297695.1 Apostasia ramifera
AATGGTAATTTTTAAAAAAATTAATAATAAAAAAGACCCTTTTAATAATTTATTAAAACTCAGGGACCCGATATTATAATTTTAAGAATATGGACCTGTGCGATATTAAGCATTAAACTCAAGGACCTGGGCATAATTTGCCCTAAAAAAAATCATAATCATATCAAGATAAAGCAGCACAAAACCTTCAAAAGTTCTCAGAGAGTATAATTGATCTCAACATCATTCTCTTGAACTTTGTCGTAGTCTCCAAGTACCGATTCTTCAACGAGATTTTGACTTATATTAAATATTTATAATGAAAACTGTAACGCCTGTGGCTGAAGAGGACGGGAAATAATCGTTGGGTGATATCCTGAGAGAAAGAAATCACTAGAGTAAAGTACAGCTCTTAGCAAGCTTCCAGGCAGATAAAAAGTGGTGAGACACATGAATGAATCGTCCCATATTAAAAGTGGAGAGATTCTGAGCTATATAAGTAGATAACATGATCTCAAATAGTAGAACTGGCTTTTGGAAGAAAACTGTGAGGTTAATGATAGAAAATTTTATAGTTAAGTGTGTTTGAGCTGAAGTAATATTAGGACAAATGACCTCCTTGAAAGTACTTAAGTCATGTAGTTTCCTAAAACTAAAGCAAAGAATATCTTTACATTGAGATTACAGAATGTTACAAAAACTTAGCATATTTTGACTAAGAAAATAAACCCGTAAGTCTTGTTGCACCAGACCATCCATTCGACAGTATTGAGCTGTCCGATCATTCATCGAATTGTCCTATTAAATCTAGGAGCTTTTTTGGGTAAATTATACCCAGGTTCCTGAGTTTAATACTTAATAATGAACAGGTCCATATTTTTAAACTTATAACATCGGGGTTCCTGAGTTTTAATAAATTATCAAAAAGTTTCTTTTTATTTTATTATTATTACAAATTATTTAAAATTACCATGATACCCGTCCCCCTCTCTCCTCCCGTTCCCCGTGCATGCGCGAGGCTGTGCTGCTGCCGGTGGGTTCGGTGGCCGCGTGCGTGTGCGACCCACCGGCGGCCGTGCGGCAGTCGGCGGGCTTGCACGGGGATCGGGAGGAGGGAGAGAGGCTGTCTCTCTCTCTTCTCCTGATCCCCGTTCAAACGTGAGGCTGCGCAGATGCCGGTGGGTCGCACACGCCGTGCGACCGCGAGGCCTTGCGCGTGCACGAGGATCGAGAGGAGAGAGGGGAAGGGGTATAATAGTAATTTTAAAAAAAATTTAATAATAAAAAAATAAAAAAGGACCCATTTGATAATTTATTAAAACTCAGGAATCCCGATGTTATAACATTGACCTGTGCATTTTTAAGCCTTAAACTCAAAAACTTAGGTATAATTTACTCTTTTATTTTAATTAGACACACCGACTGTTATGATATGATAGTCTAGTCTTTTCCAGAGTTCTTCGTATTCGTTCATTGATTTGCCTAATGACCCTATCTCATCCATCTTTATATATAGCTTACTAGATAAACATTGAGAACTCCTTGTTTTGGCCTCTTTAATGAGATTGTGAGCAGAGCCATCCTGATTAACATTATTAATGGTTTATAAAATGTTATTAAAATTGATAATTTATAAATTGTTAACATTATTGGTAATCAAAGTAGATAATTTACATGGCTCATGCATGTGCACAAAAAATAAAAATAAAAAAAATCACACTACATGTTTAGCACCATTTGCATATCAATGATTTACAAATTCGCATTCTAAACATTTTGTATTTACTCCAAATTTAATTTTCTTGTACAAAATCACCAACGGGTTGGTTCACAATTTAGAGACGGCAATTTTTACACGTTTCTCAAATACAACCTGAACTCAACTCAAAATGGGTTATGTTTATATGAGTTTAGGTCAAAAATAAGTCCACCTAATTACTACTCACCAATTACACCAATTACTAATTTATTAAAATTAGTACATTTTTTTATTTTTAGTATTAATTTTAATATTAATAATTAGATATGCATTACATAACTTACTTTTCAATATATTAATTAAACTTTATTATTATATTAATTTAAAAAATATATATTGAATCTATTAAATTTTGATACCTAAAAAATTATAATAATTGAGTTAGCGTGTGAGATTAGGTGACTTATTGATTAAATAGGTACAGGTCTTAATTCTTGGTTCGTTTAATAAATAAGTTGGATTTAAGTTAAATTTAAATCAATTGGGTCGTAAAAATAGATTAACATGAACTCGAACCACTATCCTAAATTGCCACCCTAGGTTAAGAATTAAGACCAGTACCTAGTTAAGAACTCGAACCACTATCCTTTAACATTAATAAGATTTGAAAAATTTTAGTTTACCTTTTTAACATGACAATATATAACACTTTAAGGTTTGTTTAATTTAATATTATTTTAATATTATATTATATTATATAAAAAAGATAATTATTTGATTTAATGATATATGTAAATAATTTTTTATAAAATTATAGAATTATTAATTAAAAAATAATATTTAAATATCATGATATTTACATTATATGACATAATATTAAAATAACAATGAACCAAACTATTCTTTCAAAATATATAATACAATTGAAAAATATTGATATTTTATATATAATTTAATAATTGAGCAATAATACTTTTTATATAGCTAGACTAATATATATAATAAAAATAATAGCTACTAGTCTACTTATAAGCTGACTTTCATTATAAAATCATTAAATATAATAAAAAGTGAAATAATTGTACAAAATTGGAGTTCTATTTCTTTAAAATATGTGGCATTAATTTTTCTTTATTTATAGTGTTCTTTTAGCCCAATAAAAAAGAGCTTTTCTGAGAACTGGGGGGTCTCAGGTTTGAACTATACTATTCATTATAATTTTTAAGTAGAGTAGGAAAAATTATAGTGTCGAGAGTGAAATTAAAAAAGAAATTTTGAGGTTCTATTTATAAGTTTGTGATGGCTCAAATTTTGAATATGGTAAAATGCTGATGGGAATGGACTTGGTGGTCATCTCTAAATTAGAGGGAAGAATAAAAATTATTATATAATTATTCTGAAAAATAAAGCATATTTTTATATTTACAATTTCTATAATATGATACAAAATAATTATCTAATAATTTATATATATAATTTTTCAATATTTTCTACAAAATAATTTAACTATGACGAGTTGATGACTTCATAGGGTGTAATGTCTTCTCTAACACCCTTACTCAAACAGCTCTTCGCTAAAAGTTTCTACAGAGCAATTCAACTATAATGAGCTAATGACTCTATAGGGAATAACTTTTTCTTTAACACTCATAGTCGAACAACTCTCCTCTAACAGCTCTTCTCTAATAGTTTCCATGAAGCAGTTCAATTATGATGAGCTAATAAGTCCACAGGGAGTGGCCTCTTCTCTAACAGCCCTAGTATATAGCTCTCATATAACAACTCTTTAAGGAGATATCACTAAATAGTACCCTTCATATCACTACGTCAACCCAATATCTAAAAGAGCATAAAAGGGCCACTACATGATAGTCATTTACTCACCGAATGGTACCTTCCATATCATTATGTCAATTCAGCATCCAAGAAGCATTTAGGAGTACTGCATGATAGTCCTTTACAAAAATAAGTGTCACATCTCTGTTGTAACAAATGTGATAGACTGTACTCATCATGTCCATTCCTCTCTAAATTATAAATGGGGGCAGAAGATAAACCAAGGGGGAGAGTGCCCTTATATTTATTTCTTTATTTTTTGTCTACACTTAGAGACCTTCAAGTTTTGTAAAAAGTCAGATTCGATTAGTGAATTTAAACTGCCCAGACTACATCATAGTTTTTCTACTGGATACTCTAATTTTCACGTAAAAAACTATTGTCTTATTTTATTTTAGGCTATTTTTGCATCAATATTAAATATAAGAGTTCAGCTGAAGATTGATAATCTTTCCATATTCACGTCAATATCCAATTAAATCAAGCTCGAGTTGAATTTGTAAAGCTGAGCTATGATCAATAGTTATAATTTGTAATTTTATTAACGCTAATTAGAATTATGATTGCACTGATTAAATTTAGATTATTTTTTATACTTAAAAAATATATTTTGTGTAATACAATTTCTTTTATATTAAATTTATATTCTGATATAATTCTCAATATTTTGGAGCTTCTCAAAATCAACTGTTTTTGAAACGAACCAATTCAAACTCAAAAAAATCAAACCACAATTCAAATTTAAGCAAATCTATAAATCAACGAGTTTGAACTCCGCTTAAACTCAGAATTTTTTGCTCCTACTCAAAACTAGATTAGATATACAAATTTTAGATATTTTTTGCTTAATATAAATGAATGAATCAAGCATTAAATATTTACATGCGAATCATTCATAGTGTGACTAAAAAATAATTTAAAGCAATTTTTTTTATTAGCGAATGTAAAGTAAAATTGATTCAGTAATCAAATTGCTTCAAATTATTCATTGAAATACTACGTTTTGGGCCTTGGGCCTTGGCACAATTAAACTTAAAATTAAGCAAAAAAATTTGTTAGATTAAGTTACAATGCCATCTCAAAATTTTTGCCATAATTTCAAGTACATTTGGTAGGTGAGAAAATGGTTCAAAATTTTACCAAATTTATTCAAAATTATTTTTATAAAATAATGCTCACAAATGATTCATTATTATGTGAATTAAGTAGTATTCAAATATAATTTGAGTAGTTAAAATTACATGATATAATTCAATTTAAAGTTTAGTTACCAAAACCTATTTGAATATAATTTATTTAAATAAAAATTACTGTTAACATCATATTCAAATGTAATATATAATTAAAATTTTAGTCTAAACTACTGTGAAGTGAACTTTACGTTTATTATTTTCAAAAAAAAATCTTTTTACAAGAAATAGTCTAATTTTTTTTTTCAGCAGTACTCTGACACTAATTTTTATTTGCCATCAATTATTTTAATCAAATTAGAATTAATACACATAACTAAATTTATATTTAGCTCTTTATTGAAATTTATCATCTATATTTTTTATCTTTAATTTTCTATTTTTTTTTTATTTCAATTTTTAAGATCATTATTTTTTATTATTTTATTATTTTGAATATTCTTGAAATGAACTAGGTATAATTTTAGTTGTATTTGTGAACTTTAATTAAGTTAAAGAAATGGTGACCGTAATTTTATTTTAAAATTATAATATTATATATAAATATTTGATTTATAAAATATTTATTGTAAATATTTAATTTAGAAAATACTGTAAATAAACAAGTTTATAGACGGATATAAAATTTTTTTTATTGTCCAATATACTTTATATAGTTAAAAATACATTTGAGTATAAATTATATCTGGTCAATTTAAAATTTTTAGAATATTTAAATATAATTTCTAACGAAATTTTATTCAAATATTCCTTCATTTCAATATTTAAATACGATTTAAAAAAATATATGCGTCAAACGGTGTCACAAAGGTGTGAGGGTGGGGTCCACATGCCACGCGGCGCGCTTGGCTTGCTCAAATTGAATATGCGTGTGTGAAGCCTTCAAACAATGGTGGGCCCACCACGTCTGACTTTCACGAAAGACGTTAAACAACTGAGGCAGGAAGTCAAATCAATAAAATAAAGGCGTGAACAAGCGACGGGAACCTTCGTAAATGTGGTAATCTCATGAACGAGGCGTTGAACCGAGCCCGCATACTCCGCGCTCTACAGATCGGACGGCCTTGATCGAATCATCCATTTTCAAACGGCGCAACCTATTCGTCATCCTTTCCTACGTCGCCACAGCTCCTATTCCATTATCGCTCGTTGACTTGGAAGACAAAAAAAAAAACAATAAAACAAATTAATTACTAAAAAGAGCCTTTATAGTTATTTTTTAATAATTATTTTAATTCATAATATTTAAAAAATTTTAAAACTTTTTAATAATAATATTTTTATAAATTATAATTATTAAATTAAAGATTTAAATAGACAATTTTTATAGATATATAAAAAAAACATTTTAACTCAAATTTTTTTAAATTTTAACTTTGATCTCACACATTTTCTTTTTCTCACCCCTCTCTCCCTCCCTCTTCAGCTCCGGTGAGAGTAAGTCACAGGACCTCTCTTTTTTTTTTTTTCTTACTCTCACAAATAATATTGTAAAAATTAGATCGGATCAGCAGATTCTACCAGACTAGACCGGACCAACTGATTCTACTGGTCCGAGCACAAACTGATCCTTAGTCTACTCGATTATCTGTTAAAATCGAATTAAGCATTAAACTAGTTTAGATGATATACATTAAATTAATCAAACCGAGTGAACCAATTAAACTTATTAAATGTTGATTCAACCAAAAAAATTTATATTTTATGTTAATATTGATTTCTGAAAAAATTAATATACTTTTTAGATACCAAATTTATATTAGATTCATATTTATGATTAAATATTTTTTTGAAAGGCGACTAAATTTTTTTATTTCATTGCGAATATTTCTTAGTTAATTTTATATTGAATATATTACATGATGTTTCATTTTTATTTGTCATTACTTGATATCATATATATATGTTTGTCAATCTTTATTGATTATATTAAATATATATTAATTTTTATTGAAAATATTAGATATTAGTAATTTAATTGTATTCAAGTAACTTATTTTTAATATTATATATATAATTATATTGTTGTATTATATTAATATAAGCAATTAGATTCACCAGTTAAACTAATCTGATCGTAAACTAAATACTATTCCAAGTTAATTACCAATTTAGTTTTTATAATATTGCTTGTAAGGGGAAGGCCACCTGCCTCTTTTTGCTCTTTTTTACTTTTTTTTTCTCGAAGGAGGGAGATGATGAGAAATTCAAAGAGTGGGGCGGTAGCGATAGGATGATGGTGATGATAAATAAAAAGAAAAATGAGAAAAAATATGTCAGAATGATTTTTTTAATTAATGAAAAAATAAGATTAAATTTATAAATAGTTTTAAATTTGAGGGTAAAAATATAATTAGTAGCTAATTATAATGATAGTTTAGTAATATTAAAAGATTTGTGTGGTATGTAGTTAATTGTCCCAAAAAAAAAAAAAAAGAAAAAAAGAGAAAAAGAAATGTGAGACACCGGTTACTCCCGGTCACCATGCTCGGCTGAATCGGTTGACGCTGAATGCTCGAGTCCACTATGTGCACAGAAGACTGGGACCAATTTTTAAGACACCCAACGCATTTACCTTCTGGCCGTCCACGTGTCCAGATAAGTGGTGACTGATGAAACAAAAGTAGTTCAACAGAAGCTTCTCACCACCAACATTAAAGGGAAGACATCAGGGTTTGACTTGAATCGCCCCAATTTCTCAATTCTCCTCCGCTTCATCGACTACTTCCCTGCTACTTCATCCTCTCCTTTTTATACAAGCCTTGGCCCTCTCCTCCTCCTCCATTCCTCCAATCTCAACTTCTACCTCAAGTCTCAGATTCGTAAAGATGTCCGTTGATCTGATCGGCCACGCGAAGATGGACGATAAAATCTCCATCCAGGAGGCGGCAGCCTCCGGAATCCGGAGCACGGAGAGCCTAATGTTCCACCTAAATCGCCAGCAACACCAGAATTCATCATCCCCAGCATCGCCGGCCGATGCGCCAGCAACAGACTACCGGGCGATCACCGACCACACCGTGTCCAGTTTCAAAAAGATGATCTCCATCCTTACCCTCACCGGCCACGCCCGATTCCGCCGCGGCCCTGTCGCAGCGGAGCAGACCGCGTCTCCGCCGCCACCGCTGGTGGCCACCATCAGTAAACCGAGCTCCGCCGTCGGCAAGACAGCGGAGATCGCCGTCGCCGTCGCCACCACGACTGATTCTGGGAACTCGTCCTTGTCTTCCGTGACCGGCGACGGCAGAGTCTCTAATGGCCGGGAAAGCGGATCTTCCCCTGTAATCTTACCGCTCGTTGCCTCCGTCTCTGCCGGCGGCACCGCTATCGTCGGCAAGCCCCCGATCTCCTCATCCGCTTATAAGAAGCGCTGCTACGGCCAAGCCCATTCCGAAAACGTCTCCGGCAAGCTCGCCGGAGCTGGCGCCCACTGTCACTGCCCCGAGAGCCGGTAAGCAAAAACCCTAGCATAAAAATCTGCCGGAGCGTTAACTTATCTACCATTATCCGCTAGTAGGTGGTCTTATACGTATTCTTCTGCAGAAAGAATCGCGCGAAGATGACGATTCGGGTTCCGGCGGTCAGCACAAAGTTGGCGGATATCCCGTCGGACGAGTACTGCTGGCGGAAGTACGGCCAGAAGCCCATCAAAGGATCTCCATACCCGAGGTAGACTTTGCCGCCAGATAGCAATCTATCTCCTCTTACGCCGCCGAAACATCCTCACCCTAACCCTAACTTGATGCTGATCGTCCCTTTCTTCCTCCACGCAGAGCCTACTACAAGTGCAGCAGCTTCCGCGGCTGTCCGGCAAGGAAGCACGTGGAGAGAGACCCGGACGACGGCTCGATGCTGATCGTAACGTTCGATGGCGAGCACTGCCATTTCCAGCCTCCGGTCTCCGTCCTTCTCGACCCCATTCGCCACCAGATCTGAGGACCTCCGATTTGCCATCATAAGGGGAATTGTTGGATTTACATTTTGGTCATCGTTTTTATCTAACTTTAACTTTACCCCTTCCGTTGGGGCGTTCTGTAAAAAAAATGTTTTGAACAATAACCTAAAATTCGTTGAAGTCATTCTTTCAAAAAAAAAAAAAAAATCATTGAAGACAATTTATTTATTTATTTATTTTTTACGATAACAAGTCAATATAATTTTGGTTTAGGCTTCCGCTGGTCGATGCCAAAAATAGAATTCTATTACAGTAAAAAAAAATTAAATTTTAATTGAAAATTAAATTTTAGAACGGTTCATGACTTACACCCTATCAAAGAAGGAAAGAAATAAGTTTGGATGAAAAAAATTGAAAAAGAAAAACATGAATGGGATAGTTAATATTTAATTAATTTAATTTTAATTTGACACGAATTTAACTAATTTTTTATAATTATTTATAGTATTATTATTTTTGAATATATATTTGTGAATATGTATTTTACAAAGTATTCATGAAAATTATCTTTAAGGATTCTCTATTTACAATTAAATTTAGATAAAAATATTTTTTAATTTAAAAATATTAAAAATATAATATAAGTTAATTATTATTTTAATATATATATTTAAAATATAAAATAAAATAATTATTTTATTTTAAATTATACAGATAATGTAAAATACATGTGATTAGAAAATTAAATTTTATATATAATGTGATATCTTTAATTGAAATTAATCAATTAAACAAACAGCCATTAAAAAATAAGTTATCAATGTGAATATATAATTAAATTTAAAAAACGTTATTGCACGTTACTATTATAATACTAGAAATATATGTTTTTAGTACAAAATCCCGGAAAATTATTATATTCAAAAGCACTACTAAAAATATATATGTAAATGTGTATATAATTAATGTATTTACAATATATATATTTATTTATTGATAAATTATTTTTATTCTGGTAATTTATTGAGCTTAAAATTGGGCTTTCAGTTCGAACTTATATATGAATATATGTATATACAATCTCTAAGAATCACAAGTTGAAAATTGCAACGATTTGATATCAAATTCGAGGGTACTTTTCAAATATTTTCTCTTTCTATTAAACTATAATGATATAATGTCAGTGTTGATGCAAAAAATATGCAAAAATAAAATGAAATAAGACAATAACTTTTACGTGAAAACTCGAGTGTCCGGGGGAAAAATCACGACGCTGTCTAAGCGATTTAAATCCACTAATCGAATCTCTTCTCTTATAAAGCTTGAATCTCTCAATGGAATCAGTACGAGAGAGAGAGGCAGTTCAGCCAGAGGGAAAGAAGGTCCCCAGTTTCTCCTCCTTTTCCTTATTTATAGCTTAGAGAAGAGGAGACATAATAAATATGATCTGTTATATTTGACACTTATTCTTGCAAAGGACGATTAGGCAGTGGACTTCCATGCTGTCTTAAATGCTGAGTTGACATAGTACTACGGAGAGTACGATCTGGTGATTTCCCCTTGGGCAGCTGTTCGACTTGGGCGGCTGTTTGCCGAGAGATATTAGAGAAAGTTCTAACACTCAGACCACTATATATGTCTAAAAAATTAAGTATTTTGCATTTATATAATTTTATGTAAATTTCATCTGTTAAGATGAATCGAATCTTGTGATTTTACTAAACTTAGCCTCATGTGCATAGGTTTAATTTGCACTAACATATATTATGATCTCTTATTTTCAATTATATCCTTCGTTCTTTGCTCAGGGGAGATAGAATCTAGGACCAAATGGAATTACCCTTTTATGTTTCTTTAATCAATTTTGTTTTCATCAAAACTGCTTTCTTTAATGAATAGGCCGTGATAAAATAATCCTATCATACACATAAGACACCTTGATTTCTTATATTGAAAAACTTATCTCGAAACAATCACATGCAATGAAAATCTTATATTTGGGGACCTATAGTATTTGGACTTTGGATCTCTGGGCATCGTGCATGCAATGAGGGAGGGCCGTGCACACATGGCACCCAGGGATTGCTCCCCGAATAGTCTACTGTATGAGTTATTCGCAATTAAATATAATTTAGGGTGCATTTGGTTCAATGTTATCTTGATGTTATGTAATATTATTTAGATAAAGCAGTTATTTGGTTTAATAACATCTACAAAAAATCTCCTATTATATTATAAAATTATTAGTTAAAAGATAATATCTATATTACATAACATAACACTAAGATAATATCGAATCAAACCCCCCCTTAGTCATAGATTAATTAGAAATTGACAGTAAAATATATGATGATTACTAACAGTGATCACAATTACGTGATATTATTGTAGTATACATTTCCATTAAATAAATCTAAATTTTGAATCAAATTAGAACTTCTATATAACAATAATGCGATGCTACATGGGAATCCTTATTAGATTCAAAATTTAAGGTCGGTTATAAGGGCTATGAAGTTTTTCTATTTTTATATGTGAAACCAATAAGGAAAAAAAAAAAACATACTTTTTTGAAAGTTGGAAATAGAATTTACTATTGTTTAGTCGTCACATGTGTTCATGTTATAAAGAAGCTACAGTAGTCTGTTCTTAAGAGCTTTAGAGAAAACTATTTATAGAATTATAATTATCATTGAAAATTAATTGTCTTGTCCACATAAATTGTGAGAAATTGGTTCCCACATCATCACTTCTACCTACTAGGTTGCAATCGGTCGATATCGATGGTGATAGTCGAGAATGATACATACAAAATCAATTGTTACGTTGTATGGTGCTAAATGCAGGTTCTTAGGTTCATGCATATTCACGCAAACATGAAAAATTTTGGCTTGATAAGGAGAGCAGATTCTTAGCAAGAATGTTAATCGTGTGGCCTGCTTCCATAAATAATCAACTTCCGCAAACGATTAATAGTACTCGTGACAGTTGTACAGCTTATTCTAAGGACTTGGCCTTTAAGCTGTGCACAATATAGCAATTGACACATATATAACTAAGACTAACTATGTTGGCCTTATTATTATATAAGTAAAATTAATTTTTTTATTTATATGCTGACATTATTATCATAAAAAATGTTAGATTTATCATTTGGGATTTATGAATTTATGTATTTATTTCAAAGTGCTTATTAAAAACCAGTCCAAAATTCATGTATGATATGACATCACATGAGATTGTGGTAGAGCAAAATTGATTTGACTTATTATTCTTTGGCCTTCAGCTTGAAGAAAGACATCTTTCTACCACAAACAAACATGGAGAATGTGGCACCAAAAATTCCAAATGCTTCAATTAAACAAACCCCAAAACTTGGTTGATATCATGATACATCATTCTCTTCTCTACGGTGTTCATTCATTTTGTTTTTATTTCGTCTTTCACGCTAAGTTCATCTAAGATTTCATTTGGTTCAAGCTTTTTTTTTACAGAATTTTTTTTTTATTTTTTAAATTTAATAGAAGAGAAATTTATTTTACTATTAGAAAAGTATATAAAATATAAAATACTTTCAATTCTAATATTCGAATTTGTATTGAATGTGAAATAAAGTTAATTTTTATAGTTGAAATTTGTGTTGGGCAAAAAAATTGTCTCGAACTAAATGAACTAAGGCCCGTTTGGGGCGAGGATCAAAATCAGAACTAATGGTACTAGTTGAAAAAAAAAAAAATAATAATAATAATAATAAATAATTTTTTTTAATCATTCTACACAAAGTCTAATATAAAAAAATATTATTTTACTTCACATACTCAATAATTTTCAATAAAAATATCAACTTCATTTCACATCCTAGACTAAAATATTCGAATTAAATATTTTAGTTTAGGATGTGAAATAAAATTAATATTTTTATTAAAAATTATTGAGTATGTGAAGAGAAATAATATTTTTTCATATTAAAATTTATGTAGGAAAAATTTTATTTGTTATTGTTATTTTTTAAATTAATATCATTTTGGTCCTGATTTTAGCCCTCACGCCAAACATGGCCGTCTATAGAAAAATACAAACGAGAAATAGCTCTAGAATTTTAGATTGGGAAGGGTAGAATACATAAAAGATTGTAAAATTTTGATAATTTGATGGCAGGTTAATAACTAGTTGTAAATTTTGAAATAATCGGTAGTTTTGTTTTTTATTGATATTGCAGAAATTCTAATTAGATTGATGAAAATTATTCTTATTTTTTTTAAAAAAAAAAGCTTTAGAAAATCCAATAATTAAATGTCATAAAAATGCACTGTCTTGGTAAATTTATGAGGTCAGTGGAGTTGAGAAGATAAAACGATCAAATGAAAACGCTTCATCTATGCTCAACAATTATTTTATGCAATTTTTTTTAATGAATTTCGTGAATTTATGTGATTACTTTATTTATATATATATATTGTTAACACGTGGTTTTAGCGCTGCATCACAGCTATACACGTGGCTCCTAGGTGACACTAACTTTTTATTTAAATGCTTTTATTCTCGCAGTTCTCAAGCCTCGGTCAAACCTCGGCTATGCGGGTTCGGTCAAACATCGTCCACGACGATCCAGGATCGCCCCCAGCAACATCGATGACGATGTTCCTCAGCTGCACTTGTCACAGTCGGCGTGGTCTGACCACACTATTTTCCATACAAGACACTTTTTCCAGACACGTAAATCAAGGACCCGCGTGCTTCAGCTACCACGGATCCCTAGAAGAAATACCAAAATCAATAAGATAAGCTCTTCATCCGCTGCCTCTGATCTCTTCAGTGGCCGACAAACAGTATAGGTCAAGGGTTTGTTTACTTCCTTCCCTTCTAGAAAATGATGGAGCTGCATTATCCGCTGTCTGCAAATACCCTTAAATAGGTTTCAAGGAAGATAGATCCAGGAGAAGACGGGTTTTTTTTAGGAGGCAGGAGCAGAATTTTTCTCACCTTTGTAACAAGAGCTTGAGATAAAGGCTCTCTCCCTCTCTCTCTCTCTCTCTCTCTCTCTCTCTCTCTTTTCTCACTCTTTGTACTGGTCCTCCGACCACCCCTTTGATCCATAGTGAAACCTCCCTCACTAACGCCCGGTGGACGTAGGGGAATCCCTCCCTGAACCACCTTAAATCTCTATGTGTTGCTCTGTATGCTCCTTGCTCTCTTTTAAGTCTTAATTATCAGGCTTAGCTCTCTGCGTGCCGCCGTCTCTCGGAGATCTCTCTTCTTTTCTCTCTATTTTTTGGGACCTCCTGTGTCCTACGTCAACATAAATATATATATATATATGTGCGCGAAAAAATTCTCTACTTATCCAATGAGGATATATATGCAAAAATTTTGACTTTGCCAATTTAAAGTGACAAATTTTAATTATAAAACCTTAGACAGTGCCATGTGATCTAATCTCATTTTAAGATCTTGAAAATCTTGAATGAGATTCCCATGATTCATTTTGATTGCAATATCTTTGAATAAGCTTGTTAAGCTTCACCAATATATATGCACAAATATATTTCATATTAAAGGCATTGTTACAACTAAATTCTCTATAATTTAAAAGAAATAGGAGGGATCACATACATGATAACTTGATAAATAAACCTTTTTTTTTTTGAATAGCTCCTTAAGTAAACTTTATCTAATATAAAATACCTATAAATATTTACCTTGCACATTCAACACACAAACATTGTTAGGCACTGATATTACTAGCTATATTACTGTAATTTAGTTACTTTTGATATAATTTAGAATGGATTTATTATGTGGAGCTTCTCCTAACTCAGTGGAGGAGAAGTTTGTCTGCAATTAGGAGATCTCAAGTTTAAATTTATACCATCATAATGTTTAATTGGGGTGGAAGAAATTGTGATGTTTAGAAGCAAATAATCATAAAAAAAAAGAATTGATCTACTAATTTTTTGATATTTTAAATTTGCATGTATCACAAGATAAAATTTCATTTCATTTTGAAGAAGAAGAAGATGGAGTCTTTAGAGGTTAGTAAGGAGAAGAAGTACCTAGAAAAAAAAATTTTTAAAATTAAATATTTTAAATCATGATTGCATGATTTTTATTACATTTTACAAAACCTATTACTTAGTGAGAATTACATCTTTAAATCAATACAGTTGTCTCTATTTTCTAATTATACTTAACTCTCTTAATGCAATAGGCAACATTTGTTATTTATAATTTTTAATATATGGGTGCACAATTTTCTTAGTCTAAGATTCTCTCGAGTTTTGAGATATTATTTTTTCAAGTGATTAGTTATTTTTAGGAACTAATTCTTAATCTTCAAATATTCTTTTATCTCTTACTTATTTCTTCTTCTTATTCTTTAGGTCACCTTCTGACCTTTTTCAGAACAAATTCAAAATTTTAACTGAGTATTACTCACCTATATATTGGATAATTATGGGATCTAATCATAGTGAAAGGCAGTGTCCAATTTAAGCTACTTTAAAATTTAGATCAATCAAATTCTCAATTAAAATTATATTGAATTAAGCCGTAGTTCGAGTTTATTCAATTTGAAATGAATTGATTTTGGTTAACACAGTTTGTCACCCGAATTTGAGTAAGTGATGACTCTTGGATTGTACCAAGTAACTCCTAAATTCTAGTAACCTTTACTTCATCTCTCTACCACATGTAATTAATTTCTATGAAATATATTGTTTACATTTATATTTATATCTATTATAATTCCACATCAATGATCATATATTTATATTTATTAAAAATTATATATTGTTACACATTTCAGATTATATTATGTTATTTTTATATAACGTAATAAATTTAAATTATTTCAAATTACGGATTTCACATCTTATTTATTTAAATTGCATTAAGAGAGCATTTAGTTCATTATTATCTTTGTGTTATGTTATGTAAATTAAATTTCATAATATTTAGATGTTATCTTTTAATTAATAATTCTATAATTTTATTAAAAATTATTTATATATATTATTAAATCAAATAATTATTTTCTCCGGATAGTATGACATAATACCAATATATATTGAACTAAATGCGGCTTAAGTTATTTTTATAAGAGGTAACAAATTAAAATTTACTTTAGTAAAACTAAAAATTAAACTATTTATAAGTGATGAATAGGTTTCTCATTTATTTTTTAAATACATTGTCATTATTAAGTATTATAACAAAATTGCAAAACAATTTATTTTAAATAACTTTGTTATGGTATATTTACATATGCTTTATTTTAAATATTAATGTATAAAATATATATTTAATATATACATATATATACATTTTTTCAATATTTACTCGTATTAAAAGATTTAAAGTTTTTATAAAAACTAATTAGTTTCAATGTATATTATATATAATTTAATTTATTTATATAATGTATTTTTTGATAATCAATATTAGTAGCAGCGTCGCTGTCGCCAAACGAGACGCGTTAGGGAGCTCTTTAGAAAAAACGTGTCAAAAGCTCGCTCCTTATCATCTCTCTCTCTCTCTCTCTCTCGACCCCTGATCAGGTTGATGTCTGCCATGGATTCCGAGCTCCTCCGGCAGCCCTTTCATGAATGACAGAAGGGTATTCGATCCACGACCTTCTCGATTATAACAAGAGAAAGAAGAAGAAGAAGAAGAAGAAGAGGGTGATGTCTCTTCTGCTGTCCAGAGCAGAGGTGGTTAACGAGTTAATAGTGGTGGGCCAAAAACATGGAAGGAAAGAAGGGTTGATGCCGGCGGTGGGGAGGGAAGGGGTGAATGGCTCTTTTTCCTCAACCGTGAAGGAGGAGGAGGAGGAGGAGGAGGAACCACCGGTGGGCTCGTCGGAGAGCTCCTCCATCGGCTTCGAATCTTCGTCGGAGGAAGAAAGTGAAGAAGATGAAGCAGAGAGCAAGCTCAGTGAAGATGGAGCCTTTGGCTGCTTGGATTCCATTGAAGAGTCTCTTCCAATCAAGTAATTAATTAATTAATTAATCAGCTCGATCCCTCTCTCTGGCTTCAATTCTTAAGACTAATATATATGATGTCACTGCTCATCTGTTCGTAGGAGAGGATTGTCGAATTTCTTCATCGGAAAGTCGAAATCGTTTGCCTGCCTATCGGAGGCCGCTGCCTCGGCCAACGCCATGGATCTCGCAAAGCCGGAGAACCCCTTCAACAAGCGGAGGAGGATTCTAATGACAAGCAAAGCCGCTTGGGTGCGAAGAGCTTCCTGCAGTTCACTCATCTCATCTCTACCCTCGCTCCTCTCTCCTAATCTCATTGTCAAAGAAGGAGAGGAGGAAGAGGACTTCGAGATGGGAGGAAGGGCTCTCTCTATGGCTCCCCTTCTTGATCAAGGTGATGGGAGCGGAATTCGCAAGTCTTTCAATTCTCCAAGATCTTTTTCCTTATCATCAGATGATCTTCAACATGTTTAGTTCTCAAGAACATCAAAATCTCTAACATTAATCACTTGTGGGCTACAATGTTGAAGATCATATCTTGATTTTGATTGCTTAATTTTCAAAGGGTGAGAACAAGTTGAAGAGCTAATTGGTATATTTAATTAGGATCCAATGCTTTTAGGATGTATTGTATTTTTTGGCAATGGGAGTTTGATTTTTTTTTTGTGAAGGGATAAGGCTATGGCTCAAGGGACCACATCGTGAACCATGTGGTGATCTTATCCCTTTGTTTCATCCTTAAATAGAATATAATGAAATTAAAATATATTTCTACTTACCCTGAGTGAAAATAAATTGGAATAATTACCTACATGCCACACAATTTAATTTTATTTATGCCTTATCTATCCATTCTTAGTTAATTATGCTGTACACACTCAAAATATTATAAAATCTTACATACACACATTTTAACTTATTTTCATTATAATGAGTAATCATAATTTTTCAATAACCTAACTACAGTTAGATTACAAAAAATTTGAGTCATTCATCATATTATTTTAAGGATATTTAAATATATTTTGAGTGAAAATCCTAAAACCTTAATGTTTAGGTGGCGGCAAAGGAAGGAGACATTCGAGATGTAAATTGATTTTAGGACAAATCAGCGCTTTGTGTGGTATTGAGGAAGAGAGAAATATGTACTATTAAGAGTAAAAATATAATTTTAATGATTTACTAACAGAATATTTTTTTTTTCAAATAGATTTTGATTAAGTTTTAACTCAAATATGTGTATGTAAGATTTTGTAATATTTTAAATGTGCATAGCGTAATTAACTAAGAATGGATGGATAAGGCATAAATAAAACTAAATTGTGTGGCATGTAGGTAATTATCCCAAATAAATTTTATTTGAAGAATTTGCATATTTACTCTGTTTTAAAATTTGCTTTTCAGTTCCCACCTAGTCCTATGAGCATCTCCGATTAAAATAGAACATTTCTTCGTTAGAATCTATCTCATTTGCAATTTCTATTGTCGGTTAGGTTTTACTCGTTCTATGGATTTGATTGGTCTTTAATATGCACATCTAGTCTCCTCCTCCAAAGGAGAGAGAATGAACATGAGGTGAGAGAGAGAGAGAGGATTTGCTCTCCGTTCGGTCCGCATGGCCGATTAATTAAAATTCGCATTAGAAAACAAATGTGATAATTTGTGGTTGAAAAGTGTAAAGAGTGATTGCCAAGTAACAGTGAAGCAAAGTGTGGCCCATGACAGATTTTTAGATCGAATGACAAGTGGTGGAGTGGTGGAGGAGCACATGAATGAATTATATCACATTGAAAAAGAAGTCTGAGTTATAAAAGTAATTAGCATAAAATTTCAAAAAAAAAATTTAAAAGTAAATAACGTGACATTAAATAGTAAATACATTTTTTTGAAGAAAAACTGTGAATCTAGTGATAATAAACTCTATAGACAAGCGTGCTTGAGCTGTATTGAGATAGGCAGTGAATTATATTACTTGCGAATACTAATATTCAACTTACATAATTTTTTAAGATTAAAGCAAATAATAATATTTTTATATTTGTGACATATGACATTACAAAGTCGCCATATTAAACCCGGGCATTCTCGCTTACTTCATGTTCATTCACTAATTCTTCTCCCTTGGCTATGTCGGACCTCTTCTCTTCATAATCATCGGATCCATCTCATTAGATTGAACAACATTTGATGCATCTGCTAGCTAAGGGATGGATCTTCTTCATCTTCAAAAAGTCAAGAGGAATGATATGCATAACCACATCATTATTAAACTATGGTTAATGCAAATTAGACAAATGTGATGGATTCTTACATAAATATGAGATATGTAAATATGAAATTAAATTCAGCCTTCAGAAGAAGTGTACATAATATTTGAGAATGTGAAGTAAAATGGGTAAATTGCTCTTGAGGTTAAAAGGGCATTGTAAATTGATTTCAATGTTTTAAAAAAATCTCAATTTTAGTCCTGAAATTGTAAATAATTGTAATTTAATTTTAATTAGTATTATACTAAAAGAATATTTTCAATTGTTAACCTTTAGATTTTTTAGAATATAATATTAAAATATTAAATATTATATTTTTATTTTAAATTATTAAAATAGAGAAAGTAAGAGATATAAGAAATTAAATTTTAGATTTTTATTAAATTTTTTAAAAATAATATGAATAGAAAGACATAATAATTTTTAATATATGTAAATAATTTAAAATAGTTAAAAATAATAATCAAATTTATATTTTTTATTAAGAATGAAAAAGGTAAAAATTTTAAAAGAGAAATCAAAGCTGTAAAATTTTAAAATATAATTATTGAAAAAATAGTTATGTCTAATTTGGGTATGAACCAAACAGAAGTTCAGAGATCAAAAATGAGATTCTTGCAAAGTTACGCGCAATTTTCAATTTGCTTGCAAGTTGAGATATGATAGACATCAAATTAGGGTCAACAATGATCCGATTTTGAGTCGATTTGATATTAGCTTAAGGTTGAATTAAAAATTTTTTATTTGATCTCAATGTGATCCTTTAAGAGTGAGTGAGAAAAGCTCAATCTGATCTCAATTCAATCTAGGTCTACTCATTTGTTATCGATTTAGGCTCAATCCAAGGTAAAAGTCGATCTGATTTTCGATTAATTTTTGATCTTTTATCCAAATTATGTGTATAAAAATATATTTTTTTATTCAATTAGCTTAAACTAGGATCATCCATCTTAATCTAATATTTAAAAATAAAAATAAAAAATTAATCTACAATATACATAGTTTAAATAAAATCTATGAAAGAAATTCTAATGATGCTTGTTATCATAATCTTGCAAAAAACTAACATCCTAAATCTAGTTACACATGTAAATATATATAAATAATATCTTTTATTTTTTTAATTAATCTGATTTGAGCCATTTCGATCTGGTCTTATGTCAACTCAAGATTAAATTGATAAAAATCTCGAACCATAAAAACGGCTTGTTAGTCAACTTATTTGAATCGATTCGAGCTCTATTTGATCCAAAATTCGTTTCAACTTTCGAGCAATCTTCAATTTTTAAGCAAAATTAACACCTTTACCCTCGGCAAAATCCTCATCCACCTAATTGTTAGTCCTAATTATGAAGTCTATCCCATCCGGTTAAGAATAAATTAAAGGGCAAATTACACCCAAGTCCCTGAGTTTAAGGGTTATTATCACACAGGTCCACATTTTTTAAATTATAACATCGGGGTCCCTAGGTTTTCAAAAATTATCATCTGGGTCCTTTTTTATTTTTTTATTATTAANATGGCGTGGATGCCGGATCTGGTGGAGAGACTGAGGGTAAGGGTATAATGGCAATTTTAATATTTTTTAATAATAAAAAAATTAAAAAGGACCCAGATGATATTTTTGAAAACTTAGGGACCCCGATGTTAAATTTTAAAAACATGGACCTGTGTGATATAATCTTTAAACTCAGGAACCTGAGTGTAATTTGCCCTAAATTAAATAGTTCCTGGGGGCAAAGACAGTGTTATCATTAATTTGATAGAGGCTATAACTATAATTACTTCTGTACTGTTTGATAATTCTTAATTCAATAATGAGCATATATATAACATGATATTAATGGGTTGACCTGATTATTTGGGCTAGGTATGTGTTGAGTGTCAGGGTATGAGTCATGGTTCTTCTAATCAAATTGATCTGTTGAGTGGCTTCCAAAATAGGTTAACCTGAATCCTGAACCTAAGTTGTAAAATAGGTACGAACATTAATAATCCGATTTCGAGTCGAGCCTCGTGAGATTGGCTCATGTTATTGGCTCAAAATTAAGTTGGATTCTTGAAATGCACTATGGTTTTTAAAATTTTATCTTAATTGTGGGCTTTATATTAATAATTATATTTCTAAATTTTTGAAATTTCTAAAGAATCAGCCATTTTAGATTCAAATTTGTAATAGCACAATTATTGCCTTAAATTACTATATTAGTTCATTCATTAGGCACGTAATAGACAAGCATGCGAGTCTCGCGCGCTGCGGCATGCACACAGTGGCGAAAAAATGTCCTTTCGCGATATTTTCTATTATTAGGCCCTGTTTGGTTGGAGGCCATCTTGGCCATGACCATGGCCAAAATAGCCTCCAACTATTTTATTAAATAATTTTTTCATTTTTATCTTCAATACATAAATTTTAATAAAAAAAAATTTATTTTATATTATATCTATACAATTTTTAACACATTATACTTAATTTTTTATTATTATTAATTTTAATAAAATAGTTGGAGGCTATTTTGGCCATGACCTGGCCAAGATGGCCTCCAACCAAATAGGGTCTTATTTTCGCGCCATGAGCCAACATAGTGATATGAGGCAATAATTTTTCCTGAGAACAAATCAATGAGTTGAAAACCTATATATAAACAAATTTTAATAAATATTATAAAAGAACTGGTCCCATCTTGAGCCGACTCGAGATTTGCTCAAAGAAGACACTGAGCCTGAAAAATGGCTCGTTAGACAGCTCGTGCGAATCGGTTCAACTCAAAATTTGATTTGACTTTCTCACGATTTTCAATGGTCAATTCAAATTAACAGCCATAAGATTAAGTTAATCCACATATAAAATGCAAACATTATAAATGATTAGTGGATTACTTAAAACTTTAGGGAGTTAAAATCCATCTGAATGGGCTTCCTTGCACGGTTCTTGCTAGAAGTTCCAACAAGAAACAGAAAATTACCAAAGTAACCCCCCATCTTTGCGCTAATATTCCTGATCTGAAGGGTATATGCCTCTTCATCCGGTTTAATTTAATTAGCTTTGAAATTTTTTTCCAATTATTCAAATAGTAAAATTCAATTTTCTAAAATTAAAATCGATTTTACTCAACCTATATATTAAAAAAAATCAAAACATGGATTTGCCGTAACAATAAAAATAAAATAAAATTCAACTTGACTAATAAGAAATAATTTAAAAAAAGTCTAAAATAGCAGCATATTTATTTAATTAGATGTTTGAGCCCCACACTTAAAACTAACCTAGCCAGCCAACATTAATTATCTCATGGGTTTGAATTGAAATATCATGATATTTAATTATTTATTAACACTGCCTTAATTTTTAGGGTAAATTACATCTGGGTCCTTATGTTAGTTTGTGGTTTTGATTGGGTTCTAACTCTGAAAAATGTGAAGATTTAAGGCATTACTGTGGGTTTTAAAATCAAGAAATATCTAAATACAACAACAACAACAACAATAATAACTAAGCCTTAATCCCACTAGGTGGGGTTGGCTACATGAATCCTTTGTTTTCATTGCGCTCTATCAGTTACCAAATTCTTATCTAAGTTTAAGTAACTAAAATCACTCTTTATAGTTTCTTGCCATGTCTTCTTTGGTCTCCCTCTTCCTCTTTGTACATAAACAAAATCCAATAACTCAATTTTTCTAACTGGAGCTTCAATCGACCTACGATTTAAATGTCCAAACCATCTAAGCCGACTTTCTCTAAGTTTATCCTCAATTGATGCAACACTAACTCTCTTTCGGATATATTTATTTCTCATTCTATTCTTTCTTGTATATCCACACATCCACCTTAAGGAATATCTAAATAAGTAAAATAAATGTACATGCAGTTTAGGGTACAACGGTACCAATAAGTTGTGAGTTTTAATTTCTAAATTTGCCGGATTTTTGTCCCTCAATGCATCAATATTCACTAGCTAGCATCGCAGTCCCCGGGTAGTTTCTACTTTTTTTTGGTTATTTTTGATAGAAAATATTTATTTTATTAGAAAAATAATTTTTTTATTTCTACATTCAAAATTGATTTATAATGTATTAAAAATAAAAACAATTAAGTAGAAATATTACGAGACTTATCAAGGACTTTACAAAACTCACTCTGCGGAGTATGCCTCCTCTCATTAGTAACAAAATGGGCTGCCATATTAACATATTTTTATATATGTGATATCCTACAAGCTTTAAAATAAGGTAAGGTCTCGACTGTGCTTTGGAGCAACTGTTATATTCTTCTTCCAGATGATGTAGGCAATGGTGACGGAGGAGTCGCATTCGAGCTACATGCCCTCCATCCTTTCAGCTGATGGTTTGGCTATTTGGGTTGGCTGCTAGCTATGCACCTTTGATCGATCCCAGCCAAATTGACAGCATACAAATTTTTTAAGCACCAAAATACACTTCTACTCTCTCTAAAATAAATATTTAAGGGAGAAAATATAAAATATATCATATTTAACAATTCTATTTGCTCGGAGACTTAACGACAATACGAAATACGATTGACAAATCTGCTTTGAGAATTTTGAAAAGTTGAGATCCGCTTGCTAGTACTTCTCTGCCTTAGACTCATGGAAGCATGCAATTTGTTTTATTCTTATTTCCTTTCGAACTTTAGCAAAAGTGTGAGGTTTTGCTAGGCTTCTTGATACAATTCGTGAACTTCCTACAGTGCTCATGGCATGTCGGATGATTTGAGAAGGAAATCACCGAAAATTTATGACCTATGTGCAATTTAGGCTCTGAGTTCAAGTACTTGTATGTAATTTAAATGGGCTATAAGCATTGACATTTCAATTATCAAAATTACTTTATCATTCTGTTAAATTAAGTTCCTACAATAACTAATAATTTAATTTATCAATATTTGACTTCACATTCAGAGACTTAAGCCATGTTTGTTTGCCATCCAATCCAACTATTCACAAGGCAAAGCACTGCACAAGCAACCGACCACCGTGAATTTAGCTGCCATTCCAGCCTTCACCATGAAGAAACTAAAGCCATGGAAAAACTCCTATATAAGATTTTAGTCCCACATTTTGTTTTCCATATCAACATCCTCAACTCATAACTTTCGACATGGCATTCTACTTTTTTGTTCTGCTTCTGATAACAATCTTCATCCATGTCGCTGCTTCCAATGCCGACAGTACTGACGCAGCAGCGACTATCTCTGAGTTCTTGGCCCCCCACAACACAGCACGACAAGTTGTTGGAGTCCCACCCCTGGTGTGGGACAAAAAGCTGGAGACATTTGCCAAGGCTTATGTGAATCAGAGAAGAGGAGATTGCCTGCTCATGCACTCCGCGGGCTATGCCTATGGAGAGAACATCTTCTGGGGGGAAGGCCAGCAATGGAAGGTAGCCGACATAGTGGCATCATGGGTTGCCGAGAAGCAATGGTATGACTACGACACAAATAGTTGCTCGAGTTCAGATTGCTCACACTACACACAGATTGTCTGGAGAAATACTCAGAAAGTTGGCTGTGCCAAGATTATATGCAACAGTGGAGATACTTTTGCGGCCTGTGAGTATTATCCTCCAGGGAACTATATTGGGGCCAGACCGTATACCATCAAGCCTGAAATATGAAGAGTTTGAAGGGAGTTGTGTGCATCTCATTTCAGACTGAAATAATACTCATAAATATTTAGTATATATTAATTGTATAGCATATTATTTGTATAATATCATGGATATATTATTTGTATACGTAAATATTTTATTGAGATGTATGTGAGAATTTTCTTATAGTGAAGATTCAATAATACACGAAGATACTGATATACAAGTAGTATTGAGCTTCATTCATTAGCATTTGGTTTTGAGTTACAAGGTGTCCATCGATCACTTATGTGTTGACCTCGTCTTTATTTGCTAAGGCATTACTCTCCTAACAAGAGGTATCAAAAATAATAATTCGACTTAAATCAATTAATATCATATTCTAACAATATACAACTCAAATGAATCTTAATTCTTTACATTACTCAAAAAAGAGAGTATGTCAAAAATATTTTTTCTTATTATATTTTTTTTTAAAGCCCCCTAAATACAATTATGTTTAATGATTAAGTTATATCAAATTTTGCTAAGATGTTTAATTTATTTGGAATCTGTATTGTTTAAATCCAAATATAATGCACTGCAGCTTTTATGGCCCAAGCCTAACTTGTCCTAAATAAAAAAAAATGACAATTTATCTTTTTTTGTTCTTATTTTTCGCTTATGTTCGACGGCTTCAAAATTTTCCTGACTAATCTTCTTCTCCACGGTGGGAGATGGCTCTCCGCAGTGTTCTTGCTTGGATGAACTTCACAGTAACAGTATCACCTTCGTATATTGCTTGTGTTTTCTCGTAGATCTATAAGTTTAATTTGCAATATATTTAATGAGATAATTGATGTTAGTCTACTATCATATCAACATAATTATTCAAAAAAAATATTAAATCTTAGTTATTATGTGTAAGATTTTTGATTTTTTTAATTTATTTCTATATTTTGTATGACATTTTTTTTACTGAAATTTATAATTTTTCTTTCATTTGTCTACCAAACTGTGTTTCTCTTTGTTGATAAGCATTTTTATTCTTTCAATTGTAACACTTCAGTGGAGAGATGAAAGGCCAGGAAGAAAGCTAGGTGAATAATTATGTTGGAAGTCGAAGAGGTGAGCGTAGGAGCTAAGGTGGCATCTCTGATTTCTTTGGAAATAGCAGCAGAGGGATTTCTTACCCAGTATATGAGCTTCTCACTTCATGTCATCTAGCACGCGGGCTCGATACTTGCCCGCGATTCCAACCATATCTTCTCCATGCTGTCGATCCACACTGTCCTTGGGCTCATTGCCGTTGGATCCAAGGGGAGAACAAATATGCAGATCCTCTCCGTTCCCCACACCGATTTCATTGAAGACCTCATGACCTTTCTCTACACTGAGATAGTTTTCCTGATTCTTGCCAATGGTCTCACTACGGTTGGCCCAAGCTGGTTTTTACCAATTGTATTTAGATTGATATTTCCCTTTTGCTCTGCACTCTTTAAGGAATTTGGTCACTTTGACTTATAGCCTTAGGAAAAAATAATAGAATTGATTGAAGATTTATTTGTACGATTTTACAGGCTCTTTCAGTTGATAGTTTTTTTTTGCTTTATTTTTTTAAGTGATTTAATGTTATCTATATTATTGTTTGTTTGTGGCCTTGATTGCTTTAATATGTAAGAATAATTAGAATTCTCTAATTCATTATGATGTTCATTAATTTTGCCTAAGATTTATAAGTACATTTTTAATCATTAACAAAAGATACCAAGATGATTTTCTTATTGTTGCAGTGCAAGTTTGCAAATTAATCAATATAGAACTTTGTATTATCATTTTTTTGGGAAGAATTTTTTAATTTTTAATTTTTTGATGTTAATTTTTTATTATCTTACTATTCTAGAAAAGTGGGAGTTTAAAGAGGGAGAAAATGCGTTTCTTGTTTTCAAAAGAAAAAAGAAAAAAAGAAAAAAAGAAAATGCGTTTCCCGCTCATGGGCGCGTTTCCCCCTCTTCCGGGCTTTCTTTCGCCCGTGCGATTGAGGGAAGAGGGAGAACGGGGGACCGAAAGGCCAAATGCAGGGGCGGAGGCGCCGAGCTGAAGCTTCGATATCGTTGGAAGACGAACAGGCGACGAGGCTCTACTCGCAGTTAAGTTCTCCTCTTCGCGTCAACGTCCCAGGAATTGAGTTTTCATTTTGTCGCTGCCCTCCCCGATCGCTGCCGCGGCTGCCTTCGCTGCCCACCCCTCTCGTTGATCGCTACCTCGCTGCCCTCCCTTGATTCCCTGATCGCTGCCCTCGCTCTATTCCCTGATCGCTGCCCTCCCCTTTCCTTCTGAAGGATTGCTATCGTCCGCTTTAAACTGCATGCGACGAGCCACGCGTACAGTCATTGCCTTTTATTGCGCTACAACCCTTATCTCTAATTTATTTCTCCCTCTCTGTTTCCATCTCTCTTGCTGACCACATAAGGAGCAATCTCTCTGTTTTTGCTGCTCTAAGATCGATTCCCATCTCTGACCTACTGTTTCTCAAATGTGCCAGCTGCCCCCCTCTCTTCAGTTTATGGAGCTTCTGTTCCTTGAATGAGCGAGCGGCCCCTTCTCTCCAATATGTTGACCTCTTCCGATCCACTGATTGTGGAATGACCGCTCTCTCCAATTTGCGGAGCTACCTTGTGAGTTCTCTCCTTATCTCCATTTTCCTCTTTGATTTTTCTTTTCCATCTCGTCGACTTTGGTTTACTTGATTGCAGAGGTTGATCGCTGCTTACTTTGGTTTATTTGGGTTCTTGTGCACATTCTTTTCTCTGATTCTGCAACGGGGACAGAGCTTATCTTCCGGCGATCTCTCGATTAGACAGCTCAAGGACATGCTTCATAAACTCGCCATCAGCGAAGGCAGGTACTGTGTCTGTAATTCATGAATTTGATACTATCATCTTTCAAGTGTTCCACGCTGTGGTGAGTGCCGAAGGATTATAATGCATAAAGTTGAATTCAATCATTCCGTTAGGTCTTACAAGTGAATGGAAGAACTGATTATATAACTTTTGTTGAAATGGAAGAGCTGATTATATGCGTACAGGAATGCATACAATAAGATGGTCATTGAAAAACTGTGTTGTTTCAAAATATAGTTCGTGCACACTTTCTTTTTTCCATAGACAGCATGTTCTTCATGCTTCATTTTCTTGCATTAATAAGGAATTTTTACGTGTATACCATTTGAAAAGTTGTATTTACCTACACACCACCCAAGTTTTTAAATTTACTTATATACCACTTTTTTAGCTTTTCATAGTCAACATTTTAACTCAAATTATAGTTTTGTAAATATTTTGCTATTTATTTGGTGTGCATGTAAATTAAAAATTAAGAAAGTAGTTTATAAGTAAATTAAAAAATCTGAATGGTGTGTAGGTAAATATAACTTTTCAAAATTGTATACATATAATTTCTATATCCTTTTCCTCTAAATAAGGTGGAATGTATAATATCTCTGTGTTGACTAAATATTACTCTAAGCATATGTTGTTTAGTTGTTCAAGCTAATTATTTCATCTTTTTAAACAGCTTGCTTTTTTTCCTATAGTACTTTATCGTTTCAGACATATTGAGTCATATGTTATGTTTTACAGCATACGTTGTTCAGTTGCTTATATATATTATGTTTATACAGCACAAATTGTTCAGTATCCTTCTCTTTTTTGAGTCTTATTATGTATTGAAAGTTGTGCTACTTATTTATTTCGGGTTGGAATATCATCAGGAATTGTTGGTGATGCCGAGAGACCTAAAAATGGTGTCAAATTGATTTTTGTAAGTAAAACGTATTTGCTTAGATTTTCACATCCATCATGTTATTTGTAAGATCATGTATTTACATCACTATTCCTCACTATTCCCTATATCTTCTTCAAATTCTTCGTTTTTGTACCAGTCAGCTGAGCGCTGTAAAATCTTCAAAACCTCACAAGTCACTCTCCCAACCACAGGTCATCAAAAAGAATTGCAAACAACAAAAATGGCCACAACCAAATGCTTGCATCCTCTTCCACATGTTCACAAGTAGCTTACCCATACTTCCACTTTTGATGCCGTAACATGCTTCTATTTTTCTTTCTTTTGATGTGGCTTGTATTGACATTAAGCGTGATGATTTCATTTATGTAAACTTCTCCTATATAATCTACATCTTTATTGGATCTATGCACTTATATGTAAGCTTCTCTCTATTAATCTCTATCTATATCAGACTAGAGAGGGATTCTCATGTTAGAATTTAGGGAGAATCACTGAAGCTAATGTGCTTATTATGAAGAGATTATTTAGTTAAATAATTTGCCTATGTTTCTATTTCTCATCTAAATAGTTATTCAGCAATAAACTGAAAACAATTTTTTAAACTCTATTCTAAGAACAGTTATTTTTTGTGATGTATATATTTTATACTTGTCTTCTTATAGAATGCTTGCTTGGAAATGGACTAAAAAGCATTTATTAAAAGAGGAATTTACCTACATGCCACAAACTAACTTAAATATTACATATTAAACACCACAAATATTAAATTTACCCATCTACTATCTTAAAACTTTATTATTTCATATCTGCCTCTCAACTAAACTCCGTCTATTCTCCGTTGAAATGCAATTATACAAAAGATGAGGGTTGGCAAAGCCTCGAAGAATTACACCTCCTTTACTCATTTTGGCTTTGTCGCTCTCTCTCCATCTCCTCCTTGAAAATTCATTGGGGATAATGAGAGCTTAGCATCTCTAGGGTCACGACGATCTGTGGAATTGTGTTTTTTGCACTTGGGTTCGTTTTGTCTTTTGATTTAGTTGCGGATGGTGTTATTGATTTTGTAGCTTTCCATTCAAAAGTTTTAAATTTTGAAAAATCTTGTCATGTTAAGCTTGCATTATGTATTTGATTAATCAAGTACTCATTGTTCTTCAAAGTTTGTTTTTGGGTTAGTATATGGCCTTTTGAGGTTTTTTCACGAAGTGATTTCTTGATTCATTGTATATTAGAGGCTTGCACTCACCACCTCCTTTCTCTTAATTTTGGAAGCATTAGTTGGTAGCTTGATTTGCATGTATGTTTGGAATATTGATAGGGCTTCTAGTTTGTTGCTCCATCTATATTTCTTCCTAAAATTCTTAGTTACTTGAAGGAATGAGAGGAGGGTTATGTAGTTGATGCATAGACTTGTCACTTCTTGTGATAATTTAAACATTACCCAAACTGGATTGGTACGAAGGATTTGTTGTTGTGTTGAGAAGAAATGAGATCTGTTTTAAACTGCAATTTTCTTCTTGATCAATAGTTTTTTGTTTCCTTTATAACCTTTTTATGGAGAGATGCTTTTTTGCCATTGAAGAAAAAGTTTATTGTGCTCCTGGATGTTTATGTTTCAGATTGAAGTGATCCAGATTACTGCCTTACTGATGCCTAGACCCTGCCTGCTCTTTCATTTTTACTATTCGACTATTTCATGTCATGTATCTTCATCAGAAGTTTAGAGTCAAAACAGCCTTGATTCTCAAAGTATGGATTTCTCGAATAGTAAGCTACTGAGTTGTCATATGAATTCCATGTTCTGTAAATGCATTATCTTGGTACTGGTTATTCTGGTGTTGAGGATATTATTCCTTTCTCCTCTGCCCGGTTTTGACTGGCTTCAACAAAGTAAGATGTATTTAATACCTGACTACGGTGGTTCAACATTTCAGCATGGGGTAAGGAGAGAGAAGTTTTTGGAAGTTCCTCAAATTATCTGGGGATTGAACAACCAGAAGATAGCATTTGCGAGGGCTTGTCTAACTGCAAGGTTGCTGAACCGGACTCTCTTAATGCCTAGCTTGAGCGCTTCTCTGATTTACAAAGAAATTGATTTGCTGAAGCCCATCTCTTTTGATATGGTTTTCAATTTTGAAAGGTTCAACTCTCTTTGTGATGGGTTTGTTCAGTTGGGTCGTTATTCTGATCTTCAAAATGTAACAAAGCCTTATAAGCTTCGAAAAGGAAGTGGTCGGAAGTGGACAATAGAGAGAGACATGAGACAACTGGAAGAGTGCAAAGTAAGCTCCATCGATGAATTTGAGGTGATTAAGGTTGATGGCAAGCATCCATTTCTTTGGCATGACCATTGGCCTGTAATTGACTATGCAAGGATCTTTGAGTGTTTGACTTTGGTTGATGAGATAGAAGCTGATGTCACAGCTGTTGTATCCAGAATTAAATCATTTGGTGTTCTAGGAAGAAGTAAAAGCGGCAACCCCGACAACATCCCTACCATGACCATATTATCTGAGAAGTCTGAATCTGTTCCCTACATAGCTGTTCACATGAGAATTGAGAAAGACTGGATGCTACACTGTAAAAATTTAGAGCAGAGATCTAATATACACCAAATATGTAGCAGCAAAAGGGAAATAATGAGAAGGGTTGCAAATGTTAGAGGATTAACTGATCCGATTGTTGTCTATCTTGCTGTTGCTGATAGCCTCTTAGAGGATAATTCGACGCTAAGCGGTTGGAAAGAAGGGCTGCTGCCGATCGAGAAGAAGAGTTTGGGCGTCTGGAATATCTACAGCAAGCATCCTTACCTCATACAATCTGCAATTGATTATGAGGCGTGCTTGAGATCTGATGTATTTGTTGGCAACAGCTTCTCCACGTTTTCAAGTCTTATTGTTCTTCAAAGGACACAGAAATTAATTAAAATGGGAGTCACAAGTTTATGTGATACAGATTCAAATTACTCTTCATATGCTTACAACATTTTAGGAGACTTCAGGGGCCCTAAGAAGTGGATGACTGATATGTCAGCTTCAAGCCTTCAAAGCATAAGTTATGGGACTAATAACATCTCATGCCAGGTATAATCAAACTGATGAAATATTGAATTCAAATCTCTTTAGTGCGCTCCAATTATTTTGTTCTTTTGAAAATATAGAATTGTAGCAAACTGGATTTTCCCTTCAAGGGAATTGGGTCCTCTGTAAGGAGGTGCCAAAGCAATTGTGCTGTTCTGTTGGATTCTATGAAGAATATATTCTTTAAAAGGAATTGCTCATTTTGTAAATAGAATTACATGTTTATTAAGAGATCAATGGAAATACAGATCAAAACGCACACGCAAACAAATTGATTTTAAAAGGTTCACCCAAATTAGGGTTCTGTCCTCAAGCTACACTAGAGGAAAATTCATTAGGATAAGTGATAGCCTATTCAAAATAACAAAGAATGAGGCCAACTGCTATTCAAAATTATGAGGAAATCATCCCCTAGTCTGTTGGAGTAAAAATAGTACAACAAATAATTCAATGTACTCACCTAGTAAAATCTCTGTATAGCGCACACATGGTTTAGGTCTCGGATCTGACTAAGTGAAAACATAGATAGCATCTCAAGATGTTCGTTATTAATTGATTTTTGATGTTTAAATCTTAAAAAAATTTGTAGAATTGGTTGGCCCGTGGGAGAACACTTTCCATGTGAATAATTGAAGGGGTCCTTTTCTGTTAACTGTTACTGTGTTAGTGGCTGCTGCTGTTGCATGTTAAAAAAAAAAACATCTATATTTCTGTTTATAATATGTATTTGAATGAAACAAAAAAATCTGAAATCAACATAGAAGGTGATGGATCTTAATTTCATTAGTTTATGCATGTCACAGTTTTTGTTTTTTGTTTTTCTGATATCATATCACATAGTTGATTGCTTTTCTCATATTGGAATGATTATTACTGACCAAATTTTATCAGGTAGCTTATTTCAATGGACGTTAGTTCTCCTTTATGTAATAACTAATTTATGCATGTGATATTGAAAAGATTAGTGAATAGAAGTTTATCAGGATTTTGTTCCAAACTTCCACTGGGATATTTTTCTCAATTCTTATTAAATTTTGAAAACGGGGCATTTATCTGCATGCAAAAAAAAAAAGTTGTGTTTACCCGTAAAATAGCCAAAAGTTAACCCAGAAGTCCTGATTAATACATAAAATGCCATATCTGTTTATTGCCCTTTGAGAAATATTTTGTAGTTCTCATAAATGATCTCAAACTTTGAATTCAAATAAGATTCCTATGTGGCACTGGTGCCATGTAGATAAAAAGTTGATGCCATATAGGAAATTCTATTTGGTTTCACTATTTGAAAATTTTAATTGACTTCAATATTTGAGGTCTTTGATGAGGAATCAATGTGTAAAACTATTGTTACCCTTTTTCGCATTCTTTCTCTATTTTGTTTCTTCCAATCTCTTCTCTCTTCCGCTAACCCATGCTTTCTTCTTTTTGTTTCTCTCTTTCTCAGCTTTATCTCTATTCCTATCCCCATATCTTTTGAAAAAGCTGATGCCCACCTATTCTTTTATCTTCTTTTCTTTGATCTTCCTTCTCTTTATTATTCTCTTCCTTCGAAGAAATTACTGGGTTCGAGTGGAGCACCGTTTGACACCCAATCATCAAGCGTGACATGTGCAATCCTGGCGACCTTGAGCACACGTGGCGCCTGGTAATTGGGTGTGACAGTGCTTTGCTCAAATATAACTATTCTATTCGATTTGTCTTTTGAACTTTTCTCTCAAAACTTTTCTGCATCTTTCTTTCTCCTCATTTCTTCTTCTCTTAATGATAAGCAAAACTTCATTCAAAAATTTCATGTTCATATTCTATTCTTTCTTCCACTTCTTTAAATGTCTTTGACTTCAGTGTTTTAGATCATTTATAAGAGATGCGTAGCATTATCATAAGTCATACTTTATTTCTCATCTGTCTTGGAACCCATGCACTCTCTCTTCCCATCTCATGCCACTTTGAAGTCATTTATGAGGGCTACAAAGCATTTCTCATAAAGGAAATGAGAGGGAAGGGATTTGAAACACTGGCATTTCATGCTCTATTTAAATTGATGGTAAGGAGGTAATTATGAACAAAATGGTGTTTATGTACAGTATTGTGCAAGTAAATGCTATTTTTTTTTTTTCATAGGTACATCTCCCAGTATTAATTTGTGACTCTTCTCATTTTGATTTCTTGCTCATCAAATGTATGCTCCTGTCTGTTCATTTCCCTCTTCCATTTAAAGTTTAGCCCTTATTGCAGCTTTTGTTTCTTCCCCTGAAAACTGCTTCTGCTGCTTCACCCTCTCTCCAGTTAAAACCCTAGTGGAGACTTGAGTAACTTACGCAATGAATATGTTAAGTATAATATTTTATGTTAATAATTTTAATTATACAGTTTTTGGTCATATCATCAATTGATTTGACTAGTGGTGGGGTTCAGATCAACCCATTTATTAACCCGACTCATTTATATTTGACTCGAATTTGATTCATTTATTAAACGAGTCAAGCATCAAGACGTGTACTTAACTTATTTAATAAACATGTTACTCGACTTGACTTGACTTGCCATCCGTTTATAATTTTAGAGATATTATAATTTAATAAAGGGCAAATTACACCTAGGTCCCTGAGTTTAAGTGTTATTATCACACAGGTCCGCGTTTTTAAAATTATAACATCGGGGTGCTTAGATTTTCAAAAATATCATCTAGGTCTTTTTATTATTTTTTTATTATTAAAAATATGAAAATTACCATTATACTCTTATCCTCCCTCTCTCCACCAGATCTGACAGCCGCGCGGTGATCGCACAGCCTCGCGCCGCCTCCAGCGGCCTCGTGCGGCCTCACGACACTGCCGGCGACCGC
>JAEMOT010004120.1:361000-399221 GCA_019297695.1 Apostasia ramifera
GATAATTTTTGAAAATCTAGGGACCTCGATATTATAATTTTAAAAATGTGAATCTGTGTGATAATAAACCTTAAACTCAGGGACCTGAGTGTAATTTGCCCTTTAATAAATTCATTTTTTTTTATTTTAAACTAATATATAATCATAAAATTTAATTTAAAATATTAAAATTATAACTAAATTATATAATACATATCAAATAATTAATATTAAAAAATGTGTTAATTTTGACAAATTGATTATTATTGAGTTAAATTTGAGTTGACCTATCAACTTATACTCGGTTTTTTTTAGGCGAGTCAAAGTTGAGTTGATCCATTTATGACATATCTGTATAAGCTTAATTTATATTTAGTTAAGTCGAGTTTGAGTTGGGTTCATAAGTCGGTTAAAAAATGCCACCTTTAGATTTGACCAGCTAAGATTCTCTGGTGGCACAGATTAAGGACCAGACCTGAAAAAGAACATTTTGGTATCGAGCTGAAAGGCAAAACGATTGTTCTTTCGGCTGATTTGAGGTCTTTTTTGAGTAGGGATTTTGTTGAATGACATTAAACTCAACAGCAGTGATATGAGGAGGAATCATCAGCTCTCTTTCAGGCTTGAGGGAAGGTAGAATAACCCCTTCTGCGCCGCTCCTTTCTCTTACCATTATGTTGCAGCTTGTGGAAGCCGAGGAAATAGCAATAGCGATAGAGTCCGAAGCCTTGGTTGTCCTAGGATTATCCTAGGGCTATAGCCCTGTTTGGTAATGGACTAAAAATTATACTTAAAATTAGTCACGGTCAAAATCTTAAATTTATTTTAAAAAAATTTAAAAAATTATTTTATATCTCATCTCACACAAATTTCAACATTAAACAATTACTTTATTTCATATCTAACACAATTCTCAATAAATCAATAAATTTTATTTCATATCTTACACAATTTTTAATATAATCAATTTATTTTAGGAGTTTTTACATACAGGACATGAATATTTCACCATCAATTCATAAATATTACCACTATCACATCATATTTATTTAAATTTTACGCATTTCACGTACTTCACAGCATATTCTTTGATGGTGAACTTCACATTTTTAAATTGGCCTTGATCTTAACTATATTATTAATATATTAATTAAATACTATAAATAAATTAATTTAAATATTTATGAATTTATGTATTTTAATTTATTTATGCGATTTAAAATTTCCAATTAGGGTGCCGAATTTAAATCGAATGATTATAATTTTTAATTGAAGTAAGAAAATTGATGTGTTTACAGTAAAAAATAAAAATATATATTAGAATTTAAATATTAATGAATTTATGCATTTTAATTTACATATAATATTATAAAGTATATGAAATAACCCTTACAGAGGAGGAGGATGAAACCCCCCGTCTTCAGGGGCCATCAGACTCTGAATCGTTGAATAACCCTTACAGAGGGAAAGTCGATCCGGATCTGAAGAGTCTAATCGAACTGCCCAGTCAAATAACACACCCGAATAGCTTACCCAAATAGGCTATTCGAATTTACCTTTTCTTTCTCTTTTTCCAACAACGTAATTAATACCACCTTAACCAGCCATGCCTTCACAGTAATGATTTATGAGCCTATGAAAATAAGCCTCAGCTAATAAGGCGGGGCTAACCTGCCAGTAAGCATACATCTAGAAAACCCCTTGTTACTAATATCACCTACTCCACCAGCTATTTCCTCTCTACAAATACTCATATTTAATATAAAATGACTTTTTTGATCTTTTTACCTCTCTCCGAACTTAATATCTCTCCCTTTCTATTCCAAGCTCTTCGTCTAACTCACAAAACCAAGCTCTTTGGCTCCCAAGATTCCGGCTAGGCTCAGGTAATTAGCCTAATTTCTCGACGATAACAGAGGACCAATAGAATACTCCGGCCTCCTTTCCTTTGTTAAAGCAAAGGCCCCCCTTACTCATTTTTCGTCTACTTCAAACTCTATAACACTTCATTTATTAAAAATATTACATTTCTCTTCTCTTGACTTTGCTTTGTTTCTAGTTTAGATTTTTTTCCCCAAACGATAGCACAATAACAAGTGCTGTGTTTTATTTAGAAGACAAACATTACCATAATTCTGTTAGGATCAATCAAATCCATCTTATAATCAAGAAGCATAAAATGATAATGATAAACAACAAATAAACCAACAACAACATATGAGATATTCAGGTGGTTCGAATCCTCTAGTAAGAATCATCCTTTACAAGTTTACATCCATAACCTCAAAACAATTTTAGCAGCTTTTCAAAAAATAAAAAAAAAACAATTTTAACACAATTCTTTTTTTAACTGTGATTTGAATGACTAAAATTTATATCACCAATGTATGTAACGTTATATCTAATAATAAATCAGTATAAGAATAAGATTCTACCTACATATGAACAAAGAGAAGATCAGTGTCAATAATTTAACATCTATAAACCACAATAAAGAAGAAGTAGATTACAAAAATAAGAATATAAATTCCAAAAACTATATAACATTCTCCGACATCAGTAAAATATTTTTTACAGCAGTAAGAAAGGGAAAAGGGTTTTTTTATGCCAAACCGGGGAGACTACTTCCAGCCGTGAACGACGAGCCGGCGGCCGCAGGTGGAGCAGGAGAACCTCCGTTTCGCCCGGAAACAAAGCGGGACGAAGCAGAACCTCCAGGAGCTCTCGACGTCGACCGCCACCACCGCGCCGCCGCAGAACGGGCAGCTTCCCGGCGCCTGCTGCCTCCCCACCACCGTTTCCTCATCGTCGCAGAAAAACACCAAGCACATCTCTCTCTCTCTCTCTCTCTCTCTCTCAGGGCTTTCGTCGTGTATCTGATTCGGGACTTAAAAAAGCGCAAGACGAAACAGAGGAAGGTAGGAGCGAAGGGCCGGTGTCCAGGGTAAATTGCTTACAGGTCTCTAAGGTTTTAGATTCCTGTATATAGATCCATAAAATTTTGATCATTACATTAAGAACCCTAACTTTTACTTTTAAATTTTCATTCGATCCATCTACTATTTCTTTACCTGGATTATCAATTTTAGCCCTCAATTTAAATTTTCCTAAATGGATGACATGGTGTGGTATAAGAATAATATCTTAATAAATCCAGCATATAAGTAGTTGAATATCATTCAAACTTAAAATTATAAGTAAATGAATGAGAACTAATACTTATATATTAATACGCCTAAATTGTTAATTATTTAATGTGAAATAATTAATGTTTTATCTAATAGAGATGCGGCGCTATGGTGCGAGGGGGACGCTGGGAAGTAGCTAACGAAATAAGGACCAACATTTTAAATCAAAATCACAAAAGGCTTAGGATGTACTACTCTTATTAGGCAAGGCAGAAGACAATGATAATATTAACACGTAGTTCCAGCGCTGTATCTCAGCCATACACGTCGCTCCCAGGTGGCATTAACTTCTTATTTTTACTTTTACTCTCGCAGGTTTCAAACCTTGGTCAAACTTCGGCCACGCGGGTTCAGTCAAACATCGTCCACGACGATCCAGGCTCACCTCTAGCAAACATCGATGATGATGTTCCTCAGCTGCACCTGTCGCAGTTGACGTGGCCCGACCGCGCTGTTTCCCGTACAAAATACTTTTTCCAGATACGCAAAATAAGAACCCGCATGCTTCAGCCAGCACAGATCCCTAAAAGCAGTACTAAGATCAAAGAGCCTAGCTCTCCTTTTGCTGCTGCTGGTTCCCCCAAAGGCCGACAACGGCATGAGCTCAGGGTTTGTTTATTCCTTTCACTTCCGAAAAATAGGATGAAGCTGCACCACCCGTCGCCTATAAAAACTCTTGAACAGGCTTCAAAGAAAAGAGAGGAACGACCGGGGAAACTTTTTTTCCAGAGAGCTGAATTCTTCTCCTGTTACCCTTGTAAACGAGAGCTTGAGATAGGAGATAGTTGTCTCTCTCTTTTGTCTCTCTTTCTCCTGATAGCTCATTGTACTGATCTTTTCGACCGTTTTCCTTTCTCTAGTGAAATCAATCACCCGGCTGCTCGGTGGACATAAAGGATTTCTTCTCTGAACCACCTTAAATCTTTGTATGTTGCTTTGGATGCATTTTGTTTTCACCTAAGCCTCAATCAACAGGCTTAACTCACTGCGTGCCGTCGTCTCTCGGGACTCTCTATCTGTATTTCTTGGGATCCCCTACATCTCACGTCAACAAATACAATGAAATAGTAAAAGACAACAATGTTAGGCCCACGAGCACCATGAGAGTTAAATGAGCAATGACAACATCCAGGTGATTGTGCACAGACGAGATAATAGACAGAATAAATTTGACGGAAAATAGACTTCATCATCAATTAAATTAAATGATTTATGATGTTAAAACGGACTAGCAGATTGATAGATCAAATAATAATTAAACACAAAACTTATGAATCAACTTGAAATAATTCAAATTCTAAATTTATGTACCTAGTTAACTACTTAAGAAACGAGGTCAAGCAGACTAGAACTTACCAAGAGATTCTAGTGAAACTCATGTTAAATATGGAATTTATGACCTTTTAATCTTTAAGATGTAAACAATAAAACGATATACATGTAAATTTCCCACTACCTCCTCTGAAAGATGGAATTCACTCTCCAAAGCAAAGCAATTTATTGCTTTAAGCTCAAGCAGAATAAAGCTGTAAAAACGTGTTAAAATCAGGTTTCCACCGATAAACATCAACCTAAAATCGACTCATTTTTCCTACACATTATTCTAACCAAATCCAGCTGGAACAATAACGAGGTCGACCCAAATCCAATACCAATACGATGCGACTGAGTCCACCTTATCCGAGTGAGCTGCTGACACCCCGAATTCATGTGAATACATAATCTTATGAGTACCACAAACAATAATAAGATCGGAGATCACTGAAATCAGTACATTCACAGTGCCAAGGTTCATGATACATCCAGTCTATACAAAATAATACCCAGTGCCAAAATTCTACTGCACCTCACAAAAAAAGTCTAAAAACTGCAGGAAAAAGCTATTTAATAACTTTCAATTTTTGCCTTTTCCCTCTGATCTAGGGTTATTTAAGCAATCGTAAAATCCTCCCAAAGAATCCACGAGTACTACTACAACCAACCAACCCTAGAACCCGATTTCACCTGGCAAAATTCCAGCTTGTAAGATTATAGACTCCTGTAATCCATGACAGTCACTTCGTCTTCAGGGGCATCAAGGTCTTGGTAGCTGCAAGCATATGACATCACGGCATCAGCTTGAATAGTATCAGCTATATCAAGCTAGAAAGTGGGAATTGTGTTAACATTAGTATTAAGATAAGGAGATGTTTGGTTCAATATTATTATGATATTATGTACTATTATTTGTAGGAATAAATTGATTAATTCAATGATATGTTAAAATAGCATAATAAAAAACTACAATATTGCCACCCTATCTAGATAACACCTTAATGGCAATAGAGGGAGATGAGGTGAGATTGATTTTCTGACGATGACATGAGATTAGTGGAGAGGTGGTGAACAATCATCATTTTTTAATATAATAACATTGAACTAAATAAGAAAAGAGGATAAATTGCATCCAATCCCTTAAGGTTGAGAGGGCATTACAAATTGATCCCAACTTTTTAAAATTCTAAAGTTGCACAAGCGCTATAGTTTTGATCCCTTTTGAAAACCTCACCATTTTCATAAATTTTTCTGGATAAAAAAAATAAAATTTGATCATTTTTTGATTAGTTTGATTTATTTGTACATTTTAAAAGACTATCATACCACCTTCTTCTCACTATTTTTAAAAATTTAACAAAAAATTAAAATTTAATTTATCTCATCTTTTGCTTTTTTTGCACTAAAAAATTAATATTAAAAAAAATAAATATTAATATTTCAAATTTTTTTAAAAAGCTATAAAATTAACAAATAAAAATAATCTCAAAGCATACTAAGAAAAAATTAATAATTATATTTTAATTAGGACCAAAATTACAGAGTTTTTACAATCTTAGAGACCCAAATTGAAATTTTTAAAACATTGGGACTAATTTGCAACGCCCTTCCGACCTCAAAAGCCTGGACGCAATTTATCCTAAAAAATATTTATAGATGGTATAAAGATCTAAATAACATTAACATTTAAATAGCACTACCATCTACACTGCACTACCCTCTATTTCAAAAGTTCAGTTGGCGCTGCCTGCCCAGATTACTTAATAAGAAGTCAGCAAATGTTCTCAGAGATATTTGTTACGGCAAACATTCTCAGAGATATTTGTTATTTTCCTATGTTATTTATCTCTTGCCCACTCTGTAACATGTGTGTGTGGCAGGAAAGATTCACAAAGATCACAATTCACAAGTTCAAAGACAAACCTTCTCATTCGACGAGGATCTGGTCGAAATGCTGGAGGGATACCAAGGATTGGTCCAGAAGGAGCCATAAATGGGCCTGATCTTCCTTTTCTGCTTCTAGGGCCACCATTAGCTTCAAGTGATGATGGCCCTCCCTGCTCTCTCATCATTCTCATGGCAACATCTGGTGGAGCAGGAACAAAAGGCCCCAGAGGTCTAGAAAAATAATAAAACATGATAATGCATGTATAATATATCAAAACAATCTCAATGAATATAGAGAAAATATCAAAGTTGTTGACGTACCCTGCACCTGGTAATGGCATCAAAACTTGTGGGGGTACTGGTATATCAGAAGAGAAGGGTGAAGCACCGTGCAAACCTTGTCCACCATACGCATCTCGTGCCTGATCTTCCCCTCCTGATCCATCACGAGATGGCGAGCGGCGACCACGTTCATCTTTCAACCTACCATCTAGGACTGATCTTCGTCTCGGTGCCTTGTCCTTCTGCGAGAATATCATTAAAACAAGTAATGAGAAACAGTTGTGGAGCTGACTAATAAAAATTTGGTGTTTCATGTATAACATCCATGCTTCTAAGTGCGTCTCAATCTTTTTATGGCTATGAATATGAGTATAAGATAAAAAGTGAAATGTTTTGTACCTCCCACAAATGACCTCTCCCACAAATGACCTCAAACTTTAAATTTAACTATAATTCCTATATGGCAATGGTGTCATATAGACCAAAAAAAAAAAAAAAGATTTTTCCTATGTGACATCATTGTCACATAGAAAATCCTAATTAGGATTCGACATTTGAGGTTTATTGGGGATGTGTAGAAGTACTCTAACAAAATTCACTACACAATTTGACCAAGTTGAAGTCAAAAAGGTCTAGAAAACAAAATCATACAGTAGACAAGCATATTACGTCAGGTTTTATGCTAAAACCATGAATTTCTTCAGCAAGAATTACCAAGCAACCTTCAAATTCTTCCTGAATTACTTGTTTTCTTCTGACTACACAGGGGCCCTCAAAATTCTATAAATACAACAAATCAACCTTCTTAAAGGATAAAACAAGTACTTCAAGAAGACTTTTGGTATGTAAATGCCCCTTTCTGCAACCATGCTATGCTCCCCTATACCACAAGTACATATGACCTAAAAAAAATCTGAATCATGCAAATCCGTGTGTGGGTATGCATCTATGTACATGCAAGTAGCAACATTTTTTTTTAAACTCAAGTAGAAAAACTTTTTTCTATGTACATGTAAATGGAAATACTTTTTTTATATGTACTCCCTGGCACACAAACAATCTCAAGCAAGACACTTTCATATTATCCATTTATACCAACATGACAAATAACTACAACAATATATATTGTATCACGACAATTTGAGAAAAATTAGTTTAATTTGAAGGGAGTTTCCTTTGAGTCAACAACCCGAATTTGAACTGATCGAAGATTTGTGTCAAATGGCCCTTATAGCTATGCAGTAGAGTTAGTTAAGAAGCCCAAACCTTGGTGCTTAATTAAGTTGCAGGGCTTAGTTACAGTGCAGTTAAAAAAACCAGTCTAAAAAAGGTAAATTTTTTAAAGAAAAAACCTCATTGAAAAAAGGAGCATCAGGAAGGTAACCTAGTTAAGCTCCAAGGTGGTGCTTTAGCCAAAAGTTTGTGTAAGGAATGAGCTGACCTAAGCCTCTCCCAATGGCCACTAAAATTTTGTGCAATTATTGAAATAAGTTTTGAGTTGCCATATAATTGATAGAACTAATAGCTATACAGAAAAAGCCATCAAGGAACCATCTTTATGATTTTCACACAGCCTACTGCTGCAGATAGATAAACTAGAACCACCCAGCATACAGAAAATTGGCAAACGATTTAGAATACAGCATAAAGAGCTCCAAATGCAACTAGTAACATTTAGAATAATGGCAACAACTATGAGCAGAAGCTGAAGAGTATAATCTACAATGAGCTGAATGCATTTATACTTTTCTTTAACCATCCCTACTCGCACACTTCCACTAGGAAGTTATGGGGGTGGGGACTGAACCCAGGTAGAACCTGAGCTTCAGCCACCCAGGCTGGAGCAGCACCCCTACTTTAACTTTAATTTTACAGGACGTGTAGGAAAATAGATATCAGAACTCCAATGCAGGCTACTCTGACATGTGAAATGATAGGATAACTTCCAGTTGAAAAAAGAAGAAAAAAGATTCCAAAGAAAGTAAGAAGAATAAAGCATGAGTGCACTTCTCCAAATCAAAAACACTAAAATAAAGTAGAAGGAGAAGAGTCGAATTCACAAATTATAAAACAAAAGGCAATTCGTTGCTGAAACAAAGCCAGAAGTTTATTAAAGGTCCAGCATGAACAATAGAAGCTTTAAGAGAAAATGATTACCGGTGCAGATTGCTGCATGATCGGAGTGCCTCCAGGTGCATTTGGATCGCTGTATTAGAAAGGAACCAAGTGAGATGCAACATGAACATATGCTAATTATACGAAACCCCCATCCCACTGCAACCTGACACATGTAGCAGCAAGTTTTAGTAAACCATGTAGCATGCAGCCAGGCTGCAGTTGGCTAGAGGGTACTATTGCTCTTTAGTACACTTCTAAAAAGACTGACCAACTTAATCATCCAGCCATAAAGGAGAGTAATAAGCTTCAAAGCTTACTTCATATAATTTTGAAAGTACAAATCATCGCGCACTTTTGAAGTTAACTCCATCACAAGGTCTGGGTGTTTGAGTCTGAGATGCTTATGAACAAATTCAGCAGCATGAAACAGCTTTGTGCATCCTTTGGCTCCACAGCCATATTTCCACCCGTATTTTTCATCTCTTATTTTCCTTACATATGGATCCAGGACTTCTATGGCCGCTGCATCAAGTTTCTCCTTAGCTGTCATTATTTCCAATGGGTCCTGTCCTTGCAACCGTTGCCGCCAAAATAAATCAAGCTTCATCTCCCAGTCAGCACCATTACCAGAAGTGTTAGGTACATCAAATGTTTTATTGTCTGGTCTTACATGTCGAAGACCTTTGGCTTCATTAGTCTCAGTCATCCCATAATAATCTAAACCATGGGCGCGCCATAAATAAGTTAAAAGTGTGTCTAGCAGTTCTGCACCTTCAAGACCTTTGACAGTAGTTAAACCTCTTATAATGATTATTGGCCCCATAGATCCTCCATGAGATTTCTCAGCCTCTAATTTATCATGATCAGTACTTGACAGAATGTTGTCTTCTATACCCTTTTCAGTATCAAGTTTACGGACAAGTGACTGAGCCTGCTCTAAGTCAACTTGTATTCTTCTAGGTTCACAACTGACTAGGTGCGCTTTAGGAGCAGCAGAGACATCATTCTCTTTTGCTGGTCCTCTACCATGTCTTCTCCTTTTACCACCAACCTCAGATTCATCCTCAGAGTTTGGATCACTAGCATTTCCAGATTTATTTGACATAGAACTTGTGAAACTTGGACCACTGGGCTTGAACAAAATTAAAGAACATATGAAATCCAAAATTAAACATCCAAAAAATGAACATGCCAAACCTGAGGAAAAACATGGAAATAACTTACATGTCCAATGTTCCACTTTGCAAATCGAGCAAAATTTCCTTTGCAAGGTTCCTTGCATTCTCATTTCGCCTGTTTAAAGCAATTAAAAAATGAAAACTCAAGGAAATATTAATAAGTAATTATGAATGGAAAAATAACCTCAGCCACTTAAAAGTTAAGAATGAAATCAAACAGGGTACCACACAACTTTTAGAAAACTTACAGATCCTTCTTCAAGTACTAAGCCAAAACTCACCTTTCGATGACGGCAACCAAATTGGTAGGATGATACTTATCCTTAAGCCTATAGACAAATAGAGTAAATATTCTGGGTTCACAAGACATTCCTTAATAAAAAGCAATACACTAACACAAGTATACAGATTAATACATATAAAAGAAGATCGCATGTACCATTCTTCATCCTTATGAGTTTCAAAATAAGCACGTTTCTGTGTTGAAATGTACTCAGTCCTGTATTCTTCATACCTGCACAATGCAATTGATTCTTAGAATACCCGTTATAGTCATGTTAAATCCTTACTGATATGCTAACTAAAACCAACATACTAGATAAGAGCACCAGCGTCAGAGCATATGCTAATATATCCTAGTACCTCTTCTCAGCTTCTGCTGGTAAAATATCATCCTCAAGCTCTTGAATGAACTGCTTATACGTCATTAATCCCTCCCTGGAATAGAAACAAAATCAGACATACATCAAAGGTCAAGTAAAATTCAAACCGTATGCAAAGGCAGTCAGTTGAAAAAATCACACCCAAATCCCATGCAATAACATGAATTAAGAACCAAGCATGGTGTTTGCGATTCGAGTGAGGAGGTGCAAGTTCATGAGAAGGAAAATTCAGAGTTTAAGAAAGAGTTATGTCCAATACAGACTAGAAATTTAAAATTCCTAGAGTCATAATGGAATAATGAGAAAACACCATAAGGAAAACCACCAAGCCCTCAATCAGTGCCTACAGCAAGTCCAACAGGAAGGAGACAGATGCTAATCAGTTGCTTCCCATCCCAAACCCTCAAAACATGGTAACAGCTAAACTTCCAGGACAATGATTAAAAGAAATTCTATTTGTAAACACGAAGTGAGTAGAGGTTCCATCTAATAACCAAATACCAAGTTCTTGGTCTTCTCCAGCCTCTCTTTACTATCTTGACTTGACTCTCCATCTTTATGTACAGGAGACTGTAGGGGTCAACAATGGACATAGCAAAACCACCACATATGTTCTTTTCTCAGTGCATCCTCCATATATGTGCCACCTCCACCCTGTCCCTAATACACCCTTCCCAACCTAGCCTACAAGAAGTACATTGGCATACTGCATAGCCACAACAAAATAAGTCAAACCCACCAATTAGCAATAGTGCTCAAATTCCATGCAATAAATAGTCATGGGCAACAATCTTAGTGCAAAGGTTCAACAGAGCAACAAGAAAAACTTCAAAGCTGAATAACACAATCAAATGCAGTTAACACTAGAGACTAATATAAGTGGCTAACACTAAAGAAGCATGCATCCATAGTTGAGAATCAGATGTTAAATTTTTGAGATTTGTAGCTATATAAGGAGTAGCTATACGTATCACTGTTTATATGGCTCAAGGTCACTCATAAGATTAGATACTTGCATACATTAGGACTGTAAGAAAGAAAGCTATTAACGATATGAATTAGAAGATGGAACCAAGAAAAAGACACAAAATGAAGTATAGATTAGACCATGACAAGTTGCATAATGGTCGATGGTAATATAATATTTCTAAACATTACCTTAATATGCCAATTATGAAAACAACATTTTGGGTCATATGAAGTAATCACTGCATATGATTGTCCGAATTGATTATGAAGTATGAGAAAATTGATTATGATAAAGTATGAGAAGACGTGAAAAGTGCCAAAACAAAGCTAAAAGGCATCAAATAGATGCTATAATATATAACATAATATGAAGATATCCCACGCTGCACAAATGGCTATAGCATGCCAGGTTAAAAGACCAAAGAGACAATAGGAATAGCAGGGAATAAGCTTCATGGCCATGGTAATGTATTGTTGCAGAATATCAACTATCTTTCTAAAACTAACACCCAAGCATATAATCTGTTTTACAATGCCTTTTACACAAATGTCACACAGAAAGTAATATTAATATTATGAAATGATGAAAGCAAGAGAAATAGAACAGAAATATTGTCAAGTTATGATGCAGTGACAATGTTAAACAGAAAGAACTGTGACAATGACAATGACAAAAGTACTCGGTTAAAAATTCAAAAATCAACAAAAAATAGGTCTAGAGAGCAATGTTTTAATAAGTCAAACAAACAAAGGTTCTAGCACAGTTCTATGGACTCAATAGGTGAATTGGGACGGTAGTAAGTGTTGGTGACAATAGAAAAAAATTCAGAAACATTAGTAAAAAGGTGAGACTCAATAGGTAATATAAAAAGAAGCTAGAAGAAAATTGACCAAGAAGTGATATGTAAGATTCTATGGACTATTGCAACTCAGAAACAAGGATAACTACATTAACACTTGAAAACTGAAAAAAATAAGCACGAATGCCCAACATGTAACACTTCACTGGTTATAATTGTTGACTGAAAAATGTAATAGTAAAAAGAACACACATTCATAAAAAGAATAATTCTAAAAGATAACACAAACCTTTGAGGCTGAGATCCCTCAAAACCACCACGTCCCATCTCCAGCCAATCTGCAAATCAAACAAAGAAAGGAGGAATGGAAAAAAATTCAGGATAGATTAAAGGGCTAAATATCAAGATAATGAACCAAACATTGTGAGTATAACATAGGCCCTCCACTGCTCGAAAAATTAGTACTAACATGGCATGGCACAGCAACTATTTGTATAAGGAGTTTAAAATGAATTTTAGAAGAAAAGAGCACTAAAGATAAAAGAAAAAAAAAAGACTGAGACATCCAACAATTCCCAAATTGCATGATAGCAAGCGAACTTGTAGACTCAATATATGTACGACAGTATCATTAATACAAAAGAATAGATGTGGCTCTATTTCAATCATAATATTCTTCTTGCACCAAACAATGAACCTTGACAAAATACAATCTCAAGAAATGAAAAAGTAGAAAGAGAAAGGTCGTTCATTTACTCAATCATACTAACCTAACTAGGCTCCTTGCTTAATAATATGAAAGAGATTAGTCAACTGCATGTCCACAGGTTTACCGCATATTGAAATACTTGCAGAATTGATTCAACTACAGCAAGTTAACCAAAGTATAATATATGAAAATTTAATACATTTATCAAACTTGTTTGTCAAAATCAAATACTATGAATGGTCAAAAAACCTACAAGAAGCAGGAAAGATAACACTGCGGTCCAGAAGTACTAAAACCTGCTACAATTCTTGAACATTATTTATCAATTCATTATGGCACAAGTTTAAATCAAAAAAATAGAGGTCAAGCTAAATTCAGTTCCGGCATTTATAAATTTTAAAGTAATCAAAAAATAAAAATAACAAGCCTGATCTATAAGGTAAACCTGAAGAACGGTTCATGTAGCGCCCGTAGGACCTTTCCTCATACCCGCCCCTGCCGCCTCGATCGTACCCTCCATAATCATTTGCATACCTGCAAGTGCCGCTACACCAGTTAGACTGAGCCATTCCATCGCAAGTGAAGTGGAAAGTAAAACCAACCTGGGACTTCCCCTGCGCCGATCGTAACCGCCATCCTCCCTCCGAGAACGCTTAAATCCTCCAGGCGGTGGCGAGCGACGAGGTGGGGAGTGCCGGCGGTCGCGGTAAGGTGGGGGGCTCGGGCTGCTCCGCCGGCGATAGTCCCTATCCCTCAACGGTGGCGGAGGAGGCGGCGGAGAGCGGTTTCTCGAGTCGTAGTAGTCGTCCCTCCGCTCCCTGGAATCCCTATCCCTCCGCCGCGGTGGTGGCGGCGGGGGAGGAGGCGGCGAGCCGTCCGTCGGCGATGGAAGCCGGTTAGGGCGATCTAGGGCATCGGTCGAGGCGTCCATTACCTCAGACATGAGAAACAGGTGAGAATGGGGAAACCCTAGAAACAGGGGAGAAGAGGCACGCAAGACAGCAGAGCTCAGCCGAAAGAAAGGAGGTCCATTTCTTCCCCGCGAACCGCTTCGCTTATTTAAGAAAATTTATTTATCATCTATTTGAATATTTTAATTATTTATTTTTTTAATAAAAACTTACAATATTTATGAACTTTTTAGAAATTCTGCATATTAATCTTTAGGTTCTCTACAATATTATATAAATTTGTATTTAATCTATTCATTCATGTACTAAGTTCTCATTTAATTCAAAGCAAAATTTTTACCCAACATAATTTTAATTATAAAAATTAATTTTATTTCACATCTAATATAAATATGAATATTAGAATTTAAAGTATTTCATATTTTATATACATTTTAATATTAAAATAATTTTTTTTCATTAAATTTAAAAAATAAAATATTTTTTTTTATTGTCCAAAAAAAAGCTCAAATTAAACGAGACCCAAGAGAGAACTTAAACAGGAGATATATTTTTTATATCTTTTTCTCAATAATAAATCATAACTATTCATGTTTTTATTAAAACACGTCACAATTATTAATATAAATATAAAAAATATATGAAAAATATTATCTAATCACTAAAGAAATTAATTATGAAATCATATATCATGATTAAATTAAACTATAATATAATATGTCAAAGAAGAATAACTTAAAAAAAACATTTCATACATATATACATGTAAACTTAATAATATTATGATGCTTAGAAATTGGTGATATATTTAAATGGTACAGAGCATCACTTTTGTTAGACTGTAAATGAATCGAATTTATTGCTCAAGCTCATCTATAAATGAGTCGAGTATTTGGCTATAATATTCAAACTCGGTTCATTTAAAAATGAACAAGCTCGAGTCCGATTTGAGTGTTTATGAACAAAATTTGAGCTTTTTATCACGCCAATTAGCTAACTTGATATTAAGCATGTAATTAAGCTATCTATACAAGCTAATATTAATCAAATAATTGACACTTGTTTATAAATAATTTATGAATCATTAAAATAAATTATCATACAAAGAAAAAAAAAATAAAAAATAAAACTTCATTATTGCTGGATAACAGCGCTGGATAATAATATTGTTACCCATAATACTAAAAATATCATTAACTAACATTCAATAAACAAAAAAAAAATCATTAATATCCCATTAACAGGTCTCCAATTGCATTTTGAATGAGTATATTTACGATCTTCATATGCATTATTTGTGAACATAAATGAGCCAAATTTTATTATATTCATGCTTGTTCATTTAGTAGTTGAGTTTTTAAAATATGTTTAAATTCGTTTATTCGGCTCGGTAAACAGGCATGAATGAGTTTTTATTAAGCTGAATATTGAGTTAAAACTTGATTGATGCATTTACAGCTCTAACGAGATGTATTATATAGCATTTTTATTTAAGGAGATTTACATACAAAACATTGAATTCATCACAAATTACGCATTTCACTATCTTTTAGTAAATATTACACATATCACACTCTGCTTATGGATTTTACATTTCTATTGCTATTGTAAAAAGAGTGTGATATGTATAATATTTACTAAAAGATGGTGAATGCGTAATTTATGATGAATTCAATGTTCTGTATGTAAATTCCCTTTTATTTTATTATCATTTAAATGTTTCAGATATTAAATTATAGAAAAGCTAATGAAAATTTTCCGGTTATTCAAATAATACTGAATTATCTGAAGTTGATTGGATGAAATTTTTGTGAAACAATTTTCGTGACAATAAATATATATAAAAAAAGTTTTTTTCAATAGTTTTGACAAAAAATAATTATTAAAACTAAATTATGAAAGGAATCTCGATTTGAATTAAATTTGACCTCCACAGTGCAGGGAGGCTTAATTATATTTGAGAAAGGATTTCTTATATACATATTGTGTGGGGTGCTATTTGTAATTGCGTTGGGAATACCTCTATTTTCACCAATTTGGTATCAGTGCCGCTGTTTAGAGCTCATCCCGCTCGCGGCTTGCGACCCAAATCCAGCTCGCGCGGCGCCGCTCGCCCGCTCGCCCGCTCGCAGGCGACGCCAGCCGGCCGGATTCCTCGCCCGCGCTCGCCCCCCCCTCCAGCCCGGTCCGGCTCGCCTGGTGCCGCGCGAGAACGCGCGATTGTGCGACGTGCGCCGTCCGCTCGCTCCGCTTTCGAGCGCCAGCGCCTCGTGCGCTCATCTCTCACCGCAAAAGCCACTCTTGCGCGTCTCCATCGCTAGAGGCTGCCTAGGAACAGTCATTGCCGTCTGTGCAGCTCCTCATTTTGTGTTGCGTTGTGATTTGTAATCCGCGTTGTCGCGGTCCCGTTCAAAATTTCGTCTTGTGTGAAGTTTGAAGATCTTCATCATGAGGGACGTAAGCATAAGGCTGAAGGGGCGATGGAGAATCTGACTTTACAGATCAGCACAGTAGTGCTGAGTTGGCCACAAACTTATCATCAGCTCCATTATGTTTTCTTAAGATCTCGTGGCTTGGAGGGGCATGTTATAGGAGCCAAGCCAAGGCCGAGTTCAGACAGTGATTAATATACTTGGACCTGGTGGATATCAAAGAATTTGCAGATTATTACTTGGCTTCTTTACTCTATGACTCCGGATATCAGTTTTCACATCTTCTTTTGTGATACTGCAAAAGAGATGTGTGATGCAGTGGCACAAGCATACTCCCAAAGAGGTGACATTGCCCAAGCTTATGAGCTTCAGTGCAGGGTTTAAGAACTTTGATAGGAAATGATGGCTGTAACTGCTTATGTTGCTGAATTGAGGCGTTTATGGGTTGAGATTGATTCTTTGTGCACTTTTCTACCAATATATGCACAAGATATTACTGCCTTTTGAAAATATATTGAGAGGGTGTGAATTTTTCGTTTTGTTATCAGGACTAAATTCTAAGTACAACTCTATTAGAGGCAAGATTATTAAAGAGGAGGTGACTTATTATTACTACAAAAAGCTTTTTCAACAATACTCAGTGAGGAGACATGTAGTAGACACATTATGCTCATGAGGGGATCGACTGTATTGACACTTGTTGATGGTCCACAGAAAAAAGAGAAAGAGCTTATTACATGTAAACACTGTAAGAAGATCTGACATATTTGCGATAGTTGCTAGTAGCTATATGGGAGACTCGGTCGTAGAGGACAAGGAAGAAGTAGACTAGGTAGACGAAGTGGTTGTGGGCAGGGCTAGGTCCACTTCTTTAAGCATCATGAGAGTCGTACTAATTCTATCTCTGATATGATAGTCGAAGAACAACAGATCCTTCGTTGCTTTTTGACCAAGTTTGAGTCAACAGATGTTGGATCATTTGGCAAGGATTCAGTCACTTCTAGATTATATTTTGCCGAATCAGGTACATCTTTAGGGGCATATCTTGGTAGTAGTCATAATCTCATTATTTTTGGATTATTGATTTTGGTGCCACTAATCATATGACTGTACTATCAAATATATTCACTTTCTATATACCTTGCTCAAGTAAACATAAAGTTTGTATTATTGATGGATCTTTTTTTTCTAATCATTGGTAAAGGTACTTTTAAATGTTCATCCACTTTCAGTATTTTTTATGTATTATATGTTCCTAGTTTTCTAACAAACTTGTTATTTATCAGCTCAATTACTAAGGATCTTAGTTGCAAAGTAACATTTTTTCCTTTTAATTGTCTTGTATAGACTAGCAACAGAGGAGATCATTGGAATTAGTAAAACACGCAATGGTCTCTCTATATTGGATGACTTTGATATTTCTATCTACTGGATGACTTTAAGATAAATGGCAAGGAGATATCGTTGATGACATCTACCTTATTAGAAGGTGTAGTTAGAGAGATTATGCTGCAACATTGCTAGCTTGGACATCTTTCTTCAGTAGCTTTATCTAAACTTTTTCCTACTTTATCTCATGCTTGTAAGAATTTGGATCTAGATTGTCATGCATGTGAATTTGTTACACAAACTAGAAATATGTATGCATTCTGCAAGACTAAAAGCGAAAAATCTTTTGTTTTAGTGCATTTTGATGTATGTAGGACTATATTCTTATATGGATTTAGATAATTTGGTATATTTATTGATTGTCATGGTAGAACCACCTGGGTGAATTTACATTTAATAAAGCACAAAGATGAATTTTTTCACTCGTTCGTTGAATTTTTTCAAATGGTGGAAAATCAATTTGATACAAAAATTAAAGTCTTTTGATCCGACAATGGCATTGAGTATACGAATAGGAGATTTCAAGAGTTCTTGAGGCATCTGTTAAAAGCGATCAGATCACTTCTGTTTACTATGAATACGCCCAAGTACTTATGGGGAGAGGAGTATTGATTGCTACCTATTTGATAAACTGGATGCCCTTAAGAATTCTAGCTTTCAAGACTTCTCTTAAGATTCTAAAAGGTAAGACAAGTTATATTGTTCCACCCAAAGGTAGTGTGACATTTTAAAAAAATTATTCAGCCAACCTCTTCAAGTAGTAGACATTAATCAGCAAATATACACAAAAATACTATAAATGAAGAAGTTTTGATAAAAAATTTATCCCCAGGTGAACTTTCTCTTTGATTAAACTGATCTCCAATGTCTCTCAATATCAAAATAACTGATCTCGATCATGTTACAATGACAGCTTATCATTAATAGCATTATCAGACTACATATCCTTCGCATTCCCTTCTTATACTCTATACAATCTGTGTGATATCACTATCAACTTTTTCTCCACAGCACCTGCTCATCAATCTTGCTGAGCATGTAATCATCCAGGCGCTTCCAGGTCTTAATGGTTTCAACCTCCATCCACTCCTTAACTCCTCTCTTGAGCTCAGCAGCAATCAGCCTCGCTCTCCTCGGCCAACTCGCTCGGCCATAAGCATGATACCCAAATCCTCCACCGTAGCAGAACCAGATGCCGAGAAGATTGCCACAGAAGTCATTCAGATGATCATGGCCTATGAATGCAGCCTTCACGTCTCCCACGAAGACAAAGGTTTTCAGTACTCCAGAGTTGACAGTAGAACAAGCAACCGCCTCTTGATATCGTCCTACAATCTTACTATGCCAAAGCTCTCGGACCTCAGGAATTGGAATGTGGAAAAATGCAAGAGCTGGAGCTTGGAAGAGACTCTGCAATTCACAGAGTTCTGATCATCATGCAAGTTCGACAGATTTATGTATTCTTGTCTGTAACTTTGTGATGGGAACGATTCATAATCACCTTCAGCCTAAAGTTGTTATATGTATTCTTTTTTCAAAAAAACAAAAAAAAAAATCAAGGTCCCAGAAGTCCACTTGCAAGCAGGTACCAGTTTTAAATTTGATCCAATTGGGCACCTCAGCTCCAAAATTTTTTGCTATTGAATCCATCCAATAATCTCAATTAACCTCATTAAGGAATTTTCTAACTGCCCATGGTCAAACTCCTTATCCCTTCCATCTTCTTTGAACTAGTTAAAGGAAAATCAATTAAAACAATATTTAACTAAAACTTAAGGGGCGATTAGTTCAATGTTATCTTTAATTTTGTCATGTTATCAAAATATTCTAATATATAGATGTCATTTGTTGAATATCAGTTCTATATTTTTTACAAATCAAAAAATTATTTCCTGTATATAATATTACATAACTAAAGATAATATTGAACTAAGCGTCCCCTAGTTGTGAAATACAAAGAAAAGAAAGTAATTTATTGCCACTAAATTTCTCCTTGAATGACATGTAAGAAAAAAGGAAAGAAGATTCCAAATCATAAAGTAAGATTAAGAATAGAAACAAATGACAATTATATCAATATATGAAAACCTATACTAGGTGACAAGTTCAAAATAAATGATATTGTGGTAAAAAGACACTTTCATTCATTCAAATCTGATAGAAGCAAGCTAACAAATCAAAGGCCCAAATTTTAAGTCTCAAAAAAAAAATACTTGGAATTTATGAAATATATATAACTCTTAAGTTGGTTTAACCACTTAGTACCAAACTCCATTTGTATGGAGGTCCCAATATTCTAATTGATTCAATTGGGTCTCTCAGATCCAAAATTTTTTGCAATTGAGTCCATCCATTGTTGTCTCACTTAACTTCATTTGTAGTTTCCGAAATGCCCGTGGTCAGAGCTCTGTAACACTTCCATCTTGGATTGAGACAAATGAAAACAAAATGGTATTTTACTAATAGGTCCATTTAGACAGCTCTCATCCGGACATTATAATGTTCAACAACAACAACAACAACAACAACAACAACCAAGCCTTAATCCCACTAGGTGGGGGGACATTATAATGTTCAAGGTCCCTAAAAATAAACTTACATAAAAGTTCCAAACACATGGATCCGTTGAACATCTAAGGAGCATTCTATCAATATAGCTCTCAACTTTAATTACATAAATTACTCGAATGTAGTGGATCTATTAACTTGGCTCAAATGACAGCTAATGAAGAATTAGAAAATGTAAATAATTTTTGAAATGTGTCATGCATGTGGTCTCATCATTTAGGTTTGTTGGCCCTTAGGCCTAAGAGGGGCAGCGGAAGGGGGGGGGGGGGGTTTGAATTGGAAATAAAAAATTTCTAATTAAAAACAAGAAAATAGAGTATACTCTAAAATATTCAAGATAGATAGAAACCAAGTTGACGCTTAAAAAAACAGGTAAAAAATGCACAAATAGAGCAGACTAGTTGATTTCATCAAATTAATCAAATAACCTGTAGGAGTGCAAAAAACTAGAGAAAATTAATTGATTTGGGCAAATTGACTAAAATAATAGGTTATTTATTTTGGAATAAAAAAATTCCAGCGAGAAAATAAAGTAAACTCCAAAATATTCAAAGTAGATAGAAATCAAATTGAAGCTATAGAGAAACAGGTCAAAAATGCATAAATAGAGCAAACTAATTGATTTCACCAAATTAACCAAATAACCTTTAAGAGTGCAAAAAATCAAAAAAATCAATTGATTTGGGCAAATTGACTAAAACAACAGAAATAACACAATAAGATTTCAAAATAAAAACTTTGAGTGATATGTTTTAGATATTATATAAATTAATTATATTAATGTAATTTGAGTTTATTTTTGAGTTAAAATTAAATTTAATATATTTAAGTATTACTTAAATTTTAACGCATGAGTGAAGAGAAAAATACAGAAGCAATTTATAATTGTTCGGCTCCCCACCTAATCCACTCTCCATGCAGCCCGCAAGTGAGAATTCAATCAACTAACACAGGCTTTTTAACAGGACTAAAGTCAAAAAAACTTGATTACAATCTCTTCGACTTTTATATGAACCAAAATAGATCAAATTAACAATGAATTTTTATACCGAGAAAAATTCTAGCTAATCTAACTTCTCACTTAATGGGAACAACTAAATACCTCCACAAATGAAGTAAAGAAAGAACAAATACACTTGCTAGTTCAACGAGCTAATATTATAAGTTATGAACAAATGAAAAATTATAAGAGGAGCTTTATAGGCATAGAGATTTGTCAAGAGAGAAAACTCAAGGAAATCCGAAAACAAGTTGTTCAAGAACTTGTTTAAAATTGAAAAAAAGTTAGATCCTGAAGAGAAAAACTCGTTTGCAAGCAAGTTGAAGAAAAAAATCATTAAGAACTTCAAGAATGAGCAAAAAACCTCAAGAGGATCTCAAATAATATGCAATAATAAAAACCTACTTACTTCGAGCAGTTAGAACTTGTATGAAGCAAAAAATCTGAAGCTAAGAATATGAAAGAACAGGCAGAACACATGTAGCTTTAATTTTTGTTGAATACCAACCAAAAACACTCCTTCATATGAATTTCTTGAAGATTGCAGATTTTTGTTAAGGAAGAAGTGAAAGAACATTAGAGGAAAGCTTGGAATGACTTAGAAAATTTTGCAAGTGTATGTTCAAGAGAAAAACATATTGACCAGCAAGAAAGCTAAAATTGCCCTTAATTCAAACTAGCCAATAAGAGAATGTCATGCATCCATGTCTTACTTAAAGACCAATAAGAGGGAGGCAACTGAAGGGCATTTTGGTCATTTATTAAGCTTAGAAAATGGTGAAAAGGCTCTAGACTCTTTAGGAACATGATGCAAGAATTATGACAACAAAATGTCAAGATTAGGTGAGGAAAAAAAATTATAAAAAGGCTAAGTGAACTTGCTTAGCATATGGACAAATGAGATAAAGCTAATTATGATTATTTTTTCCTTAAAACATGCTAAAAAGCTCCACTATATCCCAGCATATGGTACAAAAATCTAAGCCAAAGGAAAAGGGTAGGTGGAAGTCAACTCACTTTATCTTCTTTTGGAAAAAGACAAAAGATAAAGGAAGGTTTTTCACAAAATAAGAAAGAACGTATAACATAAGGCTCAAGAAATATCTCAAAATTATTTTTATAGCAGGTTGTTACGAAGGTCCAACGGTCAAACTCAAAATATTTTTGACGTGGCAGTCCAATCAGCCAACAACAGTGTCAATGATTGATTTTGCTACATTAACCGGTTGAGCTTTGAGGGCTAGAAAATGAGACTGTTTTAGTAGATTTTTGGCCAAGGAAAGGATGGAATAAAATGTTATTCTACGCCAACAAATGCAAGTGCAGAGAGAGTAAACTATCTAGGAAATAGAAGTAACATTTCTTGGCAAAACTAATGAATTTACATGAAGTCCTAGGAAGAAAAATAAACAACAAAGGTTAAGATCCGTTTCACTTGGATTTAATAGTTTCCATCTTCTAAGGGGTGATTAACCTGTAAAAATATGCTTAGAAAAAGATTAATATTAAACTTAAAATAGTTGCAATCATCAAAATTAATGGAGTTCAATAAGACTTTCAAGATGGACAAGTTTAAGATGTCACATGCGAAGTTCTCCCTGGTTAAAATGTGCTATATGATAGCTAAACACATAATTCAGTAATAGACTCGCCTAGTTAATATACTTATATTAGTAAAGTTTTCAAACTAGCTGCTGAGGATATTATGGGGAAAAAACCCAACTTTTCAGTTTAAGGAAAAATTATTACAGCTAAACATCAACTTCAAGATTCATAAAGATGAAAAAATGATCCTATATGTTGTCTAAGATGTCTAGTCCCCCACACAGGTTGGTAATATACGTAGAACTGGCATTAACATAATGCACTAATTTACAAGAATAACAAATTCAACATATAACATAAACTGATAGTGAATGCAATGGAAGGAAAACATCGACTAAAACCCCAATTTATACCTGAAGCTTCTTGGAAGTTCCTTGTACCCAAGTGAGTTGAGATTCCCTAATATAGCCATATGCTCTCAAACCATCAACAACGATACGATCACCGCTATCAAGAAAGTAGAGATTAAGAACGCTAGTATTGGCCAGTGCAGAGCCAAAAGCACCATGCACCCTAATGTCATAATTCCCAAAGCCATCTACCCTTTGTTGTTTATCAGTAGTACCAAGTGGACCAACCTGGGATACAGAGTAGTCCATGAGCGAGATCAAAGACATAATCTCTTCCCTATTCATTGTAGACTCCTGATCGTGGTTCCCCAAGATCGCTGCCCATGGAATCCCTGACTGGAGAACAGGAGCAAAGGCCTTGAATAGGGATTCAGCTGCATCAGTTGCACTTGAACCAAATATATTATCACCTAGTCAAAGAAATTAAACAAAAGATTCTTAAAATATGATTCGCCATCCATTCTCCAGTTGAATAAATGGTCAGATAGGCACGTGAATATAATTATTCAAGCAACAAACTTGAAGATTATCTGAAGAAAAAGTAGCACGGATGAACTGTACCCAAACATTCCTCAGAATTAAGAAATTGTCAGAGAACAACAAATAGTAAGTTCTATTAATCCTCAACCTCAAACTTTGAAGATCCTTTTGTATCAGCTGACTCCAAAACCAAGGAATTTGTGTAACTTCCTCATGTTTTATGCAGTCATTCTAAGAAAAACAACATATGCGAATTAAGTACATTACTTGAAAGCCTCAGTATTAGAGCTAGCATTATTTAGAGTTTGAGCTAGTGATCCAAGACCTGAAATTAAAAATTCTGATTGCGAGTCTTAAGTATGTGCCGAGTGATTGTAACCAATTTTTATTTGATGAATGAGTTCATCGAACTTAGTTCCAAACATAGATCTTGCATAAAACACATATCATGTAGATGAAGTGTCTAGCTATATTAAGAGTAATGTAATGTTGCCCAATAAAGTGACCAAAAAGAATGTATAACCACCGGTGCACCCTTTTATTCAACCAGTGTTAACAATTTTATCACTAGATGGATAATAGAGTGCACCATTGATTCTACACTCTTCTTGGTCAATTTTCTGTGGGTTACTTAGCATTTCTCATATGTTAATTACCAATTGCATGAATTATATAAATATAAAGACATTCATATAATATACATATATACGTGCTCTAATATCTCTCGGGTAATATGACCTTGTTTAATTGGAGTATAATTTTAGAATAGTTTGGGTAGTTTTGGGGTCAGAGAGAGAAATTTATTTTAATGCTGATATGTGAAAGAAAGTTATTTTATTATTGAGAACAATGTTGGATGTAAAATAAAGTTGAATTTTAATATTGAAATTTATGTGAGATGTGAAATAAAGTTGATTTTTACTATTAAACTTTATGTATAATATGAAATAAATATAAAAAAAATTAATAGGGTGTTATTATAAGAGGATTAGAGTGTTTTGAGGCTCTTACAACCTTATCAAATAAGGATTGTATAACATATCACATTTGGTCGAATTAAGTCCTAGAGTTGAACAATACAGGATTGACCGAGCAGGGTATCCGAATAGATCTCTCACCCAAACACCTATCAGTCAAATCATAAGTTATCCTCCTGTTGTACAACCTCTAGGTCACAGACTATGGGGACGTCATCATCATTAAAATGCTATTTGACCACTAGTATGGGTAGCTTTGTGGGCAGGTTACAAAGCTACCCATGTCACCGGAGCCTCATCAGCATTAATGAAGCTCACTTAATCCGCTAATCACCACCTACCCTCTACCTATTATAAATAGCCCCATTTATGGTGGCAGAAGGACCTTTTTTTGGAACACGAGGGGAGAGAGTATAGCAAGTTTGTTCGGCACTTGCTCAGCACCTCGCTCCGCTATTTGACTCACTCTGCTCAGCAGAATCTGTCCCCTGGGCTACGTGACAGATTCATCCTATTCACGTATAACTTTCCCTAAGCATCCCCAGGAGGATCCATACCCTTCACTAACTCAAACGCCCATCCTTAACCTTGTTCCTTTTTCTTGATCCTTGTTTAGAAACTTTATCCCAAGCAATTATAAATGAAATAGTTTAATAGATTATTCAAATCAATAAGCAAACCTAAAGAATCACTTTATTTTGAATGATAACAGCAGATCTAGGTCCAATCACCTCACCTGTGAAGGCGACGAGATCCGGCTTCTCCTCCCGAATAACCCTCCACAAGAACTGCGTCGTGTTCAGATCTGAGCAGCCAGCGGCCGCTGCCGCCGGCACATCGCGGCACCTAGTCGTTACACCATTGCCGTAGTGCATGTCCGCCACCTAGAGATAAAAGGCAATCAGGAACAGAGGAAAATGGAGCAGCAGTAGCGCAGCAAGAGAAAACATGGAGACCTGAAGTATCTTGAAGACGCCATCGTCACGGAAGCGGAGAGGGAGCGCCGCGGTCCGCTTGACCTTCGGGATGGAGCGACAGACGGTGATCGAATCCCAGAGGAAGAGAGAGAAGGGAATGGGGAGGAAGACGAGGGCGATAAGGAGCAGCAGCGGGGGCCGAGGAGGGGCGGTCGCCATACGAACAAGAGGAAAATACTCAAATAGAACAGGTAAAGCAATTTGGCCAAACAAGTATAATTTCATGATGTTTTAAAAATTTTTAGGTTGAGAATAAAATAATTTAAGATAAAAATATTTTATTATTAAAAAAATTTTATGTGCGAAATAAAATTATTTTTTTGTTATTAACATATATATATATATATATGTATGTATATATATATAATATAAAATTAAGTTAATTTTTAAAATTGAGATATTTGTAGAATATAAAATAAAATTAATTTTTAATATTTAATTATATATATATATATATATGTATGTATATATATATAATATAAAATTAAGTTAATTTTTAAAATTGAGATATTTGTAGAATATAAAATAAAATTAATTTTTAATATTTAATTATATATATATATATATATGATGTAAATTAAATATAAAATAATAATAAAAATATTTTTTTGAAAAATTTAAGAGATTTTTTCGCTCCACACCAAATAATGCCGTAATGCCTGGTTGAAGCTCGTTGAACAACTTATTTTGATTCTTAATTAAATTCAAGATTCGAATTTCTTTTTTCTGATTGAGAGATTCGAGTTTTCTCAATATAAGAAATTCGCTACTCAGATTCTTGCAGGTTTAATCTAAGTGAATCAATTCAAATTTAAATCTGAATTTATGATGCCTTGGATCAAGTTAGATATTAGATTGAGTCATAATCAACTCAAATCCTCATGGGTTGAAGATCGGATCAAATAGAAATTCACATTTTGGGTTTCATTCATTAAATATTGATGCTTGAAATGTTTTTCATAATCAAATTGAGGATAATTTTAAATATAGTGGAAATAAATATGAAAAAAAAATTATTTTTATAAATTTTAATCTTTTAATATCAATATCCAAATATTATGTAACATGAACTTACGAGAGTATATCATGAAAGCAATTATACTATATACTGTAAGTTTTCTATATAATATGTTCACTTCGACCAATCATAGTGACCGTCTAAGTTTCTTTTTGAAAGGATTATTAGCAACATTATATAATAACATAAACTAAGAATTAGATAACATAAACTGGTAGAGTTAAAAGCGAGTCAAGTATTACTGAATTGGATTTGATACGTCTACTTACTAACAATACAAGTTGATAAATAGGATGAATTGGTAGATAAAAAAAAGAATTTATTCGAGAATTTAATTGGATTAGAACTAAAATCATGTTAGGTAATGACAAAGGCCTCTTTAAAATTAGACTAAATTCATTTAAAATTCATCTTAAATACACTCAATTAATTTGTTTATATATATTCAATATCACATACAAATTTTAAAAATAAAAAATTAATTTTATTTTATATCTAATATAAATTTTAATTTTTAAAATTAACTTTATTTATTATATATATCATAATAAAAAATTAAATTTATTTTATACTTAATATACATTTTAATATTAAAATAATAAAATTATGTATCATAATATTAAATTAAAGATAATTATTACTTTTATTTTAAATTTAAATATCTATTATACATGATTATACATTATATGCAAGCACTTAATGTTAACGTCCAGAGTTTTAAAACACGGCTTTAGTTTTGATTTCGCTCGTAAATTAAAATATTAATTTTAATAGTTTTAATAGTTTCAATAATTTTAGTTGCACCGGTCGATGCAATGTATACGTAAAAATTCAAATTTTAAAATTGTTTTTATCGAAAAATATGATAATTTTGACAGAAATGAATTCGGCAAACTTCAAATTGATTTTGATCAAAACTTAAATGAAATTGCAAAGCTTATCAGTTTTACAGAAATGTTTAATAATGTTAACATCTGTCAATAAATATAATCTACAACATAGTTAACACCAAGGTTTTAAAAATCGATTTCAATTTCAGTTTACGTCACAAAATGAAAATATCAGTTTTAACAGTTTCAATAATTTCGGTGATTTTGGGATCAACATAAAAAATTAAGTTTCAATCAAGTTTTGATAATTTCAGTCGGAAACTACCGCGTTCCAACCTTGGTAGCCTTTTCAGATTAATTTCGATCATAACCAAACTGAAACTACCAAAATTTTACGGTTTCTGTCGAATTTTAAAACCTCAGGCAAACACATAATGCTTTATGTTCATGAAGTGAAATTCAATTTAGATCAACTGCATTTCAAACCATTTACACTCAGCTCAACAGAAAATTAAGTAAATATCAGTGGTAAAATCTAGACTGAATTAAACTCAGAGCTAAGCGTGTAACACTTCTGATTCTTGGTCAAATTATTTATTATTATTTTAAAAATTTTAATCGATAATATTATAAAAATACTATAGCATAAAATATCACCATAATAAACTTAATTATTTTATTTATTTTATTTATTTAATTTATTAACATCATGAAAACTTAATTCTTTATCAAAAAAAATTAATTCAATTAGCTTAATCTTGTCTAATATCTAATTCAATTTTAGCATCCAACCAAACATAATAAGAAGTCGATTTATGAACAGACCGATCAAACTAATCATTTGATCGAGTTCATACAACACTAATAAATTTCAAATCTAATATATTCGACTAAGTTTCAAGTTGTGAACATAATTACTAGCCTTATTTATAGATTGCAATTAACCAAAAATTTTACATTCAGATCCCCAACTATGTCATCCCTCTGGTGACCAATCAAAGCGCACCGCACAAGTGCACAAGACATGCGTCCTGCGCCACATGAGTAACGATGAAAAAAATACCATCTTGCACTATTTTCTCACCAGGTTGCATCATTTTTTATTTTTTTTACAAAATATTTTATTGTAGGATATTTTTATTTTATTTACATACATATAAAACTAAAAAATCCATATAAAGTAAAAATAGGTACATGCAAAGTCAACAAGTATAATTCAATTGTGTATGTGATTATTTACTTTGTATAAATCTTTTTTTGCTTGTATCAGTTTGTTTTTTTATTTTGTATGAATTATTTTATAGTTTGTATATGTATGCAAATTTAAAAAATCATATAACAAAAAAGTTTGCAAAATGATGACAAAAAAATGATGCGAGATGACAAAAAAAATAATACGAAACAATATTTTCTTACCATTACTTTCATGGCATAGCACGTGGAGCCCACACATTTGCGCAACGTGCTTTGATTGGGCGCCAAACGGGTGACCACGGGATCCAAATGTAATAATTTTTCACGAATAACAGGAAAAAGAAACCTAGTTATTAGTAAAGGATGGGGAAAAGCAAAAGAATTACAGAGAACCAAATTCACAACGAAAGCACAGCAACTGAGAAATCACAGATAGAAACTCATTACTGTCAATTTTTAAGAGAATTTAGAAAGCATGGCAACTGAGAAATCATAGATACAAACTAATTCTCAAGCATTTGAAATACATGATATTATTCTCCTTTAATGATTTTTTTTTTTTTTTTTGTAATGATAAGAGTTGTTTACAGTAGTTTCTTCTGATTTGCAGTTGACTTGGGTCCCCTGTTGATTATCTTCTGGAGTGCTACCTTAGCCTCCTCCAAAGTCTCAACGCAATGCTCCACTTCAAATGACAACCGCTGAATGTTGAACTGGAATTAAAACAAATACAGTGAGAAAACTGCACATAACTATATATAATTCAAAAAAAAGACATGCATATTATACACATAAAATACATACATAGCATATATTTTGAGGGATTTACGTATATGAAAGTGAACTTCCTATTTACATTATAGACAATCAATTAACAATGCTCATGGCAAGCACATGCTGGACATGTGAACATCATATCATGTTCAATACATTCTAGTAATGATCTGCTACAATTTCAACTAAACAAAAATAACTCAAATATATCTCCATTTCGCCATTTCTGAATTTAAAAAAGGTTCAAAGGAGCAACGCTTAGGCATTCACAACTCTCATTAGTGCTGGGAATGAGATGGCCGCAGCCGGACAACCATGAGCGTGTTGGTAACATCATCTCCACCTCGAGCAAGGCCAGACTAGCCTACTATTCTGGTTCAGTGAGAACCAAGCTGATAAACATCTCTAGGAATGTGGATCAGTTGGATCCACACAGAAACACCCCTCTAGAAACAAGATTCATAAGAACCAGAAAAATAAATCCTTCTGGGAAGGGGGTTCGATGAGACAGGCAAATAAACCGCTTTGGGAACAAAGTTTGGTGGGACCCAAGCAGATAAACCACTTTAGGAACAGGAATGGTTGCAAGATGTTGGAGGGAAACATTGTGATAAACAGGACTTGGTACTTTGTTAGAAGAAAGACCCCATGAGCAAATGAGGTTCTGCTAGACTTGGTAGTTGGTACTTTGTTAGAAGACATGATTTGTAGGCAGGTTTTACAACTCCTTCAGTTAAGGTTTCAAAGTCTCTGTAATGTAAAATTTCTAACAAATTTACAGTTTCAATAGTTATTTGCAGGTACTTAATTATATTTTTTAAATTTCTTTCAAGTCAAACTGTATACTATATTTGTTTAAGACATGTTTCTAAAACAATTTTTATTGCCGATATTTAACAATAATTCTATAATTTATTACTAATTCACATTTCCAATTTATATTAACGTAATCATCTAAGTTATGTTAAGCAAAGGGTTTAAGTAAATGAATGGTGATTTAATTTAGCTTTGGAGGACTTGATGGTTGTGTCAACCACCTCTTCTCCGCTAAGGTAGTAACTGTTAAAGCTTTGTATAATCATGAGAGTACCAATTTTCTGAAGAAAAACAGAAAGAAAACTCATAGTAAAATAATCAACAATGACTAGAGATGCCACCTGAGCATGATGCCATCAAACATGTTGCCATTTTAAGCACGCAAGAATTATTCGTGTGGGATAAATTACCTGAGCACCCTGTCGAACCCGAATATCAGTACCCTTGCTGTCTATTGATATGAGAGCCGCATCATCTATCTCCCCTTCAGTAGACAAAATTTCTCTAAGAGGCTTGGAGAAGATTGCGTTGAGTTCCTACAGGGAAACTAATGAATATTCAGTGGAAAATCTAAGTACATTAATTAGACATGCAATTGTCTTCCTTCTAAATCTTAAAAAGGTAAGTCAGACTTTTGAAATTATCTCAAGCTCAACCAAAATGAAAATTAACAAGTTAGGAACAATTAAATAGTATAAGCAATAGAAGCACCCATATACAACTTTTAGGTTTTGTTCTCCACCATCAGCAGCAATCTTATCAGGTTGAAGGTCTTCATACTCTTTGACATCAATCCACTGAACTGTGCCAAATCCTCCGATGAAGTATATGTCACTGATGAATGCACGTGCATATAAAAGTTGATGTCAAATCACAATTGCAATTCATGAAGCAGACATGAAAAACAAGGACTAGAGTAAAACATTTATTATTAAACTCAAGAAACTCCTGAAATCATTTGATCAATCAATAGTTCACCTGAAATCCAACAAAGACCTGACTTTATGCCTGGTATACTTGTGTTGCGTGAGTAAGTGATAAATCACAGCAATAACTTATTACTATTTTGATTTAAGCAAGTGACAATACGACGACAATCTTTTCAAGGTGTGAGTTTACGCTCTCAAAGAAATCACATTCTGCAAAGAAGTGCCATGAAGCAGGTTGTCACTGCAAACCTGTAATTTATTTACAGGACAGAAAATGCTAAAAACTGTTTTTGGTACTATCTTGTAGCAATGAATCACAGCTGTATGGAGCTTGGCAACACATTTTCTTGCATGTTAAGCACATTTCTGTTCCCAATGTGAACCTAACTGTGTAAATAAGCAGAAACCAAACTGGAAGAAGACGTGATCTCTATCTCCAAAAAAAAAAAAGAAGACAGACATGATTCAAACTTTGTAATGGCTATTTTTAAAGGAATATGTTGAGTCATGACTTGGTTCTGCTAGATACGAGAGTGACAACCAAGCCTGCAAAATATTACAGTCGAAGAAAAGGAGAGCAATCTGTCATAGAAAACCAAAGAACCGGTGCATCTGTATTCAACATAGTATGATATTCCACAGCTATTGTCAGAAAAGCCATTCGGGCGCATCTCCTTAAAATGTCAAAAATATTATTTAGAGTATATACTCAATACATCAAATTGGTACAGTGTTCAGGAAAAACCACAGATGCCAATTTACATCCGACAATCCTAACATTCTATAAGTTTAACAACCACTGCAGCTAAATATTTAAGGTGGACTTATATGCATAGGAGAAACATTAAAATCACATACTAAACGCTATATTCCCTTTTTCTTCTAGTGTACACAGCCAAAACCTTTAAGTGGTATGTCTCATACATCCTTCTTAAGTGGTATGAAAACATCAGTTAAAAAAAAAATTAAATAAATTTTCCATTTACAAGTTCCTAAAATTCACTATTTTTCCCTTTCTGTAAAAGTTAAAAAAAAATCCTGGAGCTAAACGTTTAACACGGAGAGATGCTGGCATGAGCTCTCTCATCCCCACCTATTTTGTTCAGCCCCATATCTGTTCTACTTTAGGGTAGGATTAGTACTTTGTAAATAATTATGTATATGCATAATGTGAAGAGAAATATCTTTTTCTTGAAAGGTTCTTTTCTTGTGATATTATGCATATAAATAATTATTTATAAAGTACAAGAGAAGAATCTTTGGACACATCATTGCACTACATTTAGGATATTGGTGGGGCCGTCGTAACCTTTCATGCATTGAAGAAAATTATTTCTATTTTATTCTATTTATTATTCATCGCGTTTGTTAATGTTGACTTAATCAAATCTTTTAATTCATTGATTTCATTTTCTTTTATGTGGGTAATGTTTAGTCTCATATCTACTTTGTATGTAAGGCAAGATTAATCTCTCTAAAAAATAGTCTCTAATCAAATATTTTAATTTAGAGTTTGATTAATGCAAATTTGATTTTGAGAGTGATGATTATGTGATAGAATAATTTTGAGATTCTAGAAGTGCGGGTAGACCTTAGGCAAGAATCCTTAAACCTAATTACAAATCCATATGAAACCTAGACACCAAACCCTTGAAGTTCTTCAACATCAACTCTAGCTTTCACCTTCCTCTGACCTTTAAATGGGGAACCCTCGCGTGCAAATTTCTTGTAGATTCTGCAGTCGCATGTTCTATCAAATTGAAGGATGCACTATCTGACAGTTCATCCACTTGAAAGCTTCCCACTCGGTTTCAAAACCTCAACATCATCTATATATGCCTTTATTAACAAAAGCCAACAACACCCTTTTCCCCATGTAATGACCTCATCCACAAAGACTCACACAACAGTCATGAGATGTTCCTAATATTCATAATCTGTGCTCACTGTGTTACTCAAGCAAAGCAAAGTTATGATTTTCCTCTGCATTTAAAAAATTCCCTAGTGCAACTAAGATTACATAGAAATTTCCATAAAAAAAGGATTAAATAGAAATTACTCTTTAGCTCTTCCTCTTCGAATCAATCCCTCAATTTAACATGAATTGAATGATCTTTATATTGAATGAAATTACTGTTGCATTAAAATTTGATAATACCTCAATTTTTTGGCTCCGAGCTAATTGAATTAAATTGGTTTCCATAAACTAATATATAATTAATTTACCAATTGAAACTGAGAGAGGTGACCCCAAGGTAGTTGAGTTATGGCTTTCGGGTTTTGATGATGGTGATGTTCTACCTGAGGGTCTTGGAGCCCCACCCATTTCGAAGGCTTCATCCGGATAGCTCATCCCTTCTACATTGGTATGCTAATATTGTCATTGTGACAAGATACAATACCTACAACCCAACAATCTACTTTGATTTCAATTTCAAATGGATTTAATTTATATTACTGAAACTTTTTGATTTATCACATTTATTTTTCTAGAATAATTGTGCCTATTTCAGTTGATTTATCCGTTAAAATACTTATCCTTATTCCTTAATTTGCAAATTTCATCTCCATCTTGTCCCACATCAGATATTTTATGAAAATTTGGCCTTTCTTTCTAAGAAAGATCAGATACCACATTATTTTCCATGATTATTTAATGCTACATTTGTCGGCTGAACCATAAAAAAGTTGTCAAAAGCTGAAACATAAAAAATGTTATCTGAGTTATCTGAGTTATCTGAGTTAATTATATTGAAAAAAATGTTCCTACATTAAATTCAGTGATAAACCTTATGGTATCCATCCTGTAGTAATAAAAATTTCCCCACTGCTGGGATGCCCATTGCTGGTGTTTTGCTATGAATTGCTGACGAGCCCATTCCTGAAGCAAGTGATAGAGGGAGCATAATAAAATAATATGCTATATGCTTAAGTTAAAATTGATAAGGACATACATAACCAAACGTAAAGCAATGAAGTATGAACACTACAAAGAAACTATCAATCAAAATTGATCATTTCACTCGTTTCTACAATAAACAAGTAGTAGATAAGAAATTTCCCTCATCTTTCTCCTCCCTTCTCCTATAACCTTGACCATGACAACAACGTGATAAGCTAACAACATGACAAATTTATGGAACTCCCAAGTATAAGTGTGAATCATGAAGCAATGCTAAAGGGATGTGATGAATAGGAAATAGAGGTGGTGAAAATAAGGGTTAAGTGTGCTAGAAATAGACAAGAAACATGCAGTGCATGGGGTATTAATCCAATGAAAAAAGGCAGCACTACAGGACCATGTCCTCTATGTAGAAGGGATGGCCTGAGATCTTGATGAATATGAGAATCATCAATGGGTGGACCTATCCACCCATAATGGCATTGAAGCTAGTGTTAATGAGCACTCTGAGCCCTTGGGTTACTATTAATGTTGGTGGTTTAGACTCTCGAGAAAATGGAAGTATAGGGTGCATGAGAGTCATATGTTAGTTTCGTTCTTAGATAAAGAGGATGAGAGAAAGGAGGGATACAAGGATGTGGACTGATTCACTGTTCAGCTCAAACCTTTTGAATCTATACATTCCTTTTAGATTAACAACAACAATAATCACCGAGCCTTTATCTCATCGGCTACATGAATCTTTAGTTTCCATTTGACTCTATCAAACAACAAATCCCCATCTATCTTCAAGTATATACATTCCTTTTCAGATGTAACTTAAAATTTGCTCATTGCTTCTAAAAGCATCATAAACCACAAAGTAACTTGACACAAAAAGTGAACTACCTTCAGAATATATTGGAGCTTTATTGCATGCATTGCAACCTATACTTTAGTAACCAGAAACAAATCTAAACATAGTAGTGCCCCTAACAATATGGAATATTGAGTAATACTAGGTTGCTCCATAACTAACACAAGCCTTTTTAATATAATTCTAAACTTTGCTAAGAAGAAAAGATAGAGGAATAACCGCCTTACTCCTCTCCTTCATTTCTATAAATTATTTTATAATCAATAGTATTTGTCCCTGTAGCTTTTATTTCGGAAATATTATAAGCAACAACCTCCTAAATGAAAAAATATAGAGTTCTTGAAAGAGCATAATTGACAATAACCATAACATCTAATTCAAACTATTTTTTTATTTTGGATAATATTTCTTGCGCATAGAAGGCTTTTCAAGTGACAAAAATCAAATACCCCTATGGATCATCCTACTTTCCTAGCCTCAAGCAAGCTACTTTTTCTATTCCCCTTCTTTGAAACTAAGGAACAAATCTTAATACTCTTATTAGATTTAGGAGTAACTTTGTGGTCTCGTTTGATTGGAATATATTTTCAAGATGTTTTAAGTTTTTTCGAAATAGAGAAAAAGAAAATAATTCTAATATTATCATGTGAAATAAAACTATTTTATTATTAAAGATTGTGTTAGATGTGCAATAAAATGGATTTCTTCATAAAGTTGCCATAACATCGAGAGGTACAGTTCATTTATAAAAGTTGAAATTTTGCTATTCCCCAAATTGGCTACAATTTTGGTTAATGAAAGAATGTAATAGGATAGACCCTCCAGTTTTACTAAGGTGATGCCATGGTTAAGGCTACCAAAATGGGTTGGTGGATAGATTTGAGTTCATTTTATTAGACTGAACCGGATGTGGGATCCGAAAAGGCTCATTGCCAAGAAATTATAAAATATATCTTACCTAAATCAAACCTATTTAATATAGGGATTAAAACTATATACCAATATTATAGTCTTAATTGGGTTACCCAAGTAACCCAACTCATTTCTTTTAAAAGAAAATTAAAAATTTGTGAGACTTAAGAAACAAGGCTTATACAAAAAAAGAAAATTACTTGAGTCTAGGGCTGGCAATTATATTCGAAACTTGAAATTCAATTGAAAATTAGTTGCATTTTACTCGATCTAAAATCAACTTAATTTTCACATGATTTAAAATAAATACGTTTGAAATGGAATCGATCTAATTCATAATCAACTCATATGCATATAATCATAAGTATAAAATTTTTAAATGTATAATTAAGATGTGCACTAAAAAATATGCCATAATGGTTTATATAAAAGGATTAAATTATAAATGTATAAATTAATAATTTTTAATATTATATTATAATATATAAAATAAGCTAATACATATTTAAATAAAAAATATGACTAATAAATAGGTTCGATTCAACTAGAAAATGGACTCAAAATCAAATGAATTTTAATTGACTCAAGCCAAATTCGACTTGAAATCAAAATGTTTAACTTTGAGTTGAAGCCAACTCGATTCCAACCTTGTTTAAGAGAGAGCTCGTTGGAGAAGAAGAAAAAGAAGAGCAAAACAAACTATATTGAGAAAGATATGTAAAGTGAGGGCTTTTAGATAAAGAGATGGTAAATATGCTCTTGACCAATAAGGTTTGGAAGTTGACATTCGTTAACATAGACAACCACGAAAAGTAACAGAAAATCTACTAGCTTACTGTTAAAAAAGGAGAGAATATCTTTAATAGCTTGTAATCTCATTCTCACCAACTAACAAGTAGAGCTGCTTATTGAAAAACTTCCAGCAAACCAATTCAGTTTGGAACCAAGTGAGTTGGAGAAAATCTGACCAGTTCTAGATCTGATCTGGACCGATTCCCATAAAATGAGAATTAGGGTCCAATGCAAAACCAAACCAATATAGCTTAACTAAACTTGGATTCATTATGAACCAAAACTAATCCATTTTTTTTAAATTCAAATTATTGACAAAATGTTTGGAATTTATTTTATTTATTAATGGGGACCACACCCCACCTGCTTGGCTGCTCCCTAGAAGTTGGGACTCTACACCAATGAAAATTGAAAGGGTTAACTATTTCCTATGAAGCACGGACACGACAAGGGGACATAGGACACGACACGACACGGCGACAAGACAATTTTCTAAAATATAGGACACGGACACGGCATGACACATTAAATATAATAATAAAATTAACAAATCATACTAAAAAAATATATATATAATAATACAAACTTAATATTTTAAGTATAAAAACTTGTAAGTAGCACTAAAGTCTCATAAAATCAAGATGAGGACTTGAGAACAAATGTCGTCGACATTAAAAAGATTTGAGATATAAATTTAGGGTTCACTTTGAATAAGAAAAAAATACAATTTTACTTATTTAGGACAATCACAGTGAGCACGATAATAAGAGAAAGTAAGAACTCTCGGTATTAAAGATGAAAAAAGGATAAAGGTGAAGCTAGAATTCTAAACTTTTTACGATTGGTTCATTTTCGTAAGGCTTGAGGGCAACAAAGGAGGAAGAAATTTGATTTAACTTCGTTAACTTAAAATTTTGACTTATATTAGGTAAAAATTTAACAATAATAAGAGATAGCTTTTAGTTTTATTAAATAAAATTTTAAAGATAATTAAAAAAATGAGATAGATATATCCATAAATTTTATTAAAAATATATAATATTAATAAATAAATTTAACATTAATATTAAATATATCCAATTCTATCTTATGTATTCTAAAAGTATCTTGTATCTCAGAAGTATCTTAAAAGTGTCTCAGAATTGTCCTAAGATGTCCCAAAGTGTCATCGAGTGTCCAAGAAGTGTCCTTTAGTTTTTTTTAATATTATTTTATTAGGACATTATATTAATTAACGCGCCGTTGCCGGGTCCCAAGTCCCGGATGAGAAACGCGGAGGGTTGCGTTAGGCAGTCGACAGCCAGCGTAAAACTTGTCGAATCAATCATGACATGAAATGTTTGGCAGTGCTTAGGAGATGAAGGAGTTTCTTGGCTCACTAGATTGTTTAATATGATTTTGAAGACTAAAAGGATGCCAAATG
>JAEMOT010004120.1:399506-464422 GCA_019297695.1 Apostasia ramifera
TCAAAAACTGAATATATGGAGTGCACATTTAGTCAAGAAAGAAATACTTATATTGGAGATGTGACAATTGATGATCAAATTGTCAAGAAGAGTGAGCGCTTTAGATACCTTGGATCAATTATACAAAATGATGGCGAAATAGATAATGACGTTATTAGCAGGATTCAAGCAGGCTGGGTAAAATGGAGAAATGCTTCTGGTGTGTTATGCGATAGAAAAATTCCATCCAAAATTAAGGGTAAATTTTATAAAACTGTAATAAGACCAGCGATGATATATGGTGCTGAATGCTGGCCTGCAAAGAAGAAACATACAAATAAAATAAATGTTGCAGAAATGAGAATGTTAAGATGGATGTGTGGATATACACGAAAGGATAGAATGAGAAATGAGTATATCCGAAAGAAAGTTGGTGTTGCACCAATTGAGGATAAACTTAGAGAAAGTCGGCTTCGATGGTTTGGACATCTAAATCGTAGGCCAATTGAAGCTCCAGTTAGAAAAATTGAGTTATTGGATTTTGCCCATGTACAAAGAGGAAGAGGGAGACCAAAGAAGACATGGCAAGAAACTATAAGGAGTGATCTTAATTACTTAAACTTAGATAAGAATTTGGTAACTGATAGAGCGCATTGGAAACAAAGGATTCATGTAGCCGACCCCACCTAGTGGGATTAAGGCTTGGTTGTTGTTGTTGTTGTTGTTGTTTATTAGGACACGCCACGTGGCGTGTCCGACACGGTGTCCCTGCGTGTCCTGGCGTGTCCCCGAGTGTCCGTGTGTTCAATATGGACACGGCGTGGTTCTTGAAGTGTCCATGCTTTATAGACTATTTCATATGTATTTTAATAAAAATTTATTATTAAGAAAATACACTGTATTATAAGTTATTTAATATATAACTCACAACCAGCAGGCCTCCCCACTTTATACATGTGGACATGCACACCCCCCACTATCAGAGTGTTATTAAAATATTTTGCTTTTCACAATATATTATATTTTTTTGCTTTACGCAATGTAAAGTGGTTAAATTTTCTGTATTTCACTCATGAAAGATATACTAAATGACGTAAATTTCACAATTATGGATGTTACGATCCCACTAGAAAGTGAAAACAGATGCCTTTCTCATTCCTCAAATTTTTCATGTTCCTATTTTTCTTAATAGTTCTTTAGTTTTTTACCTTAGTAATTATAGAGGAATATATTAGAATCTAAAAATTTTTGTTTCAGTAGATCTAAAACTAAATATATAGAGTATAAATTTAGTCAAGGTAAAAGTAGTTATGTTAGAAAAATAACATTTCAAGGAAATTATTTGTAGGGTTTAATTTAACAAAGTTAAAATTAAACTTGGATAGAGAAATTTTTTTATTAAAAATTATAAATGATGTGAAATAAAATTATTATTATATTAGGATATGTGAGGGATGTGACATAAAGTTAGTTATTATGTTGAGATATGTGAGAGATGTAATATAAGTTAGTTATTATTTTGATAATGTATATAAGATGTGAAATAAAGTTAATTTTTAATATTAAATTTTATGTATGATGTGATATGTCTAATTAAAATTAAACCAAATTAATTTTTAACTTTCAAAAAAAGGGGCTTTGGTGATCAAGTAAACAGGAGTGAGCAGTTTAAATACCTCAGATCAATCATCCAAAATAACGGTGAAATAGATTGTAATATTATGAGTAGGATTGAAATATGATAAATTAAGCAGAGAAATACATCTGGTGTATTGTACAATAGAAAAATATCACTTGGGCATAAAGATAAATTTTAAAGAAAGCAGCAAAATCAGTGATGTTATATAGTGCTGAAAGCTGGCATACAAAACATAATTATAAAAATAAAAGAAGTGTAGCAGAAATTAAAATGTTAAGGTGAATGAGTAGGTATACACAAAAAGACGATAAGAAATGAATATATCTATAAGAAAGTTGGAGTAGCTTTAATTATAAATAAGTTCAGAGAAAATTAACTTAAATGATTTGGACATATAAATTATAGGCCAGATAAAAACTTTAGTAAAGAGAGTTCGGCTATCAAATCCTACTTATGTAAAAAAAAAAGAGAAAGACTAAAAATGACATAATAAGAAACTATAAGAAATAATCTTGTATACTTAAAGCTAAATGTAGAGTTGTTATTTAATAGAGTACAATAGAAACAAATGGTTCATATAGCCGATTACACCTAGTGGGATAAAAGCTTTGTTGCTATTGTAGTTCTTTATTTTTTCACAAAAGCTATGTAGAAAAAAAAAATTGGTTTCAGATCGGTAAGTATTACTAGTTGGAACCATTTGAAATAGAACATATGAACTAGTTTCAGACTTAGACTAGCTCCTGTTACCATTATCAGTTTCAAAACTGGTTTTAAAACTGATGGGGGACCAAATTGGACTAGTTCTCATCCATTTGGACCTAGATCCAGGGGTTGGTTCGTTTCGGTCCAATAAGTAGCCCTAGTAATAAGTAGAAATAACAAAGAAAGATGAGTAGTCATAAAACACAAAATGTATTGCACTGATAATTAAATTTGGTGTTTAGATAACTTTGGCATACCCAATCAATATAATGTAACTAAACTTATAATGTATTTTGAAATAAAGATGTAACCCTCAGTAAAGGCCAAGCACAGTTAAGGCCCAGTGCCAAACAAGTATCTAGTCACAGTCATACACACACCTATCTACACAAGCTATCTTATACTATAATAATCACACCCAGTCAGGAAACTTAAAATAAAATCAAGTTTTAAGAAGAACCATTACAGTTAAAAGAGAAAACATCAATGCACAGGATACAAAGGTAAATTTTGTGAGAAATATGGATAGGTAAAGCATAAAATAAATGAAATCAATTTAACCATTAAAAAATAAAACTAAAAGCATCACAAAGTATTCCACATAAATTACTTTTTTTCAAAATGAAGGAATTCAATTATTTAGAATAATTTTAACCTGTTTGTCAGCTGAGAGTGGAACAACATCACCAAATATAGTAACACGGGCATTTGATAACCCACTCCACCCTGGAATCTACAAAAATGTATGCTATTGAGTCTTGATGACAAAAATATGATAAAAAAATTCTTTATGTTGGGGCATACTTGTACAACAACAGTGCACCTTGAATCTGCCAATAGATTCCGAGTATGGATGGCCAATGGTGAAAGTGAAAAAATGGGATCTACATCAAAATAAAACCAAATTATAAATTGAAGAAAATCTCAAATGTATTCATAGTAAATTATGAAAAACATACGGCCTAATGAATCAGGTGCAAAGTCAACCAAAGAGCCAAATGGATATCCTGCACGACGATGATGCATCCGGGACATCACAGTGCATAAATGAGCAAACCTAGCCTGTCTAACCAGTCATAGGTTGACAAAAAAATAATATTCACAACTAGAACAAGAACAAATAATCAAAATATAGAAATAAAACTGATTATTTTAACATCCATTTATGGATTCATTTAGAAGGTAATTAACCTGTTCCATCAAGTTACGAACTGCTAAAGCTGGCGGAGGTAAGTCATGGGCAGATGTAGCACTATGCACGCCACCTGAAATTGGTGTCCTAAATAAGCCAGCTCTAGATCCAGATCCAGTTGGGCTGCATGGACCAGTAGGAGGAGTTTCGATTCCTTCTTTTGTTGCAGCCATCTCGTTAACATTGTGCTTCAAGCAAAAAATAAACAAACAGGATGATCATATTGTTGATTATTTTCACTACATAGTTGTTTAAATCAACATATAAACTAAAAACCCACTGTGATAATAAAAATAATAAAAACAAAGGAAAATTACTGTAAGATCCCTAAGGTTACATCATAATTACTAATCAATCCAAATAATTAAAAACTTCCATTTAGGTCCTGTAGTAAACAAGCTTCCCTTTGTCACATTTTCTGTTATCCTTTGCAAAATGACTAAAATACTTTCAAAATATCTCTCCCTGCCCCTTGTGTCCTCACTCTCACCCTCTCTCTCTCTCACCCATCTCTCTGTCGCCTCCCTAATTCTATGCCTCTCAGTCCCTCTCTCCTTCTCTCTCTTTTATATCACAGCCTCTCTCTCTCTCTCACCTCTCTCTATTTGGGAAAGAGAAATTAGTTTAAGATTAAACAAGATAAAAAGGATTAATTAATATAACTTATATTAGCTTAGTTTATAATTGCAACATATTAATAAAACAAACAGGTATAGTTAATTACCATACTGCAGTATAACATACAATAATGATGATCTTTTAAACAATTTTTATGCAATCTCTAGAAATAATTTGATATCCTTGAGTATCTTAAATTTGCAATAAATAAGCTTAATTAACCACATGTATTATACATTAAAATTATGAAAAATCTTCTAGAAATGATTTTTATATGATCTATTGAAATAATACCTTTTGAAAACATTATAATTATTTGAAATAATATCTTTTGTATCACTTTATCAATTTGTAAAGGTCAATCACAAGTTTGGTTATTTCAGGCACATAATTTAAATATTATTTCAACGAAGCACATAAAAATCATCAATAGAAGATTTTTATTACAAATTGATGATACTTAAGAACATCTTATTATTTGCATAGAGCACAACAAAAAAAATTTATAAAACATTATTATTATTATCTGTTATAATACAATATGTTGATAAATTAAACTTATTTATTACAATCATATTATTTTTAATCTTAAACTAAGTTTTAAAATTATACTAACTTATATTTTCTATTAATTTTTATTATTAAACTAATTTACGTCACTATTAATCTTAAACAAATTTTTAAGGTTATAGTAGAAAACGCTATTAATTGTTCCCACAAAACAAATAGAAAAGGGAGAGGACAATAAAGAAGACTGGAGAGAAATAGAGAAGAGAGAGGACTGAAAGGCTTTGGTTCACGAACGACAGAGAGAGAATGAGATGGGGAAAGGGGAGGGGGAGAGAGAGAGAGAAGAAAAAAAAGAGTGAGAGAGGAAAAGAGAAGCCAGGTGGATGAGTGTATTTTTGCCACATATTATTCTTTTATATTTTGCTACATTCTGAAGGTACTTTACTTTTCATAATTAAAAGAAAACAATGAAAAAGATGAAAAATGTTGCACAGTGCAAAACACAAAAATCTATATGTTAGCAAAACAAATAGAAAGTTTAGTGAAGAACACTTTTGCATTTGTTAAGCCACTTTAAAGTAAATAAGGTAACCTTTAACCTATCATATCACATCAGATACAATCCTCAAGATTATAATTTAATTATATTTCATATTATATATATATTTCAAAATAAAATATAGCTTTATAATTACATATCTTATACGTATACCAAATAATAATTAATTTCATACCTCACACATATCCCAATATAATAACTAAGTGTATTTTACATCATAATTGACTTTCAACATATAAATATCACCATAAAATGTTAACTTTAACCTAATTAAAGTTTTCTTTTTTCAAATAAACACAACGCTAGTATTTATGGATTCATTTACAAGTTCCCTTCTATTTAAGATTCTATACTAACATTGAGGTGCAAAAATCAATTAAAAATTTTGATTATCTTACTTAATATTGCACATATATGGTGGCAATGGGCATGCCTAAACAGAAGAAGAAAATATCCACCAAAGTTTACATTTATCACTTAAAAAGTTATGGCACAATCTATACCTAATCCTAAAGGAAGTCGAAAAACATTATACATAGCAAGTGAAAATAAATTTTCGATGAGAAACTGCATGCCTATTGTTTTCTCCAATAAACAATACAAGAAGTTTTAGCCATTCAAGCACACAAATCTTGCATGATCTTGGTAGCTACAACTTCCAACCACCTCAACAGACAATGAACTCGGAGAAGAAATGGACAAGGAGATCCCTTAAGGGAAAAAAATGAAGCTTCTGTAATATTTTGGAATGAACCAGACTATCATGAGGCACCCAAGTAGGCCAGATAGAGGACATAAAATAAGGCACTAGATTGGGAGGATAAAATGTTAAAAATGAAGCCCCATCTTTTGCAGGGCCAAGCGAAAAATATAACAGTAATAAAATCATCATCAATAACTTATATCATTTCAAGCTTACGCTTTATGGTCAGATCAGATAGTAGAAAGAGACAACCCAACAGCTTTAACATATCTTTCTCCTCTCTACTTGGTCTTTTGATGAGCACATAATTCTGGCTAGATAACATTTTTGGCTATGATCATTGCACTCCAAACAGCCGTGACGAATGAACATCAATATCAGGGATATAAAAAAACAGAATATGGAAATAGGATGAAGATTGTAATCGGCTCCAATTTCAGAACTGAGTATCATAATTATCATTTCTTTCAAATCCCTAAAAGAAAATGCTATGAATCACTCTTATAACATATACAAGAGAGAGGATGCTTTTAGGTATGAAAGATGGTCTTAACTTTCAATTTTATGAGAGAAGAAAGAGAGGTAGATGAAAGGTGTGTCAAACCAGTTTCATGATTGCTTTTGTAATTTTTATCAAGATAGGCTTGCATTAGTTGTTTCTTAGCTGAGATTGTCCTCTGTCAAATCTATGGCAGTGAAAGATTCAAACTAACTATAAATTTAAGGATTGAGGAAGAGTTTGAACTAGCGCAAATAGGGTGGCCAACTCCCCAACTTCAAAAACTATATTTTCAATAGTCAAGCTGTCAATTCGTGTTCGGCCAATCTCGATAAGCAAACAGGCCAACGAAGATTATGCAAAAAACGTTCTGGCCCATACTAAGGAACTCCTAGATTAAGGAGATCAAAAATGAATTATTAATTAATTAATATGAAAAGCACCAGTCATTGCCCATTACTTTAACCGTTTGCACCTCGATCCATCTATATCTAATATCCCCATATGGGTCCAAATCATGGGGTCATGGTACGAGATTCGTGGAGCCGGATCCAGAGAAATTCCTAATCACTCTTTCTTAAAATCCCTTCTTTTCTATTGGGGCCATTTTTTGAACTATGTAGCATTGCTCTTTCTTAAAATCCCTATAGTAGCAGCTATGATAATTATCCCTGGTCAGATAATGCCCTCAAAGATAATTTTAAACAGAACTTCAGAAACTATCCTTTTGAACTTCGTATTTTAGATTTTTATGATGGAAGGACAGATTCAAATGAATAGAAGAACCTAAGTACATGAAAATACAATTTTAAAATAGAGCTACCACGAATCATATTCTTAAAGCAAACGCAAAAGGAAAAAGCACAAAGTAGAAAATGAGTACCTCGAACCCGGGCAAACCAGATGCGTTCTCCAGGTTCAGTTCTTCACCCTCATCCCCGTCCAGGGCCTCAGGGGAAAGCGATCTGCAGCCAGTCAGGCGACTTGGGAGCTTCACTACCTGAATATTTTGATAGGTTTTGCATTGCCCTTGCTGTAAAGAAGGTAATTTCGCGAAAGAGAAGAAACGGGAGATCTGAAAGGGGGAGGGCTCGTGAAGCTTTGGACTGAAGGTCGAGGCCGCGAGGGCTTCCATTGAGGCAAGAAACTGGAAGAATTAACACGCTTGGATAACAAAAGGTGCAAATTTCTCGAGGAAGCGAAAGAGCCAAACACACGCTCGCGCACTCTGATCGGTAAGATCAAAGCAAAATGCAACACGGCATACCTTTTTGAGGGCTTAGGAAGAGTGGTTCAAGATCGAGAGAGAGAGAGAGAGAGAGAGAGAGAGAGAGAGAGAGAGGTGACAAGCCCCAATGAATTGAAATTTTATAATATAATTATTTAATGTATTGAATAGTTATTAAAAATGTATCGCAGGATATATGAAAATGCTATTAATTTTCATCTACTCAGTAATTCATAAACTATAAAAAAAATAAGTTTATATGAAAATTCACGATTGTTAACCTTCAAAGTGAAGATAATGTCAAAATTGGAAGGTAATTTTTTTTTTTTTTGAAATTAAAGAAATTTAGGAGTCAAGAATACCTATTGGGATAAGTAATTGGAAGGTAATTTATTTATTTTTTGAAATTAAAGAAATTTAAAGTCAAGAATACCTATTGGGATAAGTTTAGAATTTATGGAAAGGTGTGCTCTAAAGAGTCAAAGAATATCTATCAATAATTTTATGATTTATAATTTAAGATTTGGGGATTGAAAATTAGGGAAATTTGCACCTCTAAGCCCCGTTTGTTTCCAACATAAAAATTAATCTGATTTTATTTTAATCTGATATATCACATCATATATAAAATTTAATATTAAAAATTAATTTTATTTTGTTGAACTCTTTGATTTTGATGACAACAATTAATTTAGTTGTTATAGACTAATCCTCTTGTTTAGTGTGTTAACAGGTTACATTATCTCATTTGAGGATTGAGTCCAAATTAAAGTCCAGAGAAAAGATGGATCTCACTGGAATTTTTATTGTTTTATTTTCTAGGCCTATTATGTAAGCATGTGCATATTTGCCAAGGTTTTTACTCGAGTTTTTCCTTTTAGTTTTCTAGTTAAGAAAATCTTATTCTCTTTCGTATTTATCGTGTTTGATTGTTTAAGCGAAAATTTCTTTCAACTTATTCATGTTAAGTAATTTGAATTGAGAGTGTAGCTCACTCAATCTATTGATTTGAGTTTGAAGCTTAACTCAAAGTTTAATACTTATCATATATTAGGTTAAAAGTTGTTTTAGCTTAACACAATCTCATGTCTATGATAGATCACTACATGGTCATTAATTGTTCCTCTATTTTGGTATATGGCAACATATAACCTATTGGTTAATACCCATGTATTTTCCAAAAGGTTGCATGAGCTACATCAATCTAAATCAAGAGCCATCATTCTTTCACTTTGTAACTTGGGTTTTGTTTAATCCCATGAATTCTTGGCTTGTGTTTTGTTTTCTTGCAGCCTACCGTTTCTTCTTGAAAGCCTAATTTGCTATGATGGCCACCATGTAAAATATTGAGGCATGCTTCAACTAATCTTTTTTTATTCTTAATCCACTTGTCTTTGTCCCCTTCATGTTGGCTTAAAGCAATAAGCCTACAATCACTAAAGGACAAATGTGGGCTGTTTTCTTCTCTCTCCTTCCAACGAAAATGTTTTTTGCATTCTTAAGCCCATGCATTTTTCTTCTCCAATCTGATTTTTTTCCAACACTGTTTTTGTTTTCTGCATTCTGTTTTTGGAGAACAACAACTCACCTTCTCCTCTCAAGCTCTCATCCGGTTTTTGATCTCCCTAAGCCATACTTGCAAAATATTTTGAAGGAGACTTTAAAGAAGGAGATTGTGGTGTTTCTCAAGTGGAAAGAAGCTGAAATTCCTGGTTCTAATTTTGTTTCCTGCTTCTCAAAATTCATATTGCTGCGTTTTGATTTTTGGTTTGATGTGAATCTTGCTTCCTGAAGTTTAAAGTCTCCTTCAAAATTAATAGAATTTATTTTAGAATGTTAACATATATATCTAATATCACTTCTGCGCTTTGTCATGTAGAATTTAATAGAATTTATTTTAGTGTGTTACACTTATGAAAAAGTTGGACAGTTATAAAGCAAGGCACCTATAGTATCACTTTTACTGTTGTCAACATCACCTTCACTAAAAAAATTTTGATCATGGAATTTAGCTATATCATTTCATTTTCATATTCATTTATATGCTCTATGTTGTGTGCGATTTGTGGTGAAAAATTATAAATCTGTCTTTTATTATGTTTGAGTTGTTATATAATGATCAGAAGGATATATTACTACGTATTTATGTGTTTCTTTGGAGCGATATGTATACTACGGTGAGGCTCTTTATTCAGGCATTATGTGAAAGAAAAAATATACACTATATCATGAGAATAGAATAAACATAGGGTATTTTCTATCTTCCTTATTTTTGATGACATGATGATAATATTTTTGAAGTTTTGCAAAAACAATTCAATCCACTTTCTCTTTTAATTTGACGAGTGGTGTATATGAGTGAATAATTAATACTTCTATTCCAAATGCATACCAACCAATGAAGGTCCTTTGATTGACCATGATCAATGACTCAAAATGCTTTACAGAACATTTGTATGATACCTTAAGTCAAACTGCCGATTCCTTCTCGCAATGAGGGTTCAAGGCATCCCATCCATCTGATGAAACGTGATTTGGTGGTTTTGATTATTCTAGATAGTTTCTTCATAACACGACAAAAAAATATCAAAAACTTTTTTTTTATAGGACACAAACAAATAGATAGATAGATATGGGAAATTACTTCTCATTACTTCATGCAAAATATAGGAAGGAACCACTACGGCACTTTCCAAAGAATTGAATGTCAAAATCTTTAGATGTGTTCACTCACATGAGCAGCCATTCCCTTTTAACAAATGCAAAGACAAGTTGGATATAACCATGAAAATGAATATAATTTTGAATTATAACACATGCAATTGGGAATATTCTTTGATGACACGTGCTGTTCACACAACTTGTGCGCATGCCAACTTGAGAGGAATAGATCCTCCTTCATTAGTATGGGTTATCTGTTATCTTTTATGCTTTTGAGTTTTAACTATGATTTAACAGGAATAACTACATACAATGTGTTTAAAATATTACTTATGATCAGAAATTAGGCGATCTAAAAGGAGTGCAGGATCATATTTGGTAAATAACTAGTCAGACTACAACAAAACAGTAATTTAAGGACACTTGAATGCCAACAAAAATAAAACTATCAGCATTTGATGATATGTTTTTCATTATCCATGTCTCTGCTGCTGCTCCTCCTCCAGTGCTTGTTTGATGGAGAGAATAGACTCCTCTTACAGATCCCACTATCACTGCTCCTCCAATGCCTGCTTGATGGAGAGGACAAAACTTCTTTTACGTTATTCCTACTACTAATTTTTTCATTGCTCCTCCGGAGCTTCACTACTTGTTAGATGTCTATTATCTGTTTATATTTTATATTGTGCAATTGGGAGGAGCTTCTTTTAGGACTTAATTAACACGTTTTTTTTGTCAACACTTACCATTAATTTGTGGTTTGCGAGTAATTATGAAAACCATGATTATTTAAATATCACCCAAAAAGATGGCTTTGTTAATCATTTAAACTTCTCATCAATCCCTCTGAGGCATTATGCAGGTCCTCCGGTGAGGCTCAAATCAACACTAACTAAATCCATCCAACAAAAGAAAACAAAAATCAGTATTTCATCGCTGCCAAACCCTCGTTGGCGGCGAGAGATCGAGAGAGGACGAGAGGATAGGCAGCTCCCAACTACCTCCGACGGCGGCAGACCGCTCTGCCGCCTCTGCCTGCCTATTCGCTGGCAGAGAGCCGAAAGAAGGGGTAAAGAGACGGGAAATTTTCTAATTTTAAAACTTTCACTAATAAAAAAAGTTAAAAAAACTCATTTTAAAATAATAATAATTCAAAAACTCATAAATCTATGTAATATTATGCTCTAAATTTAAGAATATGAATATAATTTAACCTTAAGGAAATTCTAATGCAAAAACATCAGGCTCAGGTCAAATTAAGAAGTCCTAGTTTTCGCAGAATTAGAAATGCAAAATGACGTGGAACTTCCAAGCATCACCCTAACTGATTCTCAACATCACATTAGAAAATCGATGAAGAATTGCAAGAATCGTTAAAAAAAGAACAGCAGAACTGCTTTCAATTGTCGTGATACCATTGAACGACAATATATACATCTCCTTCGAGCTACATACAAACCCTCAAAAAAGAATATGGCATAAAAAATAATGTACATGATATAACCTTTCCTTCCAAGATGATTGCCTCCTTTATTCTATGAGGAGTGAGATTTTCAAAAGAAAAATAAAAAATCACAGCTACCCTCACAGTCAAAAAATCAGTATAATGCTGTAATGAAACCAGTTTCTATAGTATTCTTCTAAGAATCAAATGCTATACAGATGCTATTTCCAAATCGCAGATTCCAGCATTATAATCGCTGCTACATATAGCTGCAGATCTGTAGCTGCAGCAAATAAAAGACAAAGCAAAGTTTCAGGTGGACTTAAAAGAAAAAAAAAATACATAATCCACATAGCAACTCCTAGAACTCCAAAAATATCTGAACAGAGCAAAATAAATAAATGAATGACTACTAAAAAATCTTGCCATTGCTTAAAAAAGCGTAGCTCTAAATAAGGTCGAAGGAGAAGAGAGAAATCCATTTGGCTAACACCAATTAGATTGGAATGAAGGCTTTGTTGTTGATATTAACTATTAACCTAATAAAGAGACAGAAACTTATCACCAGAATTTCATGCAACTACTTGAATCAAAGTAAAAACACGTCAGTTTAAATCTTGTAAATAGGAATTTAAAAAATAAATATTGCAAGATAATTATGGCTAAACCTTTGGTGACCAACCTACCAATAAACTTGAACTTGTATATTATGACCCAAGAATAATTTAAAAGTCTTGCATGTCACTTCCGGCGAAACCTGGACTCATACAAAGGTTTTTTGTTAACCTTATGTAGAGATAATGAGGGACACCAGGGCTCAAACTCAATAACTCATCCTTTGGTACCATGTTAAATCTCTAATAACTAACTAACCTAATAACTTAAGATTGTACGTTAAGTCTAGAAATAATTTTAAATTCTTAGAATTATGAAACCGATTTGTTAATACACGAGTAAATAAACAACCACAGCAATACAAACGCTAATAAATGGATCATGAATGATGTGCAAAAGTTAATTTTTCAGTACTTACTGGACACTACTATCATATGAAGCTGGCAAGTAACGCATGCAAGGCAACCCAATATATCAAAAAAGCAAACCGCAGAGAGGGCTGTCTCATTAATAACCTTTCACCAGATACCCTGGTAAGTAAAGACGAAAAAATGGCTTACTCAGTAACCATAAGTATAGCAATGATGGAAAACTCTTAATAAAAGCCAACCATATTGCATCAATCCTGTCTGCTATAGGACGTGTAGCTCTTGGGACAAGCCGGGACATTGTTAGCGACTTGAATCCGTGTGCTATGAAAGGGACAAAGTATCACGACAAAATTAATCAATATGTTCAATCATTCCAGGCATTTTTTGCAATAGAAAACAGAAAACCCACCTTTGTCATCATCTTCATCATCTAATACAGCATCATATCTTTCTGGGTCAATGGCTATAGCGATTTGGTCATTGTTGATTTTGCGTCCAGTTCTTACATGGGTCGCAACTGGACCTGAGGACATCTTGTTTCTCTGAACCTAGAAGACCACAATCACACGAGACCAGACATTATGCATAACCTAATTAATGTTGGCACTTCTTTTAGCACGACCACTGACTTGAAAACATCTCTTCATATGCATAAAATTGTAAAATGAACAAATAAAATAGCATTACAGAAGTGAAAGGAATCAAGTACCATTTGTTCCATTTCAGGAGTCCCAGAAGAGTTACCAATACTTGGTTGCTCATAACTTCTATCCCCTGGAGATAGCTCTATCCTTTCCTTGTCATGCAAAGAAGTTTCAAGAATTTCAGCTCTTGATAAAAGTTCTTGAACCCTACCCCGTTCTATCTCAACTAGGGCATCTTTACTTTGAACTGCAACACGCAGGTCCGATAGTTCAGTCATGACCGAGTTAATCATCTTACCCATGATGTCAATGAATAAATGAATTTGACCATCATCCTGATCCCATTGCACAGGAGTTTCTCCAAAACGAGAAGCCATCGCATTCATCCATGAAAGCAACTCATGTAATTGAGCTGAATTCTTCTTGCTGGTCTCTTGTGAGGTCAAAACATCATCTGTACGCCTAGTAACTTCCTGGCGCAAGAAAGAGATCTCTGAATCCCGTTCCTGTAACTGTGATTGAAGGTTTTCTATCTCTGTAAGAAGGCTTTCTGACAGATCATGTAATTCATCAAATTTGTTGACTGTTGTTGATAGTTTCGACATTGCCCTTGCATGGGAAGCTTCAAGATTCTCCAATTGCATCAACTTCTGTTGTAGCAGATTCTCCATATCCTTATTCCTGTTTTCCAGAGCTTCCATCTGTGTTTCTTCTTCATCAAGTGCTTGCATTAATGCTTCAATTTCTGTAACAAAAATAAGGGATTTAAAAGATGAGTCCACATGACAACTACAACTACAATTAATGTCAGAAAGCCACCAAGACAAGTAGAGGTATGAGATCTATTAGAGATGTTCTCATTAAGTTACCTTGATCTTTTGCATTCACTGCATCAGTCAAAGAATTGATTCTCTCATCTAATAGCTTTGATAATGCCTGGATGTCCTGTAGCTCATTCAACCTTGATTCTAATTTTTCTCTATCAATGTCCATTTCCTCAACCTTCTTTTCTAAGTTGGAAGCCTGCATCCTTGCAGAATCAAGATCCTTCACTGACTTTTTTGCCACAGCATCAGCATCTCTTATCTGAGAGACAAGCTCTTCACAAATCTTGTTCATTTGGATGTGCTTCTCCTGAAGTTCTCTTTGCAATGTTGATATGGTGTCTTTCAGTTCCCTTTGGCTTCTCTCAACAAGCTCACTTGTACAGCTTGTATCCTTCAGAGATGATAAGATAGAATCAGCCATCAATTTGATCAAGTCATCGACAGAGTGATTATCCATCTCTCCCTTCTCATTGGGATAACTTGGCAATTTCATGAAAGCACTTAAGCTCCCAGTATCTTCTTCTCCAAGAGCTTGAGATTTCCTCTTAGCCATCTCCATCATGAATGTGCAACAAACTTCATAAAGCAAAGTCAAGTTTCTAAACACAGAATTGATTTTATTGTCCTTCTCAAGGAGCTTTGATTCAAGTACTGTGACATCCCTCTTTAACAAATCTGAAATATCTTTAGAAGATGATTTTTTTCTTTTCACAGCTTCCACGGTTTCCATAAAAAATTGTGTTTCTTCGCCAAGAAACACAGAATGTTTGCATATTTTTTCAGTCAAATCTTCCCCAAACCTCATACATTCAAACAAAGTCTTCTTAGCAAGATCAAAATGTTCAAATAGCAACGTTCCATCCACATTTGGATGCATCATAAGCCGATTAGTGTCAAAAATGGAGCAATAAATCTCCTGCAACAAATGTTTTCAGACATGTTGAATGAAGAAATCATCACCTACAGCCTGAAAAGCTGATACAACATATATCTCACAAATACAGTATCAAGCGCACTAGTTTTACAAGAATCCATGTTTCTTTCTGATCTAAACAGTGAAAAGCTTTATTGTTATCAGAGAAAGTTCAAAACCAAGGCAGTCGTTACAGTTCATAAATAAAATGCAAACCAAAGAACTAATAGGAATTAATAGATGAAGGATAGAATAAGCTGATTGCATGAGTAATGATCTCATATTTTGAAATTTGATGGTCCGCAGTCAAAGAGGCTCGATAAAAGTACAAATGGACAAAATAGGGTAGAATCAAATTATTCAAGTCGCAAAATACAAAGGTTTTAGAAATTCCTAGGAAAATACACAATAATTCTCAAAATACATGGAAAAATATGTTGAAAATAAGATTACAAGAAATTATATTGATTTGACCGGCAATTCAATTCAAATTGGTCAAAGGTCAATTAAATCAGAAAATTACTCAAGTAATAAACCGACCAAATAAAGTTAAATATAGCCTTATATGACCATGATCTCTAAAAACCCTCAAGAAATTTAAAATTGAAGTTCATTTAGTCGCTCAACAATTCAATAATGCATCAGCACACTAAATCATATTAAGATGAATTGAACAAATTAGGTCGTCAAACTTCAATCTAAATTAAGCCCATAATCTTTAAAAAAAGAAAGAAAAAGAGAATGAAATGATTAAAAAAAAGAGAAAGGGAAAAAAAGACAATAAAATAAATATATATATATATATTCAAAACTAAAAAATAATAAAACATTCATTTAAATAGAAATTTAAATGATGGATATTATTTTGATACTCACGCTACTCATTATATATTTAGCCCCGTGTTACAACAATGCGACTCAGGAGAAAACCCACTCACCAATAAGTAATAGAAAGCTCTTAATGCCCTGCGTGGCGTAATTCTAAGAATGTAGTGATCATTCACAACTTAATTGCACACAATATACTGCCATATTCCCCAAAAAGCATCTAGTACTCAGCCAAATTATAAGGCAAAACACATAATTTGCTATGCAAATTAGAATTATGGTGAACATCATGTCGCTACATAAAAGGTTCCCAAACTCTATTGAATTATCATCAATCTACAAGAAGATCCTTCTACTTAAAAGTTCAAGCATTCAAGGTAAACACTTGAAAAATTCAAACTCAGGCCTTGCATTGACATATATTTGAGCCCCATATCTACAAAGGCAAAACTAAAATCTTCCATACCCAAATCAAAGCAAAACCTCCACATCAAATTCCCAAAGCTCTACTAAATTAAAGTCCACAAACAAAATCATAAAATCCCTCATTGAGCCAGATTATCAATATACCCTTGAGTCATGCTTGCCTCGTGAGTGACACTAATTCCTTAGGAGCACAACATTTATCCTGGCGTGAAGCAAGCCCTTTATCCCTTATGGGTCAAAGTGGCAACCAAATTACCAATTATATTTGTCCATAGAGGAAGGAACCTTTGAATATGTCGTAAGTGGTTTAAAACACGATGACTGACCTCTATGCCACAGTTATGTCGTCCAAACCAAAATTCCAATGAAAGGCCTCCCCTTAATATGTTCAAAATTCCAAAATAGTAGGCCTTCGCGATTCTTAATATACCTTTAGGGGTTCCAAATCCTTGACACTTATAATGTCTATCTTTTCATAGCAAACTTCCATGCCAGATACGTTATCTTGCAAACTAACAGAATTGGCCAAGGAGATGCCTAAAGGTCATAAGTGGGAAAACCCTAGTTCCGTAATATGACAAAGCCATTAGATGAAGTCGGAGTAGACCAGGTTAGCTGTAAGTGACATAAGATTTAAGCTTTGCCCCCTAATTCATTAGAGTGTCCTTGGATGAGAGAACTCATGGCTCCGAAAGGTCATTCTATAACCTCCTAATTGGCTTAAGTGAATCAAGTTCGTCTGGTGAATCTTAGACGATGGAACCATACCACTTTAACAGGGATCTTCCATCGTATCTACTCAAATTGTGTTATATGTTTAGTTAAATTGATTAAACCTTAATTTAAAATTTCATCATCTGATGACAAAACAAGTAATTGACTATATGAGTTTGCACCTGTAGAAAATCGTTAATCCCCAAAACTCTGAAGATCTTAAAGATATCTCATTTAAGGGGAAAGATTATTTTCAATCAGCCTCGTTGGGAAAGTTTCATCAAGAAAATTGGATGTGCCTAGTACACTCATTGATCCCTCATCTCTAGAGCGCATAATAAAACGAATAAGCTTGTAGCAAACATGCACGCTGTTCTTTCAAGCTGAAATGTCACTGAAAATCTAATTGGTATGATCTATTATAAGAAAACTTTTGGATAGAAAGGCCTGTTAGGTACAGAATAAAAAAATAACGTAAAAAGCTTTGCATTATACACAGAACATGTTTCTTAATAAGGATTACCTCATTCTTTGGATCACTTGGCAAAAAAATATTTCCTGATGAAAGAAACAATTGGTCATTATCTGGATTGCCGGTCTTATCCAGTACAAAATCAGCAAAATTCTGTACATGATGAAATAGGTTGACATCCCTGCTGAGAACATCAGAAAGAAACCTAGAAGTTTGCACAAAACCTTCTTTCAGCTGATCAATGCCATACTTTAGCTCTGCAAAGCAGTTGGCAACCCTAGTTTTTTCCTCAGAATGAACTGACACGATATGTTCAAGATGTGACACAGCATTATCTTTTTGTTTAGAGCATGCTGCAAGGGAGTCTTCTGCCTTGGCCAGCTCATCTTGGAGAAAGTCTGCTCTTTCCTGAACTTCATTCAACTCAACTAAAAGCAGTTCAGCTGCTCGTTTGGATTTGTTTGCTTCAAGTTCAGCTGCATTGACTGCTAAGCGCATATCATGAAGGATCCTGCAAGCCACTCCTAGCTTTTGAACAGGATCAATTTCATTAGATTCGCTGCCTACATCAATGGCCAGCAAAGCAGTTAATAATTTGCTATAATTCTGGTTGCTATCTCTTAGATTCTGTTCCATATCCCCCAATCGAGTCATTAATGAAGACCTTTCAGATTCCAATACATTTATTTTCTGGTTGTGCTCAATTTGTAATTTCTGTATGAAAGCATTCATCTCATCAACAGTCTGCTTAAGGCCATCCCTCTGCTGCACCAGACCCTTTCCTTTTCTTACAGCAACATTTAACTTCTCTTTTACAGATGCAGACTTCTGCTCTTCCTGAACTAATTGTTCTTGTAAAGAATCCATCTGCTTGCTCATGGTATCTAACTCCAACAACAGAGATTGATATTTCTTTGTATCTTCATTCCTCTCTTCGCTCAATACATGTATTTGCGCCAAAAGATCTTCTATTTCCATCTTTAAAGACTGACACTTCCCAAAACTTATATCCCTTTCCTGCTCAACTTCTGCCAGTTTGCTGGAAGTACTATCAAGCTGAAACCTCAGAGAAGCCAAGTTTAGCTCTTTTTCATGCAGCATTTTTTCTAGCACCCGTCTTTCTTGAGCTGGACTGCTCTCCTCCAATGATAACTCCTTATCATCAACCATGTGTCTGGACTTGTTCAGATAAGCAGTGTAATTGTCTATCAGCTTCCTTAATGATTCCTCTAAATCCTTGGTAAGATTACCAGTTGACAACAATTTAACCTTGTCACTCTCCAGCAAAGCACTATTAATCAAATCACGTAGATTTTGCAAATATTTATCGACATCAGTACAGTATTCAAAATGATTGCCTTGAGCCAATTTATCCTGCAAACCAGCCAGTTCCCTTTGCAGATTTTCTCTCTCTAGTTCATCATGAACAGCTTTCTCTGAGAAAGCAAGAAATTCAAACCTGAACTTTTCAAAGCTTTCAGAGAAAAACTCTTTTTCAGATTTCACAGCTACAACTTCTGCAGTGAGTTCAGATATTTTCTTATGTGACTCTTCAAGATCTACTATAAGCATCTCAGAAGAGATTTCTAGATTATCTATCTTAAGTTGTAAAGAATCTCTTCCCTTCTTCACTTCAGAAATTTCTCTTCCTAACCACTCAATCTTATCTTCAGGTTCAACCGTCCGCATATGAGAAGGGATATCAATTCTATCCAAAATTTCTTCCCATTTCTGCACAATATTGTTCCTTTCCAATAGAGACTGTTCCAGCATGTCACTGTGCTCAGTGAGACCATAAAACTTACCTTGAAGCTCCTCATATTTTCTTTTCAATTCCTCAAAATCTGTGTATGCACTAGGCATTCGACCATCCTTACTGATATCAATTACCCTACACCTTACTGCATCAGAATGTGCATGCTCCTCAGAACCTATTTGGCTCCAGTTATTTGCAACTGCTGAATGATTGTCAGCAGTGATTCTAGAGAGTAGCTCAATCTTTTCAACAATGTCTTTGTCATGGAAATCGTCTGGAAGACCCAAGTCATCTAGAACTTCTTCAATCCTCTGAAGCATGGAATCTTTCTGGAGAAAAGAATCTCTCAAAGCAGTAGCTGAATTACGGATGTAAGAAAGCTCAGATTCTAAAGCTTCAATGCGCTCTACTTCTGAACAGGACTTAAGTTTTGCCTCAAGTTCATGCAGCAATGCCTCCTTTGATAGCAGCTCCTGTGTGGATTTCTCAAGCTCAGCAGTTTTTGCCATCAATGACTGCTTAAGACTATCTCGCTGCACAATTAAACCTTTACCTTTAGCAACAGCTATGCTAAGTTTCTCCCTTACAGAGGCAAGCTTCTGCTCTGACTGTTCAACTTCTGATGCTTTCACTAGCAATGCTTTGTTAGATGCTTCCAGAGATTCCTTCATCTTTTTCATGCCTTCTGCCATAACTTGAATTTCAGTTTCCTGTTGCATGTTTGCAGAAGTTAACAGCTTTAGATTCTCATGAAGTTTAAAAATCTCGGGAATAAACACTTGACTAAGAATGTCGGGCAGAGGCAAGAACCAATCATTAGCAGATATTTCTGTTAGAATATCAGCTTCCCTCAAGTGTCTTATTGACAGCTTGATCTGCTCAAAAAGTTCTTGGCAGTTCTGAAGATGAAAAGCAATCAGCTCCTCGAGCCGTGACAAAACAAAGTTGCATGAGTCCACCTCAATATTATTATTGCAACTGGAAACAATTTCACTTCCAGATTGGGAATATATTGACTTATGGTCATCCAAATGATTGGCCAGAACAAGACACCTTCTCTTCACTTCATCAATTTCTTTCATTTTACTTAATAAAGCAGATTTAAGACCATCTTCATTGTTTCTTTCAAATTCTAGCTCCTTGCATCGTGTATTCAGAGCTTCAATTTCCTGATTTCTAATCAACAGGTCAGCATCTAGCTTGTCATTTCTAGACAATAAATGAATGTGGTCATTCAAAAGGCTCTGGAAATAATCAATGATCTTTTCAAACTTGTCAGGCAGAAGTTCTAGCATATTCTCAAAACTTTGATCTGTTTCGGCAACATCAGCATTTTGAAAGGCTTCCTTTGTAAGCTTCGTAAGATTATGGTAAAACTTATAAAGCAACTCCATAGCAATAGAATTTTTGCTTTGCATATTTTTAAATGATTTATCCATTACTTCATATGAACTGTGCAACATATTATAGTTAATATTAGCTTCTTCAACTTTATCATGCAGGGTCTCAATTGCTAAAATGGCAGCATCAACTGAAAACATGACATGGGAGGCAGTATCAAGATTTTCCTGGACCTTCAAACTGGTAGATACATCAAGCTTACCAATTGCCTCAAAAGCTATACCTTCTATGGCATCTCTTTCTTGCTTAACAATGGATAGTTCACATACTTCTTTTTGCTGCAACTCTATTTTACTTAAAAATCCAGCAGCCTCATGACTGGCACGTTGATTGAGCTCATCTATTTGAACTAGCAGTTCATTAATCTTGGACTCGTACGTAGTCACCTTTTCAGTAAGTTGATCGACTGCATGAAGGAGGATGGTATTCTGCTGCTTCTGAAATTTATTATCCATTTCAATCTTTTGCAAGATTTCTTTGCTGCAAATCTCTTCCCTTAAAATTATCTCAGAATTCTTCAGATCCAACTCCATCTTATTAAGGGTATTGGTGATGAGTAAAATTTGGTCTCTACATGTAGTATATGAATCTTCTAACCTTGCATCATCCGTCAAAGGCACCTCATCCACAACTTCACCAACAAGATGAGCTTTTGACTCAAAGGCTTGAATTAACTTCGACACACCAGCAGCTGCTGCTGCTGCTGCTGCTTGTGAACCTGATCCACTCAAAGACAGAGAATGAGAACTCATCGCTTCTATGGACTTTTCCATATCCTGCAATGTACTTTTTGCCACTTGGAGTTGCTTCAAAAATATCTTCAATACAGTATGGCTGGTGATATCATTATCATCCACATCCTGAACCAAAGGCCACACAGAATTCAATGCAATGTTGGAAGCAACTTCTGCATCAGATTTCTCAGACCACTGCTTGGATCTTCTAAACCTACAACTGGTAACATCATTGCCACTCAAAGCTTCTTCAGCATCTTCATAGCTAATTGGAGCATCTTTAGAATGGACAATTGGCTCAAATCTCCAGCTACCCATCTCCTTAAGCTTTGCTTTGTGTATATCCAGACAGCCAGAGAGATAAAAGTTGTCAGAAACAACCTCTTCAAAGCCTGATCTCATCTCTCTCAGCTCATCCTGAAGTTGAACTTGCTTCTCAAGTGAAATCTGCAACCTCTCCTTTACAGCAGTAAAGTCAGAAAAAAGCCTCGTATTTTCACCAGAAAGCAACTCTTTCTCTTCAGTGATCTTCTTTCTTACATCAATTTCTGAACTGAGACTAGCTGTTAGCATGAATTTCTCACAGGAAAGAAACTCAACCTCTTGAGCAAGCTTCTTCCTAGAATCAGTTTCTGAAAAAAGGGATGCTGATAAGTTCGTATTTTCTTTCTGAAAAAAATCCAGCATATCCTTGCAAATAGCTAGATCTTCAGAAGCACGCATCAAATCTTCTTGAGATTCATGCAACTTACAATGCAAATTTCCGTGCATATGGTTAAGTTCCTCAATTTCCTTTCTGGCAGAAATATAATTAGTCTCAAATTCATTCTTCTCAGCAGCTAAAGCTTGAATCTTTAATTTGCACTGCATAAGCTCTTCACACACCATTTCTTTGCTTTCCTGAGCCTCCATAACCAAATCATGCAGTCTATTTACTTCATAAGAAGAATGCAGACGAAGATCTTCATTTATCTGAATCTGGCCAGCAAGATCAACCTGGAGAATGTCATTTGAAACATATGATAGGAACAGATGCCTTCTAACACTCTCAAGTCCAACAGTAAGGCTTTCCTCCAACTGCACTGTATCTTGCTCAGACCACTGCACTGATGAGGAATCAAATATTTCACACTTCTGCAGAGATAAAGATTCCCGTCCATTATCATCAGAAACAGAAATGGTCACTTCTAGATGCCTCCCCTGAGTTCTATCCTCAACAGGAAAATGTTTAATCTGAATATCTTGTTCTATCACAGTATCCTCACTAGTTTTTCCATCCACTTTCAAGCTGATTTCCTCTCTGTCGACTGGAATTTCTCGACACGAAGATTGTATTTCCAATCTTTTTGCAAGAGAACAACATTCATCAGGTCCAACAGAAATATGATCACCCAACTCTTGAGTATCAACAGACAGAACAAAAAAACGATTGTCCTCTTCACTTCCTAGTGACCTGAGAACAGCGGGAGTAGTTCCTTCCCTCTCATCTCCAAATGCCTGTTTCTCCAGATCCTCCACTTTATTTCTATCTGAAGTTCTATTTTCCAAATCAATTCCAGAGGCAACAGTAACTCCATGACTGGGTGCAGATAAGGCAGAGTTCACTTGTGATGAAGCTGCTGTGTCTAGACCCTCCTCAAGACAAGGACCCTTCTCCATTTTATCAGGAAGAATCCTTAATGCTCCCCCTTGAACTTCATTAATGGGAAATAAAGGCCCATTGGTGTCACCCACTCCGACAGATTCCAGATCAACAATAGAGAAAGTTTCTCCCTCCACCGCTCCTTTCTCCAGCTCATGGCCTCTTCCATTCTCATTCTCTGTGTTTTCTAACTGAGAAATGACAAAAGAATGTGAAGGACCAATTTCTCTCTGTGGAACAACTTCGGAAGAAGTGGAGGTACTATCAACCTGGTGACCAGTACCTGAAGAGGATGTCACAACTACCTCATGTCTAACATGTGAGTTGCCACCAATCGAATTTTCCAACCCCGAATCATTCGCTTCCTGCATTGCCCCTACCCAGCAACAAATGAGAAGGGAATCACGCATCAAACTCAAAACAATTTTCTATCACCTTTCAAAACGAAATCTTGCATCAAAATAAACGTACCTGGCTATCAAAACTAGCAGGAAGCTGCTCCAACTCCATCTTCAATTCCTCAGCTCCACCATCAGAGCCTGAAGTGGAAGCACGAGATGAACTAGCATTGGCCAGATCAGCAGCCGAGGCTGGGCACACCTCAGCTTGTTTTGACTCTTCCTCAGCCTCGCCTCCTTTCCCGGGCTGAGAAGCTCTGCTCGAGGATTTCACATGGCTGCTGCCTCCTTTGTTATCCTTCTTCTGTCTGAATTGCTGAAGCTGCAAACCAGTCATAGAGTTCAGAGCGAAAAAGAATCGACTATATGAAGGAATAACAACGTTTCTTCTTCTAACTCCGGAATACTATCTACTAGAAATCGGCAACGAGATATTGTGATACCTTCTTGCGGCCGGCGGCGAGCAGATCAGTTCTGCTCTTGTTTTTATCCATTGGGATAAAGAACTAAGCGGATCCCTGATACTCACCGCAGCTCTGCCGGCATCAATCGAAGGATAGATCGAGCGGATCTCGCCGGGGAGAAAACTGTCAACCACGGAGGCTCGTGGAGCCCTTGTTCTTCAGACAGGTAGGAAGGAAAACCCTAATTCCAGTTAGATCCGCAAATGGGGCTGCTGAGAGACAGGGATTAGGGTAAGAACTTGTGCCAGTCTTCTTCTTGTTCGTTCTTCACGATCGGTAACGTCGGTTTTCCTTTTCCAACATTCCCTTTCCTTCGATTAATCGAGGGATTGAATTGAGACGATCACTTAATCAAGCAATTACTTTCAAAAACAATATATAGAAAGTGCATTTGGGACCGGAGATCGGACAAGTATTACAAATGAGTCTCAACTTTTTTAAATCATTGATTTAAGACCTTCAGATTGTATTTTGTTTTGCCATTAGATCCCAATATAGATGGCACTGTTAAATTCAATGCAAATGTCTTTTTTACCCTTGTATTTTGAGTGGCACAATCAAATACTCACATTTCCAAAAAAATTCACCTCTATCTTCTGCTTATCTTTCTACCACGACTTTTCTTTAGTTATATATCTGATTTAATTTACCATACTTTTATGTTAATAATTGTGTGCTTTCACATAAAATTTCTTGTTATGAATCCTTTTTTGCATGATTTAGAGATCAAACATTCAAAATTTTTTTATTTTTATCACTAGTTTTTTCAATTGACTCTTTACGAATTCTATAGTAACATCAATCACCCCCACTCGGCACACTAGTATTAGGGCATCGAGAGGCAACTGCCCGCGAGTGGGCGAACACGGCCGATGAAATTTAGATAAAAGGTAACTCAGCCATCACTATTGATGGAGAACACTCTCCAGAAAGGATCATGACTCAAATCTCCCACTTTCTTTACGCTTTTAAGGTGTTAAGATATGTAATGTATACAGAGCCGCAAATAAAGCGATAAATTTTGTAACTTTTTTTTCCTTTTAGTTGATATCGAATGGCACAGGAGGATGACTCTCACATTTGATTTTTGAGCGATTTTTGGTGAGGATTGAATATTTTGTACTTAACGTACCTTATTTTGCTGTTATAGTATCATAGGCTACGGCCAAATTTCAGAAATGAATAAACAATATTTTTTATTCAAACAACACAAATGCTGAAGTTACACTTAAATGTGATACACTCATTCTATAGTAGTGGCCAATGATACTGGCCCGTTATCATCTTTTAGGCAACCAAAGTTCATGACTTAAACTTCATTATTATCACACCCTCATCTTTAAGGACTAATTATCCATAAAATAAGGGGAGACTTACAGTCAGAATTATAGAACAGATTACAAGAAAAATATATCTTTATTCATCTCAAAATAGGGTTACATAAGTTCGAACACTAAGCAGGTCACCCAGAGTAACCTTAGGTTAGAAAGCTAAGAGGTAAAGCAAATAAACTGGATAATAGTAAATATTGGTGGGACCATACGGGATGTAGGGAAACATCTTTCCTGGGATTTTGCAGTCTTCTCCTGACAATAGATTATTTACCTGAAAAATAACGGTCAGTCATAAAGACCGAGTAAACGACCTCCACCTTACCATAGGCCAAGTGTGGTCTTATAGCTCAATTTAATAACAGATCAGAATATCAGATTAACTTGTAATATCAACTTGTCACCTCAAAATATTATCATGTTTTATACTTTACATATATATTAATATGTATAAATCTTATAATGAAGAGGAATCAGAACCACAGGTATACGTCACTAGTGTGACATCAGATTAAACAGGTTCATCACCAGTGTGACAACAGATTCATCAGAATACGTCACCAGCGTGACATCAGAATAACAGGATGCAGGTACGTCCCCCACACGACGCCACGCGTTCAGAAGGTGGTTCGTCAACCACCGGGATCCCAACTTATCATATCATTGTATATCTCAAGATACATGAGTCCAGTGTAACCCAGTATAATATTTCGACATAAAGCCCAACAGAATATCGGCATAAAGCCAAATAGAGTATCGGCATAAAGCCAAACAGAATATGCAGAAATATAGCTCACAAAATATAATTGATATCATTTTGTAAATAAGTTATTTTAATGTAATAATCATGATGTCCTAAGTTCAGTGAAAATCGCTTACTTGAACGAGAGACGGTAACTGTTTGCTGGCGGATGACGTGTTCCCTGATTAAGTTAAGTGAGAATAATTACTATTGTGCTTAATAGTTTAAAAATATTGACTTAAGTTACACAAACTAATTAGGTCAGACAAGTCAAGTGACTCAAAACTAGTTAAGATAAGTCAAATCTATTCAAATGGGTCAGACCAGATCAAACAGGTCAAATGTGTCAAACAGGCCAAATGGGTTAAATTGGGTCAAATAGGTTGACTCGGGTTAAACGGGTTGACTCGGGTCAAACGGGTTAACTCGGATATAATGGGTTAACTCTGATGTAACGGGTTAACTAAGAAGTAATGGGTTAACTCAAAATTTAATGGGTCGACACAAATTTATCAAGTTTAATACGGGTTAAGTGGGTCGACATAGGTTTAAACAGGTTAAGCACTAGTCAAATTAAGTTAACAAGACAAAATTACCAAATGTAATTAATAAGACCAGAATTCTTACCTAACAGAGCCTCGTCGCTGGAAGAAAGATGCACCAAGATGAGCTAAAAACTCAGAGGAGATTTAGAGGTTGTGATTCTTTCTGAGAGTTCTGAGGTCTATTTATAGGGGAAGGTGAACTTATTAGGGCGGGACCGTTGGCGGGTAGTAGTTGGTGATTGGGAAGGTGAATTTAATAAGGTGGGACCGTTAGTAGGTGAGAAGACGGGAGAAAGTCAGAGAAAAAATAAATATATATAGATATTTTATTGAACTGATTGCAGGGAATGTTTAGTTAATATAACAATTATTTTAAAGTCCTCAGATAACAGATGTACTTATATTAAATCCAGAAAAATATATATATATATGTTAACAGGTCTTTCTTAAGCGGATTATTACATCTTTCCCTACTTAAGAAATTTAGTCCCCCAAATTTTCCTGAACAGATGTGAGTGTTCATTATTCATCGATTCTTCCGTCTTCCAGGTTGCTTCTTCTACCAGATGATTTCTCCATAAAATTTTTACAATGGGAATAGTCCATTTTCGAAGTATCTTTTCCTTTCGATCAAGAATTTTAACCGGCTTTTCTTCATAGGATAGATCAGGCTGTATGTGTAGCGGTTCATATTTTAATACATGATTTAGATCAGCTACGTACTTTCTTAATGATGAGATATGAAAAATATTGTGAATTCCCGCTAGGTCTGGAAGTAATGCAAGCTCATATGCTGTCATTCCAACCAGGCGGATAATTTCAAAAGGACCAATGTACTTTGGTTTAAGCTTGCCCTTGATACCAAACCGATAGATGCCCTTCCTTGGAGATATCTTCAGAAATACATGCTCCCCAGGCTCAAAGTAAATATCTCATTTTCTTGTGTCAGCATAGGCTTTTTGTCTACTCTGGGCTGCTAGAAGTCGTTCTCGGATTATTTTGATCTTTTGCAAAGTAACTTCAATGATCTAGGGCCCTAGCATTTTTCTTTCTCCAACTTCATCCCAATACAAAGGTTATCGACATTTTCTCTCATATAAAGCCTCATACGGAGCCATCCTGATGCTTGCATGATAGCTATTATTATATATAAATTCTACTAGAGATAGATATTTTTCCTAATTTTCTCCAAAGTCCATGGCACATGCTCTCAGCATATCCTCAAAGGTTTGAATTGTTCTTTCTGATTGTCCATTTGTTTCTGGGTGATATACTGTACTGAAACTAAGTTTCGTTCCCATGGCTTTCTGAAGACTAGACCACAGTCTTGAAGTAAAATGTGGGTCTCTATCTGATATAATAGATGTGGGCACCCCATGAAGCCGTACTATTTCATCAATATATAATTTAGCCAAGTATTCAAGAGAATGAGTCATTTTGATAGGTAGAAAGTGGGGTGATTTTGTCAACCTGTCTACGATCACCCAGATAGCATCGCATCCTTTAGATTTTGGTAACCCACAAACAAAATCCATAGTGATATGCTCCCATTTCCAAGTAGGGATCTCTAAAGGTTGAAGCAATCCTCCTGGTCTTTGATGTTCTATTTTTAACTCTTTGGCAAACTAAACGACGACTTATGAATTTAATAATATCATCCTTTATCCCTGGCCACCAGAATTGTTCTCGTATGTCGTGATATATTTTAGTTCCTCCAGGGTGGATTGAATATCCCGCACTATGTGTTTCACTAAGAATTTCCCTTTTAAGCTCCGGAGAGTTAGGAATATAGATTCGATTTTGAAATCGAAGAATACCGTCAGATCCTATCATAAATTCTGAATTATCTTCTTTCATTATGCTCTGAGCTATCTTAGCAATATATATATATAAATATTAACAGGTCTTTCTTAAGCTTATTATTACAATTATAATCAAATCTTAAAATATGATATTATATATTTAGCTCAACAAATCCGTCCGTACCCTTAATAGGCTAAGTTTAAGTATCATCCATCTGCATAACTATGGCTAAATAGACATGGCTCTACGTCATTATATCTTGCTCAACTCATCCATGCCCATAAACAAGCTAATTGTGCATATTATTTACTTGTTTAAATTATGCTAAATAGATAAAACTTTATGGTCATTTCCTAGTTTCCTTGACTTATCCATGTTGTATAACAGACTAGATACAGATATTATCCAGCCATCTAAATTTGAACTAAATAAGTATAGAACTATGGTCATAAGTCCTACATCATTTGTTGTCTTATGTCTATTACAGGTGCAAATGAAATTTAAAAAAAGAATGATTAACACTCAAATGACACAAAGTTGTGTCAATAAAATCAAGTGTTTTACTTCAAAAACTTAAGTTTCAGGGAGATGTATAATTAAAATATAATTAAGTTAATTAAGTATTTGTATAAATTCATGTGTTAAAATAATAATTTCAAAAATATCCTAAAATATTATCAAAACTCTGTGAAATAGGTGGAATAATATTATTAACACAAGGACGTAAAAATCATGATGATTTAGTACTTAGTTTGATGCTAAATATAGCCAAAGAAAATTTATAACTATGTTTGAGCTCTATTCATTATCCGCTATCTAATTCAATTGTGATTATATATATATATATATATATTAATTAGAGATAAGCGACAGATATTAAATATTATTTAATAATTAAAAAATTAGTAATATCATTTATTAATATTATGTATTAAGTTACAAAGGTAATATTACTCATCTTTTTATATTATTAAGTAAATTTGAACATCTATTATTTATTTCTAAAATATTTATGTAAACAAATAGCAATTGGCAGCTAATCTAATTCTAATTAACAGCTAATTTAATCACAGTTAGATCAAGTCAGACAGTAGGTGATGAATGCAGATCACAGTATGAAGCTGATGATATTAATGTATTTAGAATATTTATAGAGTATTATTTATATTTTTAATGTATCTAATAAATAAATATGAAAGTTTTTGTCTTATGTGGGCAAATCCCTAAAAAGATAAAAAAATTATTGTAAGGAAAAAAGGAAAGGATCACGGATTAAAAATAATAAAAATATGATTTTTCTATAGTCTTTCTCAATTTTAAATTCTCCAAGGATTTTCCCATCAAAATCAACGTATTCTCCTCACCAAGCTAAAAACTTTTATGTACATTTTTGTAAGTAGAAACTACAATTGATGTATCATGAATGACAAACTTGGTGAAATTTGACACGTTAAATTTGGTTCAAGCTTGCTTTAATCATGTTACCTATCAAGTAGACTTGACCAGCCGTTTGAGTACAAGCCCAAATTTCATAATAGTTTATGCCTTGTTTGGTTGCCAAAATTATTTATTTATTACTTTTAAATTTATATAACATTACTTTATTATACTTCAAACACAATTTTTTTTGATATAATAGACTTTTAACTTTTAAAAAAGTCTCCCCGAATGGGAGAATTAGGTCTTCCTTAAATGGGAGTAGGACTAGAATTTAACTTGAAAATCAATAGTTGCCTAATATTTGAGTTGATATTTAGCTCTAATTTATTGAGCTGAGCACAAGTTGTAATTGAGATTAAAAGAGCATTTGGTTTAGAAAGCGTTTACTTCAATGTTACCTTGACGTTATGTAATATTATCTAGAGAAGGCAATTATTTGGTTTAATGACATCTATAAATAATCTTCTATAAGATTATAAAATTATTAGTCAAAAGATGACATCTAGATTACGTAATATAACACTAAGATAATAATGAACCAAACTCTTAATATTATCTAGATGTTATGTTATATTATTTAGAGAAAGTAATTATTTGGTTTAATGACATTTATAAATACTCTTTTATAAAGATTATAGTATTATTAATCAAATGATGGTATTTAGATGTCATGATATCTAAATTATATAACATAACATTAAGATAACAATGAACTAAATGCCCTCTAAATATAAATAATTTTTTCAATTATGTGTTATTTATATATAAATATGTATTAATTATAATTAAAATATATCAGATAATTTTATAGGTATAGTTATTTTAATTTTAAAATGTACAAAAATAAATTTTCTTTGAAATTTAAATTTTTGATGAACTTAAATTGATTCAGTTAAAATTTAAAATAATTTAAAATTAAAATAAAGGTAATTTCATTTAGGTCTCTGAGATTTACTCGAGTTGCCACGCAGGTTCACAATTTTGAAAAAAATACTACTATTAAGATATAAACTTTTGTATGGTTTAATGTTAATTAAAATCCAATCTTTTAATGTAATAAAAAAAATTCTCTTTTAAAATACCTCATCTATTAAAATGCATTCATATTAGATGACTTTTTCATTTTAAAGTTTTAATTTGCATTGGATTATGAAAATTCTCTTTTATTAAAATCTAACAAAAGTAGAAAAATTAATAGTCCTTTTTGCATTTTTTGATGGCTTTTTTTTTTAGCATTTAACAAAGCAGTCCTTTAAAGATATCCTATTCAAATCCCAAGATGAAAAACAATCTGCAATATACTCTGTGAAAATTTTAAAATTAAAATTAATATAACCATTTTATTATTTGATCTTAATTTCAAACTAATTTAAATTTCAAATACCCAGGGCCAAAAATTTTCATAAAACATTATCATCCAACAACAAACTTAGTTGTGTCATTTTTAATTAAATATTAAATTGATTTAGAATTATATTTGTATTAGTTTTGTAGTGAGAACTAATATTGAACTAAAGGCCCTGTTTGGCATGAGTATTAAAATCAGGATCAAAATAGTATTAATTTAAAAAATAATAATAATAATAAATAATTTTTTTAATTATTTTAGATAAATTTTAATATAAAAAATATTACTTTACTTTATATATTGAATAATTTTTAATAAAAATATCAATTTTATTTCATAATACTCGATCGAGTATTTTGATCTAGGATATGAAATAAAGTTTAATTTTAATAAAAAAATATCTCTATTTAAATTTAATTTTAACATTGTTAAATTTTACATTACAAACAAACAGATAAGTGTTCAAAACAAACAAAATAAGATTTTTAAAAGTCAAATAATTAATATTAAGTAAATCAAAATAAACGAGTTCAAAAAATATGTTAAACATAATAAAAATAAGATAAAATTTAGTAGAGCATAGTGTCATGCATATTTAAATCATCTTCAATAAAAATAATAATATAAATTTGGGTAAAAATATGGCTATAATTAATGGTAAAGGTGAATAAAAAAGACTTGACATAAAAATTCAGAAAATCTTATCAAATTGCGATGAACAAGTCATGAACATATTTTCTTCTAAGAAATCACGTGAAAATATTAATTTAAGGATTATTATGAAAATTCTCTTCATAAAATTTTAATAATAAGATATTATGTATTTAAAAAATATAATATTTAAAATTTTAACTATCATATATGTAAATATCTCATGTTAACGTATTTTTTTTTATTGGCATATTTGTGCAATTTTAATAAGAAGGTTCGATTACTTTGAAATATCATAATATTTTTAAACATTTTAGATAAAATTTTATTGAGTTTGGCTAACCAAATAACTTTATTGACTAATAGATAAGCGCCAACTTTAGTTTAAGGTATGAATTTCATCCAGGCAAACATCATAATTATATTATATGCAATTAAATGTATTACTAATAATTGCCAGGAAAAATACAGAAGTTAACGAGTGGGCATTTGAGTCAAGTCTCGCTTAAAAGTGAACTCAACGCGGAAGACGTCAGCACCACGTCCGTAGGGCTGCCGGACCGTTCATCCAATCAGATCGGACCGATCTCAGCCGTCCAAAGTTGGCCCAATCCGCCCTCAACTATAGCCATTGCACCGCCCTCTCAGTTCATATTCCCTTCTCAGGCCTGAGTCTCCACTGCCGACTCTTTCTCGTCCTCTTCCTCCTCTTCCTCCTCTTCCATGTCGATCCACGGCCAGCTTCTTGAAGTCACAGGTGCCTGTCTCTCTCTCTCTCTCTCTAGCTCTCTTTCTTCTTTAACTCTGAATTGATCTGCGGATTCCGGCGAGCATGGTGGGATGCAGCAAGCTGAAGGACACAGAGTGGATATCGCGGCAGGATCCCTACGTCTGCCTCGAGTACGCCACCACGAAGTTCCGCTCCCGCACCTCCATGAGTTCCTCTCTAACTTCCATGGTTTTGTTGCTACTAAAGAAGAGCCCCGAGTTATCTAAATTTATTTGTTGTCCTGAATCTCTCTCAAATGTCATTAAAATTCCCCACATTCTTTCACTTTTACTTCTACAAGCACAAAAGAAAAGTTAGCAAACATCACGAACAACAAATGAGAAATACTTGGACTTCTCCTGTAAGTTCTCACTCCACACATTTGATTGTCTGCTATAGCAGTATTAATAGGGCCGTAAGAACTTCCGCTCAAATGATGAAGAGGTAAGGTGTTAGAGGGTCAAGCTATCTAAGGCCTCGTTCTGGTATAATATGTCCAAAACAAAACCGTTCAAATTGTCCAGTTCACTGCTGTACAATCTTGTTCAGCTGATGTATAAGAGTGCTCAGCTGGTTTTTCAGGTTTCGAACTGCAAGGGTCCTCCCAACCCTGACAGTTTAGAGCGAAGAGGGTCGTTGACATTAGCAGCCTTGGTCCAAGCCAGTGGCCCTATCAAATTCTTGGCAATACAGTGCAGAAATATCCATTTAGTGGAGAACACCAAGGGTAGTAGTGGCCGCCTCTTCTGTATCTAGTCGGAGACCATCAACAGGGGAAGGGAGAAATTGGGAGGGAAAAGCAGGTACCTTCTTGTTGAGCCAGAGACAGTCGTCCGCCCAGCTGAGTTCTGCGATTCGTCCCAAGCCCAAGCAAAGAAAGGCTACAATCGCGTACAAGGACGAACTGTTGCCTATACCACTCGAACCTTCACTCGCGTTCAGCTGAAACGGAGGAAGCAGAGCTTCGAAGGCGAAGAAGAACGTCGAATCCGACGGGAAGGGAGCTCTGCCGGAGCCCTAAACCGCGGAAACCTAAACTTCCGCGGAGAACAATCAGTATTCGACCGGGCAGGGCTCCAATTATTTTTTTTGTAATTTGAAATATTTGTAATTACGACGAATTATTTTTTTTGTAATGTGAAATATTTGTACGAACCGTAATTATTATTTTTAAATATTTTTGTTAATATTAATAATATTTTTTAGAAATTTTTTATGTTTTATTTTTAAATAGCATTTAAAAATATATTTTTAAATTAATTTACCTGATTGACCCGACCAAACCAAAATATATGGATCCGGACCGGAACCGGTCTGGTCCGGTACGGTAACCACCCCTACTCCATCTGATCCACTAATTTATCTAGCAAACTTGGTCCGACCGTTATTTTTGTTAAAATTGTATATGATTTGATCCACTAATTCATCCAGCAAACTTGGTCTGACCGTTATTTCTGTTGAAATTGTATATGATTTTGCTATGGCTTATTCTTAGATAGTTGAGATTCACCTTGATTTGGCCTAAATTACCCAGTTGATTGTTCTAGTAATTGCCATGAAACTAGGTATAATTAGTTGGATCAGAGTATTTATCTTGTTCTTCCAATTGATTCTAGCTGTTTTGATGGACGTTGGCCTTGAGTCTGTTGCAGTTCTACGATTAGGGTTCTAGTGACCCATTCCCACTAACTGGAGATAGAATACAAGGTAACAATCATTGGATCTAATCTTAGAAGATCGCGATCGTAAATCTTTATTTAAATTGCGGTTTTTTACTATCAAGATCTTGGTTGTTCATTGCAAAATACTTGACAACCAGCTGATCGAGTGAAATAGAGGGCAGTGTGTGGAATGTGAATCGTGAGATAAGAATTGAATGTAACTATGGAGAGTGATTAGAGCTTTGAATTAATGCCATCTGATCATGAGTTTTGCCTGGATCACAGCCATTCATAGTTAGCTTGGTTTTTACGTGCTCCTGGAGCACGTGCAACTCCAATGGAGGCCTGTCATTTGGTAGTGTGAGCCTCATGCATAGAAATGCTCCATTACATTTCACCATTTGCAATTTTTTTTAGCATTTGAATACGAAAACTTAGTTTTTGTATAAAGAAATTGACTTTCAACCTCATCACTACACATCAATCTATGATCACCGTACGTGACCGACCCCATTCTCGCCCAAGGCCCACCATCCCTCTTCACAACCAGTCTGCCAGATCACCATCATAATTCATCAGTACTAAAATATCTACTATTTATATTTCTCTCATAATTATGCACGCAAAAATAGCTCAGGGGTTTATCGAGGTGGCTCGTTGGATGCTTATTGTCTTTTCTCTCCCTCATTCTTAGTTCCTAGCATTTCACTAAAGGTTTCTCTTTTCTTTTCAATTATTCTTGCTTTGTTTTTTTTGTTCTCATGGTTTTGTTTGAGTTTTATATTTATCTGCATAGATTTGTTCTGTGGGAATGGGTTCTTGAATTGAAGCTATCTTCTCTTTTTCTTGTATTACTGCTGTTTGGATTTTTGAATTGTTCTAATGGTAATATTTTATGCTTCATCAATGTTTTTAAAAATACTTTTAGGACTAATAAACTACTTTAATAGAAGTTTCCTCCATCATCGTCTCAGATAGAACTGCATCTTGAAGAAGGGCTTTTATTTGTTAGGTCTCAAAGGTATGTCATTGAGTTGTTGGATAAAGAACTGATTACTTCAGATTTGTAAGATGGGGAATAACAATAGTGCAGTTGATGTATATTCATGATAGTAGTATGTTTTATTGTTTCAAGCAAGGTATGAATTTCACATTTTCTTTGAACTTGCTTGGTTTATGTATTGCAAAAGACATTTCTACAAACTATTAAGCCACTGTTTACTGCATTGATCAAGTCATCCCATGGTTGTGGTTATACCATCTACTACAAACTTCATGCATATGCTTTTAGAGTATGAAGTTGCTCAATCATTGAAGTTTATGTAGGTATCTCTGGCAACTGTTGTATTGTACAAGTCTAGATGGAATTATTTAGATATATAGCCATCGCCTGCCTCAGTTACATACAATAGTTATTCGCATAAAAAGATTTGTAAAGCTGACTCCAATATATGGATGCAATTTACACCAAAAACCATTTAACCTACCCTAACTTGCACTTAATTGGATGGGTATGAGTACCTCATAGGGCATGTTTGTTGAAAAAGGTAGGGCGGGGCAAGTAGGGGATTTTATTGGTCATATTGGCCAATCCCAAATCGTCTTAATATAACAACAACAGAATCTTAATCCAAATTGACGGCGGCTAAGTAAATCCTTTTTTCTTCAATTGCACTCTATGTGGTTATTTCTAATAGTTTTTTATTATGTCATTTGTGGTCTTCAATAATCTTATTCTTTCTTTTAAAGCTTCATCGGTTTACTATTTATATATCTAAATCATCTTAAGACGATTTTCTTTGAGCTTATTTTTAATTAAGACTTCCAACTTTCTCATAAATACATTGATTTTTCATTTTATTTTTGTGTATACGCACTCATGTGTCTTAGCATGATCATATCTGAAACACTTATTTTATTTGTATGTTGCTGCTGTGTAGGCCAATATTTAGCATCATATAGCATTAATGTTTTTGCTACTGTCTTATAAAATTTATTGCTAAGTCTGAGTGAGTTTTTTCTATTACACAATATGCTGGAGAATATAAATTTCATAAAATCTTTGTACTCAAAAGCGTAAATATAAATCTCACATTCTAAAGGAAAGTTTACTTTAACATTAAATAGTATGTACATACATACCCAGTTTATTATATTAATTATAACAGATTAATTATTTCAATTTTAAACTTTAGAATTTCTATTGTAATGTTCTTGATATTAGTTTGTTATGTCACTAAAATCTAGTTATTTTACATATTTCATACTCAAATATTTAATATTACATATTGTTCATAAAACTTATATGAAAATTAGGACATTTGTTACATACACGCTATAGCTTTATGATATGAGTTGTTCATAAGTTTTAATTTTCATATTTTTTTTGTCAATATGTAACATTAAAAATTTGATTATCAAATATGTAAAATAGTTAAATTTTAGTAATATGCATATAATTGCCCCTATAAAATTTAAAGTAACTATACTTTATAAAACAAAAAACCTTATTGTACAAATTAGTCGGGGTGGGTTGACCTATGATAATGAATAGTGGAATATGTTGGGAATTTATTGGACCTTCCCCAAACCCATGACATTGCCACCTAATAGTTTGTGGGTTGTTCATGATGAGAAGTTGACGCTGTTTTTTTTTTTTTTCCTTTTTTCAAAAGAAAACAAAACTACAATTATTTATTTTCTATTTTTAAGTTTTTAGTATTTGGTTACTTGAATTGCGGTCAAATTCAAACTACAATTATTTATCTTCTATTTTAAGTTTTTAGTATTTGGTTACTTGAATTGTGGTCAAATTCATTCCTTCCTTCATGCAATCATCAACTAGTATGAGCTATATGAAATAAGTTTTAAAGCCACATGTCAAGACTAAAAGGGTGGGAGATAGGGAATAATGTTTTTCATTTAAAGCGCATTGACGAAAGGAACAAATTTGATGTTTCCATACTTACCTTCATTGGTCACCAAAGCGTGTGCCGTAGAACTTTAATTTCGGTGTATTACTAAAGGCGGGAGGGAATGATAGATTTAACTATACTAATAAATATTTTTGTCGTTATTGTCTATGTTGTGTACTTCAATATTTGTTTTTAATTTGCAGTAACTCAAATGGCTTGTTCTTTGAAAAGTAGCGTTCTATTAAGTCTTTCGAGTTATGGCCTAAACTTAGGTCCAAACATGTTTGTCGGTGAGATTAGTTTTCCTGGACAAAGATCCATGCGAAAATCATTTAGAATTCATGCCATGCAAGATAATGAAGGACGTCGAAGGTTGGTTGATATTATTCGTATTATTCCTGAGATTTCAAGAGGCTACTTCAGGAGCCGCCCGAGAAGAGCTTTGTTTGGGGGCATCTCATTACTAGGTGGTTTCTATGTGGCGCAAACTATTTCTCTGTCATTTGGTGCTCTTGGTGTGAACGATGTCATAGCTGCAGTTGTCTGTGTTCTTCTAACTGAATATGTGACTAGATTTTACTACAGTAGACCTAAGGTTACCTTTCCAATTGCATTACTGAATAATTTTAAGATTGGTTTCACTTACGGCCTATTTATCGATGCTTTCAAGCTCGCCAGTTGAGACCAAGTTGTAATTGCAGTTTTATATGAGCCATCTATTGGATTGTGTGTTTCTAGTTGCATTTATGTTCCCTGAGCATATTCTAACTCTATAACTCATCAGCTATCTGGATATTTGTCAAGCTGAATGAATTGCTTGGTGGAATTAGCACAGTTTTCTAATTTGCACTGTTCAATATATATGTTATGTTGTCTGGTTGATGATTGTGGCATTTTCAGTAAGCTGGATACTCGAGTTATAGGGGGTATTTGGTTCAATATTATCTTGATGTTATGTCATATTATTTAGATTAGAGTGATAATTTTATAATTTTTAGAAAATTTTTTAAAAATATTGTCAAACTAAATTATTATTATTTTTAAATAATATGAGATAGCATCAACATAATATTGAATCAAATAGTTCATTAATTATGTGCAATGTTTATCACAGGAATTTGAGCATAGAAGAAATATGAAGCAATATGTTTTCCTGCAGCATTAGAAAGGAAGCAGCATAGCATCCTGTCTTGCTTCAAAGTAGCTGATACTACTCTGGTTCTGGTGGTAATTTCCCTTGCACCATTGAAATATTATTAGCAAATCTGACTTCTGGTTTGCAAAATAGGAAGATGAGACTATCACCTGTTTGATTTCTAGATTATTTTGATTATGCTTAAAATTAAAATAGTATTTAATAAAAATAATAATATTAATAAAATTTTATTATATTTTACATAATTTTNATAATCAAAGACTTAAAATAAAGTAAAGTTTTTTATATTAAAATTTATTAAAAAAATATAATAAGTTATTATTATTAAATATTATTTTAATTTTGAGAATGATTAATTTAGGATCAAACAGACCATAAAAGCGCTCAGAATCATTCTTGATTTTTTAGTTTCAACTTTCAACCGCTGTTCCCTCTATGTTCTTTTGCCAAGAACTTAAAACTCTGATGGGTTTTCAATTGTAATAATTGATTATTTAGACTGGGTTTGATTGACAAAGGCGATATATCAAAGAGAGAGAAAGAGGAGGAGCATGTGGGCAGCCCTTTACCCCCCTTTGCCGGTGACTTGCCCCTCAACTGATTGCTGGTAGGGGTGGCAGTATATGATCGGATCTGTGAACTTGACCTGAATTTGACTCACAAATTTTGAGTGTGGGTTATAAATTTTATTCATTTATTAAATAAGTTGATTTTGGGTTGGGCATAATCGGGTCAGGTAGAGTTCGGGTTGGGCATTTGTCAAAAAATATTATATAAATGGGTCAGGTCGATCCGTCAGCTTGACTTATTTATTAATCAGGTCGGGCTCGAGTTATGGATTTTGACTCATTTATTAAATAGGTCGGATTTGAGTTGATATTAAATGGGTTGGGTCGGATTTGAATTCGATCTGAACCCGACCCGTTGACCTATTTTGCCACCTTTAGTTGCTGGTGGCCAGCTCTTCAAGGTTAAAATGGGATTTAAAAGAAACCAATATAAAAAAATAAAAAAAATTATTTGATAATTTTGTCAAAATGATATGAATAAAAATTTACAATTATGAATATGGGTGATTATATTTTAAATTCAAGAATTTAATTGTACTTTTCTTCTTTATTAATTTTAGGCTATGGCGATACATGCAAAATAATTAGAGGCAAACTCATGTTGGGCATGTTATTGTTTCATTTGTTAATTATATGTTGGTTCAGTATGTCTTAAAATATATTTATACTATATAATTAAAGTTAATATAGATGTAAGAATTTTTAAAATACTTAAAATGTCTCTTTAAAATACTTTAATATCTCTTTAATTTTAATAATTTGTTATCTTCTTTTCTCTTCCAGGCCTCTTACCCGTTGCCCCTTCTCTCCTTCACTCTCTCTTCTCTCTGCTCTCCACTCACTCCACTCTCTCGCTCTCTCTTACTTATTCTTTTCCTTTTCTTGGCCTGTTTGTTTGACGTGAAGATCAAAATTAGAATAAAAATGATATTTATTTAAATAATAATAATAATAATAATAAATAAAAATTTTTAATTATTTTACGTAAATTTTTATATAAAAAATATTATTTTTAATAAAAAAAAAAATTAACTTTATTTCTCTCCTCTGCTCTTTCTCCTGATACCCATGGCCTCCATCTCTCTTCTCTCTCCTCTCGCACATATTTTATAAATTTATAAATTTATTTATATATTTTAATTGAAAATTTTAAAAATTAAAATTTTAAATTTAATTAAAATTGATTAATCATAAATTTAAATTTTAATTATAAAACAAATTTAATTAATTTAAAGTTTAATTGAGTTAAATATTTATTATTTTTAATTATTTATTAGATAATATATATATTATACATGTATTGAAATATAAGTAAGATGATAAATATATAAATCAAATTTATCATTAAATTAAAAATTTTATATATAAATAATAAATTTAATTTACTTTTTCTTTAATTTTTAATTTAATAATAATTATTTATTCATGAAAATCTTTAAAAATTATTATTTTATTATTTTAAAATATTTATTTTAGTTTTATTAATATTTTAAATTTTTAAAATTTAAAATCAAATTAATTTAAATTCTAAACTTTTAGATTTTAGTTCAGTTTATTTGCATTAAGTTCTAATTTTGAATTAAATTTTTCATTGTAATTCAAGTTAAATTAGAATCATTAAATTTTTTTTATCTCAATTAATATTTAATTTATATTATTTAATTATTAAATTTGATTAATTTTATTTTGTATATGTTAATTTGGTTAATTTTGATACTAATTTTTTTCACTGCAATAAGAATTGATATGAACTTCAAATTAGAATATAAAAAAAAAATTTTATTTCAGGAAGGAAGAAAACTTACAATGAATTTCTGATGAATGCCTTTCCACAAGTCGATAGTCACTCATTTATAAAATATTTTTAAGGCATATTGTCAGTACAGTTATAGCGTTTTTACTATTGCTAGAATACTACTACACTCCTGTGCTACTATAGTTCTTAATATTGTGTATTGAATGTTTTGTTCTTCACTATTACAGTGTCTGATGCTCTATCGTTCACTATTATAATTATGGATGTTGTCATTCACTATTATTGTCTCGGATGTCATCTGTCTTTTATTATTATTGCATTGGATGCTTTACTTTTACCTAAATTTATTTATTGTGATTAAGTGTTAATTAATATTTTAATATTTTTATTACAAAATATTTATATAAAAAATTGATATTTATTTTTAAAAATAAAAATTAAATATATAAAATTTATAATTTTTATTTAAATTTTGTAATAAATTTATTTTTTTATTATTAATGAATTTATTTTAAAGAAGTGTAAAAAAAAAATTGTATAATTTTGTATAGAAAAAAATACTAGTATTAAGATATAAACTTTTGTATGGTTTAATGTTAATTAAAATCAAATTTTTTAGGGTCTGTTTATTTGTAAGGTTAAATTTAAGAAAGTTAACATTAAATTTGGATGAAAATATTTTTTTATTGAAAGTTGTGAATGATGTGAAGTAAAATTAATTATTATATTGGGGTGTGTGAAGGATGTGATATAAAGTTAGTTATTATATTGAGATATGTGAGGGATGTGATATAAGTTAGTTATTATTTTAGTAATGTGTGTAAGATGTGAAATAAAGTTAATTTTTTAATATTAAATTTTATGTGTGATGTGATATGTCTGATTAAAATTAAATTAGGATAATTTAAAATATGCAAACAAATGGGGCCCTAATGTAATAAAAAAAAATTCAATCTTTTAAAATACCTCATCTATTAAAATGCATTCATATTAGATGACTTTTTCATTTTTAAAGTTTTAATTTGCGTTGGATTATGAAAATTCTATTTTATTAAAATCTAACAAAAGTTGAAAAATTAATAGTCCTTTTTGCATTTTTTTGATGGCTTTTTTTTTTAGCATTTAACAAAGCAGTCCTTTGAAGATATCCTATTCAAATCCCAAGATGAAAAACAATCTGCATTGTACTCTGTGAAAATTTTAAAATTAAAATTAATATAACCATTTTATTATTTGATCTTAATTTCAAACTAATTTAAATTTCAAATACCCAGGGCCAAAAATTTTCATAAAACATTATCATCCAACAACAGTCTTAGTTGTGTCATTTTTAATTAAATATTAAATTGATTTAGAATTATATTTACATTAGTTTTGTAGTGAGAACTAATATTGAACTAAAGGCTTTGTTTGCCTTGAGTATCAAAAATCAGAATCAAAATAGTATTAATTTTAAAAAATAATAATAATAAATAATTTTTTAAATTATTTTAGATAAATTTTAATATAAAAAAATATTATTTTACTTCACATATTGAATAATTTTTAATAAAAATATTAATTTTATTTTATAATACTCGATCGAGTATTTTGGTCTAGGATGTGAAATAAAGTTGATATTTTTATTGAAAAATTAAGTATGTGAAGTAAAATAATATTTTTTATATTAAAATTTATGTCGAATAATTAAAAATTTTATTTATTATCATTATTATTATTTTTTAAACTAGTACTATTTTGATCATGATTTTGGTCATCGTGCCAAACAGGGATTAAAAGATTAAGTATTCTCAATTTAAGAATTATTTAATTATAGATAAAATAAAATTAAAATTAAAATTAATTTTAAAAATTTAAAATAATTAAATAGGGATGTCTTTTTGAGGTGCTCCAAATCTAGGCCTGCTTATTGGACCGGTTCGACCCGGAACCGGACCGAAACCGGTCCATTAAGAACCGGTTCGGTCAAGAACCGGTTGAACCGGACTGGTTCTAACCGGTCCGTAGTTCTGCGTAAGCAGAACCGGTTATTCAGTTCGAAACCGTTGAACCGGAATCGGTCCGATTCATTTTTAAAAAAAAAAAAAAATATTCGGGGCAGCGCCCGCGCGTGGGCCATGCGGGCGCTGCCCCCGCCCCCATGTAATCTGCAGCTGGCAGCATTATTGTTGCCAGTTGCAGATATTATTAATTTTTTTTTTTTTTTTAAATTGAACGGTCAAATGGCCATTTTAAATTCTAAAATGACCATGTTAAGATCATTTTAGACTTTTTAACATGTATTGAACTTTCTATAAATAGTACAATTTTTGTTATGATAATTCGTACAATTTTTATCAATTTTTTCTGTTTTGCTGCTCTGTTAAAAAATCTGCAAACACGTTTTAATTATCGATAAATTTAAGCATGTTGCAAAATGAATTCGTTTAAATTCAAATGTTAGGCGTGAATGGAAACGTGTTTGCGTAAGTTCCGGTATAAATTGTGTAAAATTTCTATTACCTGTAGAAACTAGATAGAATTCACTCCATCGTTTGTTCGAATCACTTTTACCGTACGAAGATTTGCTAACTGCTTTTTACAATTCATATACACTTAATCATGACCTTCAATTGCATTCTTATGATTGAATTTTTTTAAAAAAAAATTTGAATTATTGTCCATTTTTATGGAGTCTACTGAAATTTTTCAGGTTGTCATTATCCAATTTTATCTATTTTTCTGCCTTATGTTTTTCAAATGTTTCAAAAAATTTTAGAGTTTAGATCAGATCCAATTCTAAAAACTTTTGTTGCTGACATGGAATTAAAATTTAGAAAATATTGAGAAAAAACTCCACTTTTATATTCAATAGCTGCTATTCTTGATCCTCGTCAGGGAATCGAAGCTATTAAAACTTTTTACGCAGAATATTCTGATTTTTTGGAGAGTAATACTGATGCCGAAAAAGCATCAGTTTTCTCTTTATTACAGTGAGCAGATTGCGAGCAGGAATGTGGAACATGTGGAAATACAAACAACAACAAAGAAAAAGCCCGGCATTTTCAACGTTCTTAGGTCCGCGGCGGCAAAAAGATCTGTTGCTACAGATAAAGGAAAAGCAACCATTGGAGAGCAATCGACAACACAGAATCAAGTCCCTACAATTTTGAATGAGTTGCAATTCTATTTACATCTCGCGGAGAAATTTGATGATGATATGAGCTTGTTGGAGTGGTGAAAAAATTCATCAAAATAATATCTCATTTTATCTGCTTTGGCACGAGATGTACTAGCAGCACAAGCTTCAACTGTAGCTTCTGAATCAGCATTTTCTATCACAAGAATAATAGTAGGAGATTACAGAAGTAGTTTGTCTCCTACAACCCTTTGCATGCTTACCTGTCTACAGGATTGGTTTACTGCTGAATCATGAAATCAACAATATAGTTTCGTGGACGAATTTAAGGATAATAATTCAGAAGAAGAGGATGAGTACTCGAGAAGAATTCTTTGTAATTACGACGAATAAATTTTTTATGTAAAATATTTGTAAATATTTTTATTAATATTAATAAAAAATTTTAGAATTTTTTAATGTTAATTTTGTCAGAAATATTACAAAATATATAATTTTTTTAATAAAATATATAAATAAATATATATTTTAATTAATTTATCCGATTGACCCGATCCGACCCAATTATCTGGATCTGGACCGGACTTGGACCGGATCCAAGGCCACCTAACCGGTTCCGGACTGGATCCGGAACCGATTGGATCCGGACCGGAACCGGTCCGATAACCATCCCTATCCAAATCCACTCTTTTTTACATGACTTTTATTAATTTAATGTTAAAAGCAAATAAAATAAGATTTTTAAAAGTCAAATAATTAATATTAATTAAATCAAAATAAACGTGTTCAAAAAATATGTCAAACATAATAGAAATAAGATAAAATTTAGTAGAGCATAGTATCATGCATATTTAAATCATCTTTAATAAAAATAATAATGTAAATTTGGGTAAAAATATGGCTATAGTTAACGTTAAAAGTGAATAAAGAAGACTTGAAATAAAGATTCAGAAAATCTTATTAAATTGCGATGAACAAGTCATGAACATATTTTCTTACATGAAATCACATGAAAAATATTAATTTAAGGGTTGTCATGAAAATTCTCTTCATAAAATTTTAATAAGGGATATTATGTATTTAAAAAATATAATATTTAAAATTTTAACTGTCATATATGTAAATATCTCATGTTGCAGCGTAAAATTTTTTATTGACATATTTGTGCAATTTTAATAAAAAAGTTCGAGTACTTTGAAATACATTTTAGTATAAAATTTTATTGAGTTTGGCTAACCAAATAACTTTATTGACTAATAGATAAGCGCCATGTCATAATTATATTTCTTTTTTTTTTTGATATTGAAAGAAAAAAGATACGGCTTAGATCAATACAACCCTCTTACACATAAGAGCCTCTTCTCGAACAACATTATATATAAAGCTTGGAATCACCTTTGTCCATGTTAGCTTGAATTTAACGTGAAGCGCATATCGTGCAAGCATATATGCAGCTCTATTACCTTCTTGATAAATATGAGTTAGAGCACAATTATCAAAATATGTCATATGTCTTCTTATATGGTTCAATTTGGGCCTAATGATAGAAAAATCTTCGTTCGTGTCCTGGAGTAATCTAATTGCCTCCGTAGAGTTTCCTTCTAGCCATATATCCTTTGCCCCTAGTTTCGTGGCTAGAAGAATAGCTTGGTCGGCGGCCATACATTCTACAATTGTTAGGTCAAAGTACCCTGAGATTTTTTCCGCATGACATGCAATCATGTCTCCATAAGCATCCCTAGCAATGACTCCAACACCCATCACACCTCCCTCTTCATCTAAAGCCGCATCGAAGTTTAATTTGATAGAAGGGTGTCGTGGTGGAGACCATACCTTAATCACCTCCTTGTGACAATGAGTGTCCGATCTTCGGGCCATATCAAATGCCTCGAGATAGTTGGTGGCAAAGAAACTCGTTTCTTCGGGGGTTCTGCCTTTCCTCCCTCTTAGTCTAGTATTTCTTTCATTCCATATAGCCCACATAGTGACCGCGACTAGTTCGATTCTGCAACAGCCCAAGTTTTTCAGCACACCTCTGATCTATTGCTTTATCGAATAATTGTTTGGAACATCCTGTTTTAGAGATAAGCTCAGACAATTCCAAACAGCCTTTGCAAATCTGCATTCCATCAATACATGAAAAATAATTTTTTTATCTGTATGACATATCAGACAATCAGAGTGAAGTATATTTAGGTGGCGCTCAAGTAATCTGCAAAAAGTTGGGATGAAATTATGCACAAGTCGTTATATAAAGAGTCTTATTTTGCTTGGAATTTGGAATTTTCAGACCTAATTTCAGATCTCACTATTAAATTTGCTTAAGGTGGGACTGGATACCGAACCTTGTTGGGATTGGGGATTGATTCCTTTTTAGTTTTAGGTATGAATTTCATCCAGGCAAACGTCATAATTATATTATATGCAATGTATTACTAATAATTGCCAGGAAAAATACAGAAGTTAACGAGTGGGCATTTGATAAGTCAAGTCTCGCTTAAAAGTCAACTCAACGCGGAATACGTCAGCACTACGTCCGTAAGGCTGCCTTACCGTTCATCCAATCAGATCGGATCGATCTCAGCCGTCCAAAGTTGGCTCGATCCGCCCTCAACCATAGCCATTGCACCGCCCTCTCAGTTCATATTCCCTTCTCAGGCCTAAGTCTCCACTGCCGACTCTTTCTCGTCCTCTTCCTCCTCTTCCTCCTCTTCCATGTCGATCCACGGCCAGCTTCTTGAAGTCACAGGTGCCTGTCTCTCTCTCTCTCTCTCTCTCTCTCTAGCTCTCTTTCTTCTTTAACTCTGAATTGATCTGCGGATTACGGCGAGCAGTGGTGGGATGCAGCAAGCTGAAGGACACGGAGTGGATATCGCGGCAGGATCCCTACGTATGCCTCGAGTACGCCACCACGAAGTTCCGCTCCCGCACCTGCACTGGTATGTGCCATTTTCGCCTCCCGCGATTGCAGATCTGCTGTTCTGTTTCTCTGTTCTTTCTTTCTGTGATGTTTTATGGTGGAAATTTCATTGGGGAAAGATGGAGGGCGGCATCCGATCTTCCAGGAGAAGACAGTCATGCCCCTAATCGAAGGCCTCCGCGAGATCAGCGTCTCCGTTTGGAACAGCAACACCCTCACCTTCGACGATTTCATCGGCAGCGGCCGGTAACGCTTCTCTCGTTTTCTGCCCTCTGTTACTCTCCCACACATCAGAATCTGATGTGCTGTTCTGCTTTCAGAGTTCAGCTGCAAAAGGTCCTCTCGCAGGGCTACGACGACTCCTCTTGGACGCTCCAGTCTAAATCTGGCAGGTAACTTGGGCCACCACTGCCGATAGGAACGGCATCGAGTTTTCCCCAACGTTGAAACCAAAATTTTAATTTTCGATTGAGGTTTATTTGTGTTAAAATCTGTTTGATTTCAATTTGAAGTTTCGAACATAATTGCTAGCACTTTTCAGGTATGCGGGAGAGGTGAGGCTCATCATGCACTTCGCCGGCCATAATTCTCATAATACGGGTTCGCACTATCCGGTGATCAACGCCCCGCCTTATCTTCCAGCAGCTTCGCCGGCAGCAGTCCCTTATGCTCCTTCACCGGTGAACCCGTATGCTCCACCACCGGTGACCCCGTATGCTCCTTCTCCTACTTATTCCCCTGCTCCGTCGGCACCGTACTCATCTGCATACCCACCGCAATCTCATCCACCGGCGGGATATCCGATGGCGGCTCCCTTCCCCGCAGCCTATCCACCGCAGCCATACCCGCCTGGGGGGGCAAATCCTTACTATTCTCCCGGTAATTTTGATGCTTAAAGCCATGGTCCTCCTCTTTTTCTTATTGTGTCCAAGCTTTGATTGTGAGTAATGGATTACCTTTTGGTGCAGGGCAATATCCGGGAGTTTATCCTCCCCCGCCATATTGAAGAAGGATTGAAGAGGCAGCAGCAACAGTTGTCGGTTTGGTTAGTATGTGAAATTTGATTTGTTAAGAGTGCTTATATTTGTTTGTATATTGCAGTTGTAATGCAGTTTTAGATTTTGAATAGACCAAATTGGTTCTTTGAAAAAAAAAAAATCTGAAGTTAATGAAGCGAAAATGATTGAATTTTGAGTTGATTCAAAATCGGTTGAAATATTTTACATTGAATGTTACCTTAATGACACCACCCCCACTATAATTGCATGAAACTGAAACCGGGTATGGAGATAGGATGGTCCTGTATATTGTGCACATTTTATCTTTTTTTTTTTAATGTTAGCGTATAGAAGTGTAAATTTTGTGATGTCATGTGAGATGGGGATATGCCTCTCCAATTTGATTTTGTTTGTGGGATAGCAATTTTTGCACATTTATATTATTTTGTTGATGAAATATTGGCACGTACCATCTTTCAGGCATCATTACTTTTAATGGGCTTGGCTTGAAATTCATTTTAAGCGGATTTCAAGTTGCACAATGTCATCTTAATAGATGGGCCTGACATTGCTGATTCCAGCCACTCTGCAATCTTGAGATCTAGGGCTTGAATCCTGCTTTAGCTTCCCAGTTTACATTTTTCATCCTATCAGAAAAAATTTACATATTTTAGGCCTCTCCCTATTATTCAAGCAGATTTGAGTTCGACATAGTTTTGAAATTGAGCCTGTTGGGATTTGGGAATTTTCAGTATATTTGAGTTTTGAGGTAGCTTCAACCTGAAAATTTTGATTTCAATTTGAGATCGGCTTGAAATACACTTGGTATTGCATGTATTTTTCATGCCTATCAATCAAAATAATATATAAGCTCATTTCATTAAATCTTGAACCAAAATTTAAACAAGACTGTGTTTACCGACAATATCAGTGATGAATGAAAAAACTACAGGAAACTTTTGGCATTTTAGATTTGCGGTCTTCTACATCTTAGGAAAGATGAGTGTTAATTTTATATTATTATTTAGGCTTAGCGATGGTCGTTGGCTTTCATTTTCTAGTGCCTTTCTAGTTTTTAGCTTTATAAACTGGTAAATTAATTATAATTACTTGTAGTTACTTTTCATTTATTGTAGAAATAATGGTATAGTGTAAACTCCCCTGTTTGTTTCAGGGTTAAAAATTAACCTGATCTAATTTTAACTAGGCATATCACATCACATAAAATTTAATATTAAAAATTAACTTTATTTTATATCTTGCACACATTACCAAAATAATAACTAACTTATATCACATCCTTCATATATCCCAACATAATAACTAACTTTATATCACATCCCTCACATATCCCAACATAATAACTAACTTTATATCACATCCCTCACATATCTCAATATAATAATTAATTTTATTTCACGCTATTCATAATTTTCAATAAAAAAATATCTCTATTCAAGTTTAATTTTAATCTTGTTAAATTAAACTTTACAAACAAACAGACCCATGATGATGTCAAGCTTTAAAGTTATTGGTGAATTGGAGATGGAAGAATGTAGGGCTCCTGTGGAAGAAGGTAAAACATAAAAGTGATAAGAAGACCAACCAAAATAAATTAAGGTTTGCATGGTTCTGAGATAATCTCCTACGTTCATGGGTCAAGCCAGAAAATAAATATCCAATAGACAAAAAATGTTCGTTAGAGACAAGTGCAACGCTAAACTTAAGGTTATAAGTGGAACAAGGAGAGAGACCACAAGAGTTCTCCAAAGGAAGCTTTTCTAGGGCATGCATCTTCTCATTGTGATTGCGAATTGCTTCCTCTCTTTTTAGGGGAAGTGGCCCCATATATAGGGAAAAGGAACTCATATTAGCAGTATATCTTGTGGACTATCAACTTGGACGGGGCTTGAGATGTGCAATCCCAGGAGGATGATGTAACCCTAACCATCCTCGCACAAGTAAAATTTCATAGCTTTGTACTGTTCTATTGGTTCCTCCCTTGTGGTAATATTGAGATTTTGATGTTTAGTAATATGTCTAAGTTAGTTTGTACTAACAAAATTATTTAGTGCTTTTAATCACATATTTATTAAAATTGCATCTCAATTGTGACAAGCTGGATATTGCAAATAATCGAATCAAGTTGGGGAAAAGTAATCAAACATTTAAAATTAAGTGGAGCAAATTTCATCTATATTATTGCATCTTTTATTTTTATTTGAGAGTAAAATTTTTGTGATGGTGATACTTGATTGCTAGAATAGGTTGGATGAGAGTTTAAGAACTTAGAATCTCATGCGCGTTAATTAAATAATCTTAAAATCAATTAAAAAGTTGAAATTCATCTTACTGTAGGTTGTCCTCCAACCAACCTAAAGCTTCCCTGAAGCTCTAGCAGTTACTTTTAATAGAAACTTTGGCTATCTTAAGGGATTTTTTCAGGTCGACTTAGAGGCGACCTCAGTGAGGTCGACCTTGGGCCTGACCGTTGGCCTGTTTTGAAACTCCAACGGTTAGCTAGGGGTCCACCTAAAGTTAACCTCCAAGTCTTTTTCAGTCTATTTTTCTAGCCGTTTGAGCATTCATTGTATAAGGAGATGAGGGTTTTGGGGCATTTCTCTTGGCTGATTGAACACTCTAATTGCTCCTAACAATCACCTTCATTTTCTACTATTTTAAAGTGAGTAAAGCATTCAAGTGAAGATTTAATCAAGCGTTTAAGGCGATCCAAGTGTGATTTGGACTCAAGTGCTCAAGCTCTCCGTCCACTCTTCTTCTAGCTCTCAATATTCCATCATAAGAAAGAAGAATAAGTGATTATTCTCTCATTATAATATTTCATTCTTTTCATTTTGCTTTTATATTGTGTGTGAAGAGGGTCTCCAAATAAGGGTTGGAAGAGGTGAATGACTGTGCCCTCACTTAAAAATGAGAAGGGCTTCTAATGAGTGGATAAAAGAGGATTTGTGTATGAGTTTTTTCACCTAAACCAAGGAGTGTTATAATGAGATTCTTCTGATCGGGGTGAGGTGAATTAAGTTCGTGTTTGAGCCAAACCACGTTATATTATGTGTTCATTATGGATATGATTTTTTTTCTTGTTTGCACTCATATTTGCTCTTTCTTGTGTTATCTACTTTTTATTTATTGCACTAACTATTTATATTAAGTTAATTAAATCTAAAATTTGTAATTACGTTTATTCACCCCCCCTATGCGTCATACTTGATCCTACAAGTTCAATTTCTTGGTTACCGACAACTAAGTGGAGTATGAAGCGTTTTTTGTGGGATTAGAATTTGCAAATGGTTTCGTTGTAGAGTATCTACGATTTTACAGTGACTCACTACTGGTGGTGAATTAAGTTACACGTATCTTTGAGGCCTAGGATGACATCTTAAAAAAGTACCATCACGGAGTCAAGCCTTGGTCTTCCACTTTAAGGAGTTCAACGTTACAAATGTGCCACAGGATAAGAACAAAATAGCAGACTATTTGGCTAAGTAAGGGAGACATAGTTTGTTCTTGGTCATCCTAATTGTGATGCCCCAGTGGTGGCAACCACGGAGTAAGCGTCACGCTGAATGGATGAAATCATCTCCTACCTTAGAGATGGCACTCAATTGTCTGATCATAAGACATCGCAAAATCTCAAGTTCAAATGGATCTTGAGGCAAAGCTATTTATAAATAGAGTAGACCAAAATGTAATTATTGATAACTATAAAAATCTGTTAGTAATTTACTCAAAAATTTACCTTTTTGAGTAAGATTATTTTATGCTATGTGATTGTATATTCTTTATGTTAGTATGACCTTGTTGTTTCTTGTTCTGCACATGTATAATAAAATAGTACGGATAGGATATAGTATAGATATAATGATACAAAAAAATTTAAAAATTATTGGATACAAAAACAAGCATGATACGACAGTAATGCACACACACGCAAATTTATATATTATATTGTCATATTTAAAGTATAGTTCATATGATATAAGTTAGAATGATATATACTTTATTGGTATAAATTTCAAAAATTTCATGTGAATATTTTTAAAATTAATTACACTTTAGATTATCAAATATTTTTAATATTACTAAAAGTGACATTATAGATATTAAGTTAAGTAAAATGTGAATTTAAATATGTATCAATAAGTTAGGCTCAATTTTAATCTAAATTTAATTTAAATTAATTAGTTTAATACATTTGATAAATAATATAACTACTGTGATTTAAATTTAGATATACTGATCTAATTAAAATAGATTCATATTATTCTTTTTGTGAGTCTTTGATTTATTGAATAGATGGGTAAAATAAAAAAGTCAAAATTATATCTTTTTCTGCAATATGACCCGATTGAAGTAAATAAATAGCGTGATCAAATATCTAACAAAAGCAGCAACAAAATATCTACTAATGTAGAAAATCAGCGACATCATTGGTGCCTGTGAGATCGAAAAAGAGTTAACTAAAATAGAAAGCACAATAGCTTACGTACACCAGATTTTTTTCTGCCTTCATAATTCTAGTATGCATGAAACTTTCTAAGATACTAATTGCATGAACCCACCCAGTTTGTTGCTCACTTATCATCAACCATTGAGTCCAAGTATTAATTTCTATCATGTGGGTCAGATCGATTGATGTAATATTTTTTCTGCAATTAGAAGTATTAGAAAGTATCAGATAAGTATTATTTTTTTTAAATAAAAACTATGACACGTGATGTATCATATATATATCGATGGAGTATTGGAGAGTATCGGTATTTAATAGAGATACATTAAACTTTATAAAATATCGATACTTCATTACTGGTAGGCATGCCAATATTCACACTCGACCTTGTTGGTTCCTATAAGCCGAGGCACTTTATTGGTGTAGGGCATCATTGGCTTTGCCTAATAAGATAGCAATTTTGACGATTTATTTGGTTAATGTATTATTTACATTTTTTTCCTTGAATATAAGAGATATTTTGGGGTGAGGTCTTTATTATATTTGTGTGCATGAGTGTTATTTATTGTGTGGTGTTTCATTGTATTGTATTTGGACTAGTTTGAGTGTGGACAACATATGAAAAATGTGCAAGTCTGATTGTTAGAGCAATTGAACAATATACTTGCCAATTGTTCCTACAGTAGAAAATTTGTCCACCCTTTAGAAGCTACTTTCAAAGTACATACAAAAAAACCCAACTAAAAGCTTCTAATGGCCCTAGCATGGGTTGATTAGCCGCCACCAACAACAACCAATCCAATTCGTTCGCCACCTCCCGAATTGTTCCAATGACTCGACATCAGTTGAGTGCGTGGTTTTTTTCATACCTATGAAACTTGCTATGTTCTTTGGGAGGTATACTTCTTATATGCTATATATAGTAGGGAGAAGAAGGCTAATTGAATTTTTTTGATAATTTCAGAAAAGTTTTTTTTTTTTTTTTTTTTGAAAAGAGATTTTAAGTATTGAAACTAAGTTTCAATAGTGAGAGAGACGAGGAGTCTACTTCATCCACTTCAAGGAGTGGGGGAAGCTTACTTGGACCTCGAGAGAAAGGGTCACTTATTTACTGTAATTGCATCTGTTAATTGTTTCATCTCTTTTCTTGCACATTTTCTTTCAATGTACCTAAATTGTCATTAGCTACACTTGCATCAACGACATAGTTCATGTGCTCCATTCTATTCTGTTTTGGTGCCAATTGTACTAAAAGCAGAAAATGTGTAAGCATTATTATAGAATTGGCTTTGCATTTTTCATCCTAAATCTTTCAAGAACCTTCATAATGTTGCCATTCTAGGATGAACAACTTCTCTATTTAGCTTCGTTAGATCTCAAGTATTTCTCTATTAAAATGGTATCAAATGAATGGAGGAAGAATATGTTAGTACCTATTTATAAGAATAAAGACGATATAAAAGATTGTGCCAACTATAGAAAAATTAAATTAATGAGTCACATTTTAAAATTTTAGGAGAGAATGATTAAGTACAAATTAGATCATAATACTAAAATATCATATAACTAGTTTGATTTTATGTTAGGAAGATTTGTTATGAAGGTCATTCATTTGTTGAGAATTTTAATGAAAAAAAATTAAAAAAATAAATGAATAGAAATGTGTATTTAGTTTTTACTAATTTAAAAAAGGCTTGTAATAAAGTAAGTGAAATATTTGAAGAATGTTTGAAAAAGAAGAGTTTGCATTACTTACATTCAAACTATTAAAAACTTCTATAAAAAAAATATTATTTCTATTTATATTTATACATAATGAGATTTGATTAAGGATTTCTATTACAATTGAATTACATCAATGCTCAACAAAAAATTATATCGCTTTGTATTAATTATATAAATCTTGATCAAGAAAAGGTGCTTTGTAGAGTATTTGCTTAGGGTTTCCTACAGAAAGAGGATTCCAAATGCCTCAAAAGTAATACAAAGAAAAGAAATACTTTACAGTGCTCATAAATGATTTCAAATATTGAGTCAAACTATGATTTCTATGTGGCACTGTTACCACATAGATAAGAAAGTGGTAAATGTTTAGCATTATTTTATAGAGGAAGTAAACTAAAGCCATTGATGCTATTTTTTGGGACTTAAATAATCTGGCCAATTATGAAGACATGGGAATTTGGAGTTTTTGCTGTTAAGTTTTATCTGGGCTGTGGGCTTTCTTTTTCCTATTTTGCTGCTATTTTAAGAACCAAAGTAAAATAGTGCTGCTCTCCTATCCTAATGGAGAAGGATTCATCTTGGGTACCAAGAGGTTCCTTATTCAAATTATATTATTACAATTTTTAAGTGGAGCGAAAAAAAATATACTTTAAAAAAAAAAAATTGAAATCAAATTAGTTCTTTATCGATACACTCGAGCATAGAATAAGTCTTTTGACTAACACGAATAGGGTTTGTGATTCAGATCATAGATAATAAATCCCGAATACGATAAAGAGTCTAAACATTAGGACTGTAAATAAATCGAGGTGAGCTAGTAGTAGTCTGTTCAAGTTTATGTTCATTTACTAAAACTGAGGTCGAGCTTGAGCTTGTTTGAGCTTAATTTACGAACATAAAAGCATACATGCGCTTGGTTCATATGGTTCGTGAACAAGCTTACTAATACGTTCACGAATTAAGTCATATATATATATATCTAACAATGAAAATTATAGACATTTCCCTCTATATCAAGGATACTAATGCGTTTGCAAACAGCTCATCATGTTTCATGAATTGTTTTCTTATTAACAAATAAGATATACTAAAATTCCTAAAAAGTATTTTATTGGATCTTATAATCAAGCTTATTCACTAATAATTTACGAACATTAACGAACCAAGCGCTTAAACTCGTTCAATTATCTATCAAGCTTTTAAAATTCTGTTTAAGCTTGTTTGTTGATATTGGCAAACTGAACATAAATGAACTTTTATCTAATCGAACATTGAGCTGTTCATTAAACATTCGGTTCATTTCTAGCATTACTGAATATAAATTTACTTATTTATTAAAAATGAAGAACCAAATGAGCAGTTAATATTTGAAATTTTTAACTTTTATGTGTGTTTATTTGTAAATTTTTTTTTTTTTGAGAATTGTATACAATATAAGATAAAATTAATTATTATATTATGATATATAAGAAATATGATATAAGTTAATTATTATTTTATTATATTTATAAGATTTAAAATAGAGTAAATTTTTTATTTTGTAATATATTTATAAAGTAAAATATAGTTAAATTTTAATATTAAAATATATAATATGGTTTATTATGTCAAAATTAAATTAATATAATTAATTTTAGCCAAATTATATAAACACGCCTAGTCAATTGATTAATTACATAAAATGTAAATACTAATATCATATATTAAAATGTATAAAATATTTTTGGAAGACATTAGTAGTTTATTATAATATTAATTTAAATCGTCATATTTGCAGTATGATGGTATAATGACTGTTTAAAATTACTTGTTAAAAAAGAATAAATTGCAGTCTAACATTAGTAATTACTCATAATTCTAATCTAATCTGAACTTAATGTTGTTAAGTTGATTTTCTTGAAAAAAAAAGCATTTTTATTACATAGTCGGTGCTGCTAGATTAACCAATTGTTTGTATGTGAATTCTCTCCTCGAGCAGCTTTGTTCTTTTCAAACTTGAGCAGAGTATTGTTGGGAAATTTTATCCTTAGCTTGCTGTAGGGGTGGCAATATATGACCCGATCCGTGAATCCGATCTGAAAATTTTGAGTATGAGTTATGAATTTTGACCTGTTTATTAAAGGAGTTGAGTTATGATTGGGATAATCGGGTTGGGTCGGGTTCGGATTGAGGTATTTATCAAAAGATATTTTATAAACGAGTAGGGTCGACCTACCAACCAGACCTATTTATTAATCGGGTTCGGGTTGAGGCTATTAGGGTTGGATAGGATTCGGGTTTGACCTGAACCTGACTCGTCGGCCTGTTTTGCCACCCCAGCTGTCGGGTATTCTCCTTGTTGTAATTGAGATCTCATTTTGAGTCTTTGGTCTAATCTTTTGACATTTTCTTGAGATTTATCATTTTTGTTTTTGTGCCCCTTTGAAATTTTTTTTGTCTAATCTTTCTGGTATCTTCTTGAGTTTTATGGTTAACTTTGCTTTTGTGTCTCTTTGAAATCTTTTGACTTCAATATTTCTATTGGAACTTTTCTTTATTTGCATTGGTGATTGGAAGAATTAGGAAATTAGATGATTTTTAAAAATTAAAGACTGCCGTATACTTCATTTATTTTTAATAAATTTTAATTTGAGCGAAATTTTATATAATATTTAAGACCTCTACACTAATTTAAATAAATTTTGACGAATAGTAATATGTAAATATATTTTTGTAGAGGAGTATGAATGTAATTTTTTTAAAAATATATATTTTTTTTGTAATTATTCGCTTTTCCATCTTTCTCTCTTATATAAAGGAATAATTATCAGAGAAGAAAAATTTGCTAAATGGAACCGATAAAAGATGCTGTAACAAATTCTTTTTCTGCTGATTAGCAACCCACTGAAATTATTAAAATAAAAAAAGAAAACAAAATGATTGAGATGCATATGAATGATTTAAAATAATTATATAAAAATTAGAAAAATATTGCCATTTGGAAGATAAAATCTGAAAGAGCAATTCTATATGACAGCATAGAAATAGGTGGAATTAGTTTAAATTAAAAAAAAATATATATATATATATATATAAATAATAATTTATTTTGCTTGACTAAATGGGACTATTACACTTTCTTTTTTATAATTGATAATCAATAATACTTGTATTTCTCAATATGACAACTTCCATGATTCAAAATTTGAAATCATAAGAAGAAAAATTAAAATCTAAAAACAAAAGACAAATTACACCCAGTTAGTTTAAAACTCAATGCAGGTTTATAATTTTAAAAAATTAATATAGATCTCTAATTTTACAAAAATTAATAAATAAATTTTTTATTATTAATTTTAAGTAAATGACAAAATTGCCCTTTTTCTCTTTCCACCCTCTCCCTCCCACCTATTCTGGTCAACGCCGATAGAGTGGCAGCATGTAATATCTCATAATTCAGATATAGAAGTATTATTTATTTTGACTTTTACGAAACTATATGACTCAAGTACTTCCCAGAAAAGTCACCCATCCCAGACCTACTCATATTCAAGTACGTTTAATTACAAAGTTTCTCATCATTAGCCTCAATCTTTTATCTCAAAAGACGGCTCAATTATTTGGGATTATGTTATATACTTATATAGCCCAGTAACTCTTCTCTTTCTCCCCTCTTTCAGATGTGAGACATTTTATTTTTATGTCTCAGTAATATCCTATGATCCAAATGTAAGAAGAAAAACTTAAGCCAGCCGCCTTCTTTTGGACTCAATTTCCAATTTTAGTTATTTACCACATTGAATACCCTAATCAAATTTTCATTTGAGATTTTGGGCCTACTACTTTGTCTTTGCTATCATTGAAAGGAAATCAGAGACCATTCGCCAGCGCGAGGATCAAAACAGGACCAAAATGGTACTAATTTAAAAAATAATAATAATAATAATAAATAAATATTTTAAATTATTTTACACAAATTCAAATATAAAAAATATTATTTTACTTCTTTATATACTCAATAATTTAAAATAAAAATATCAACTTTATTTCACATTCTAGACCAAAATATTAAAGTCGAGTATTTTAATCTAAGATGTGAAATAAAGTTTGTATTTTTATTAAAAATTATTGAGTATGTGAAGTAAAATATTATTTTTTATATTAAAATTGTGTAGAATAATTAAAATAATTTATTTATTATTATTATTGTTATTTTTTAAATTAGTACTATTTTGGTCCTGTTTTGATCCTCGCGCCAAACAGGGCTTTAATATTCTTGATACTATTCCAAGAATATAAATCCCAATAGTTACCTTATAATATGGCCTCACTGATTTGAATTTTTCTTTCAAAAAATTACACCTTGGTCTTTAGATTAAAGCATAATATTACGTGAGTTCATAATTTTGAAAGATTAACATCTGAATATGATAAATACGATCAATAAATCACCTTCAAAATTTTAAGTTCGCTAAAATATCACGGATCTTTTTCAATGTTCTCCAAATTACTGTGAACAATGAGTGAACATTTCGTATTTGAGTCTTGCTCACATAACTTAATTTTGGCTCAATTATTTATATTTTTATTACATAAAATAAATAGTGCAATACGCGTAGAATAGAGTGATTCTTTTTAATGAGACAAAAGATAACATTGCCCGTCCCATGCTGATTATTAAAAAGAGTCATCTTTTTAATTTTTTTTGAAATTACTATCATATTTTAATTAATTAATTTAATTAATCTAAAGAAGCGCCTATTAATATAACTGCCGGCTCTTGATGGTTTCTTTTTTGAATTATTTATTAATTAATTAACTAAATCCAACCATAATGTGGGACCGAATTCTCCATCAGCGGCATTAAAAAATAAAATATTTTTATTAAAATTTAAATTTTTATAAACACTTTTGAGTCACAAATATTTCCTTGTGGCATACGTACTAGTCCGTACTATATTATATAATCAAAAATTTAAAACTATTAAATATATTTAAATAATTATATTACTTAAAAAATAAATTAATCCAACTAATTATTGTGTAAGATTGATTTAGAATCATTAATTTTAAATTCATGAATTTAATTCAATATAAAATATAGTTCACATAATTTAACGAAGCTATTAAGAGAAATTATGGACATTATAATTTTAAGTTCCAATAATTTTAATAATTGATTGACACTTTAATTAAAATATCAAAAATTTTAATTTCAAATTACTCTAGTAAATATTGCACTCTCAAAATTATAAATTTAAAAATATTGAAAGAATTTGAATTGCCAATTGATATTATTGCTAGATATAATTCAATCCTTCGTAAATGAATGATTCATAATTAAAGTTAGATATTTATCATTAATTTCTTTAATTATATATATTTTTAAGTGTAATTGACTCTCTAATGAATAATATATTTGTGATCTAATCATAAATTGAACGCTCTTATTATTCAAATCACAAACCAATATTTATGAGAATGTTCTAACTTCTTTATAAAGGAATGAATTTTATTTTGTATATAAATATTTCTAATTATTTATGTTAGCATATTTTCAATATACTCGAAATTTAGCACACTATATAAATTAGTCATTACTTGGTATGTTAAAAAATTTGACCAAATAAGTAGAATCATCTATTAATTACTCAAAATTAAGATCAATTTGTGTATGATTATTATTGACTAATATTAAATGCTTTAAAATAGAAACAATTTAGTGAGCGCTTCAGATATCTTAGATCAATAATTTAAAATGATGGTGAAATAGATAATGACATTATTAGCACGATAGGTAAAATGAAGAAATACTTCTGGTGTGTTGTGCGAAAGAAAAATCATATCCAGATTTAAAAGTAAATTTTATAAAACTGTAGTAAGACCAGCAATGATATATTGTGCTGAATGCTGGCCTGCAAAGATGAAACATACAAATAAAATAAATATTGTAAAAATGAGGATGCTAAGCTGGATATGTAGATATACACGAAAGGATAAAATGAGAAATGTGTATATCCAAAAAAAAGTTGGTGTTGCACTAATTGAGGAAAAACTTGGAGAAGATCGACTTAGATGGTTTGGACATATAAATCGTAGGCCAATTGAAGCTCCAATTAGAAAAATCAAGCTATTGGAACTTGCCCATGTACAAAGAGGAAGAGAGAGACCGAAGAAAATATGGCAAAAAACTATAAGAAGTGGTCTTAGTTACATAAACTGAGATAAGAATTTGGTAATTAATAAAGCGCAATAAAACAAAGGATTCATGTAGCCAACCCCACCTAGTGGGATTAAGGCTTAGTTGTTGTTGTTGTTGTTAGGTTTAGAGCATAAATACTATTTTAAGCTTTTCATATTACTAATTTTGTATTATATCGTATCTATATCAACATATCGTTTCATGTCTGTTTCACAAACACTCATTTCTTCTTCCTCATCTTTTTCATCATCTTTTCGTTGTCATATCTTTACTTTTAGCAATTCTCTAATGGTGGAGCTTCGATGGAACGAGATCGGGCATGTGGCGTCGTAGTTACGACAATGCTGGGAGTGCCGGCAGGCAGCATCGCCTAGTCGAGTAGGAGAAGAAAGGAAAAGAAAAAAGAATGTGGATGGAAATTTAATTTTTAAATTTAATGAAATATTCTTGTTTTACTGTGATTCCAACGCTCGTTTACCAGATAGCATATATAATATTTATTAGTTTTTTTGCATTATATGATTATATCCTTCAAATCCTTAAAATATATAAATTACATATTATATTTACCGGCATTAGCTTATATAAGCACGTACTAATTAAACCAGACTCACACACCCTGCCAAACACCTGTACCTCTCTCTCTCTCTCTCTCTCTCTCTCTCTCTCTCTTCTTCTTCTTCTTCTTCTTCTTCTTCTTCTTCTTCTTCTTCTTCTTCTTTTTCTTCTTCTTCTATTACTGCAATAACTTCAACAATTTCTCTCTCTCAAGGAAGATGGAGGGAGTTGAGATAAATAAGAGCAAAGAAAAGCAAATTCAGAAGAGCTACTTTGATGTACTGGGGATTTGCTGCTCCTCTGAAGTCCCCCTCATAGAGAAGATCTTGCAGCCCTTGGAAGGAGTTCAGAAGGTGTCTGTGTTTGTGCCTTCTAAGACTGTCGTAGTTGTCCATAATGCCAACCAAATCTCTCAGCTACAAATAGGTAAAGTTCACAAACTATGGTTCAGTTGTTTTGAACCCTATAACTCATAGATCTCTATTATTCCAGTCGATCAGTTATCTTATCCAAGTTCTAAACCTCGAGCAATTTTGTCTTCAATCATCTTTCTTCCTTCCACTACCCAATGATGCAATCTGATCATATGGCTGAACCTCATACGATTGTATGTCTGCACATGTGTTTAACGTATACTTTCATTACTTTCCTAAAATTTACATTGACACGTTCATGTTATTTTGATGTAATCAAAGGAGCTTATCAATGATTTCAAACTTCATTAATTACTTCTGGATTTCATCTTCAATCTTCCGACTTTAAGAAGTGGCTTAGCAGCGGAAAATTTCTACTTCTTGGCACTTTATGAAGACAATGAAAAAAAATTCAAGTAAGAGAGTATACAAAAATTTTGACATGAGAACGATATTAAAACTCACAAACCAAAAAAATAACTTGTCAAGAACTTAAAGTATTTTAGCTTCTCTTCAAGTGACTCAACTAAAGGTTCACAAATTCTTCACCTAGACCTTTGATCCTAAGTGGCTAATAAAAAAGAATTACTTCTCTTGTTCATCTCCTTGAATCTCGAAGGCTTTAGGTTGCTGCACTTCATCTGCCTTCCCAAACATCTTTCTTCGACTTCTCCTGCTTAAAGTCATACTTCCTCCGAAGGAGGGGCACATAGTGATTAAAATTGAAAACTTTTCCTTCCCAACTAAATCATCTATTTAATTGTTAAAGTTTAACAATACAAAGCATGCTATAAATGTAAATTAATATTGCATTACTCATGAAGACCAAAGCTGCTCGAATATGTAATTCAATCATCTTTTCTTGAACTGATGATGACCAGTTAAGGCTTTGAATCAAGCAAGACTGGAGGCGAGCATAAGGGCATATAACTCAGAAAAGATCATCAGAAAATGGCCAAGTCCTAACATACAAGCTTCTGGATTGCTTCTTATTTTGTCATTGTTTAAGAGATTCTACCCACCACTTAGATGGTTGGCTTTAGCTGCAGTTGTGATTGGCCTGCCACAAATCCTTCTGAGGAGTTTTGCTGCCGCTAGAAGATTTACTCTTGATATTAACATTCTCATTCTGGTTGCAGGTAGTCGACTTTGATCTGTAATTACTCTTCTGCTCAACATCTTTTTTTTTTTTTTTTTTGGTTTAACTATTAATTGTATTAAAAATAAGAATTAATTACTGAAAGACTCCTATAGTTAGTCTCTAATTATATTTTAGTCTAATTTTTAAAAATTTGTTGAAAAATTCTTATTTTGAAAAGTTTGAAGCAATAAAAGTCATTGAAAATTTAATTATTACTTAAAAAGCTTAAACTAATGATTTCCATCGATATTAAAAAATATTATTTCATTATCATATTTTGAAATTTTAAATTTGTCCTTGACCTCATCTTCTCTCTATCTCTTCTTGTTTCCTCCAGGGAGCAAGCAGAGAGGGACAGGCCTCCAATCTCGAGATCGATCGAGAGATTGAGATATTCTTATTTTATAAAAAAAAATTGATGGCATACATTAAAATTTAATCACTTAAAAAGAGTAAAATGAAAAATTCATAAAAAATGATAATGAAAGAACCAAAATATTATATTAATTAAAATTTAGAGACATTTCAGCAATATGATTATTTTCGGAATATTATTGCACATGAAAGAGGTACCAATTTAATTAAAAAGTAATGATAGTCCTCTTTTTTTTTGGGGCAGTGGGAGGGGCAGTTGCCCTTAGAGATTTTACAGAAGCTGCATTTATTGTTTTCCTCTTCACAATCGCTCAATGGCTGGAGTCCATGGCAAGCCTCAAGGTCTCTCTCTCTCTCTCTCTCTCTCTCTCTCTCTCTCTCTCTCTCTCTCTCTCTCCCGCTTCACTGCAAATCTAGCAAACCCCCTTGATCAAACCTAATATGAAATTTGTGTTTTGATTCACTTGTTTAAGCTTCAGTGATGTGTCAGGTTGTGTTCGGGTTGACCTACATCGGATTAGATAGGGATTAAGTATATGAGATTGACTAGGGGTGCAAACTAGTCAGAGTAGGATCGATTCTGTGCAAAATTTCGACAGTTGGATTCAAACCGGTTTTCGTTGTTTTCGTAACTTGATGAATCGGAATTTAACCGTTGGTTCCAAAATTCATTTTTAATCCTGCATAGAAGTGCAACTCTGATACAGCTCAGATTGGTTCTAGGTATTCTTATATTTAACTCGAGTAATTATCTATATATTCCACGTATGCTGGAATCGAACCCAACCCAAAAACCTTGAGAATTAAACCAAATTTTCGGGTCTAGCTTAGTCCTACCTACTTCTAAGCATCCACTTTTTTAATTTCATAAGCTTAGTAATTGGAGTTAGGGGTGTGGTTTGATTAACCAAACCGAAAAAAAAAATCAGTCTGGTTAATTTATTCAGTTTGATTTGATTCGGTTAAAATCATAACTTTCTTTTTAATTAACTTATTATTTCGAAAAAACTCAAAAATTTTAAAATAATATATTACTACAAGATTTACGACTACAAAAATTAAAAATATGATCATAAAAAATAATAAATATCATAATTTTAAAAAGAAAATTAATGAATAGTTTATATAATTTTAAGTATATTATTATGTGATGGTACGTGATATTTCGGTTAATTTGATTGCATGGTTTAGTTTTTAAATATAAGAAATCGAACCCAAATCATTTAACTAAACAAATTCTATCAATTATCAAACCATTGATTGAACCTATATCTTCTAAATCAAATCAAATCGATCAAATTTAATTTGATTCGATTTTTAATTTTTAATTGTCTAATGTACACCCATAACTGGAATTCATTTCAACAAGCATGACTAATATGATTTAATTATAACCAAGAAGATAATTTCACGTACATAATATTTCATTTTAATTTATTAACATATTAGCCTTTTATTTTTTACATATTACAACAAAGTATTTTATACTTTTAAATATTACATTAGATATATTACATTTACTAATATTACAATGGACACACGTACTTTGTGTTTTTAGTTATTTAACTTAAAGTAATATTTCAAAAAAAAAAGATATTTGATGTAATATTTAAAAATATGAAATTTATTCTATAAATTTTAATAAACATACTGTTTCTCGCATAATATTTCAAAATTAAGGTCCTTTTATTGTAATATTATAAAAATGTGAGAAGAAATATTATGCATATAATTATAGTATCGCTTAACTTATACAAAATCACAGAGAATATTGAAGAAACATTCAAAGATATTTTTTGGTGCAGTGACAATGAACATATTGTACTCATAATTAATATAATGTAAATTTATATATATTTGTATAATTTATCTTATTTTATTAATTTTTTTTACAGTAACTTAATGAATTATTAGATTAGAATTTCTTTTTTATGATTTTAAGTCGATTGAATAAACATATGCATTTGAAATTAAAATTTCAACTGAAAAATCAAAAATAAATCGAAAGGCAGATTTAACTTTGATTTGGATTGAGCTTGAATCAATAACAACTAAGTCAGATATATTATAGATTGAGATAGGATTGAACTCTTATCATTCAAATTTTTAATCGGATGAAGTTCGAATTAAATTTTTTTAATTTAATATTGTGCAGGAATCAATATGTTTGAAATCGAATCATTAATAGCTCTACAGTTCCAAGTTCCAACTCTTTCGAGAATCAAATTAAATCGAATTTAATCTATTTTGGTCCGGTCTACTTTATATACAGGACATGAAATTTACATGAAATTACGCATTTCACCATCAATTCGTAAATATTATCACTATCATACCATATTCATTTAAATTTTACGCATTTCACATATTTCACATATTTCATATACT
>JAEMOT010004120.1:464442-561227 GCA_019297695.1 Apostasia ramifera
GCGTAAAATTTAAATGAATATGGTGTGATAGTGATAATATTTATGAATTAATAGTGAAATGTATAATTTTATGTAAATTTTATGTCTTGTATATAAAAATTTCTATTAAATTTTATATATAATGTGATATATAAATTAAAATAATTTTTAATTTTCAAACAAACAGAAGTTAAATGAAATTTTTTGTGTCTGTCTCGAACCATGTGAGGGTGAATTTTGAAGTATTGCATATGCAATAGGGGGGAGATTTATGCACACGTGGCGCTCCAGAATTCACGCTATTGCGGTCCGGGGCATGGACGCAATACAATTTTCATCAAAACCCTGTGTGCGTGAAATAAGACGAGTTTTTTGTCACAAAAGAAAAAGCGATGTTTTTGTTTTTGATTATGAGAAAATATGATTAGTTTCAAATGACAGGCAACGGCGGGGATGAACTCGCTGATGAGCTTGACTCCTCAGAAAGCGATTCTTGCGGAGACCGGAGAAGAAGTCGAAGCCAAAGACGTGATGATCAACACAATCATTGCTGTTAAGGCTGGAGAACTGATCCCCATTGATGGCGTCGTCGTGGAGGGGCGAAGTGAGGTTGACGAAAGCAGCCTCACCGGCGAATCCTTCCCCGTCGCCAAGCATCCCCAATCCCCGGTTTGGGCTGGAACCCTCAATATCGATGGTATCTGTGCCGTTAAACGGTCATCGTGCCTCCAGTTTTTTTCCTTCTCTGTCTTTCTGATATGCCGTGTTGGTAATGTAATGTACTATTGTTTGCGTGCAGGCTACATCAGTGTGAAGACAACCGCCAAGGCTGAGCATTCTGCTGCTGCCAAGATGGCGAGAATGGTGGAGGAGGCACAAGCTAGCAAGTCCAAGACTCAGAGGATAATAGATTCATGTGCAAAATATTACACACCAGGTAAAAGCTGGGCACGGTTCTTCTCCAATCAAGCTTACAAGTGTGGGATAACTTTAAAAAATCGAAGTTCAAGTGTAAGTTTTTCTATGTCCGTTGTGATGTTATCGATGTTGATGAAAAACAGAGTTTGCTGTGGCATTTGTCCATGTGAAAGAGAGGTGGTGTTCAAGGACGAGTCGAAGAAACAGCTTTTCAAAGTTTCAGTTGTGAAGGTTTATCGAAGAATGATGTTTTCGACAAGATTTTGGGTTTTAAAAACCTCAATGAGAGATTTGGCGTATGACCTTTACGTGAGAAGGAAACTCTGATAGAGAAAAACTTTGACATCCAAGATGGAGCTTAGTAAACCTTGTGTGGACTTATCCTCAAAACAAAAAAACCTCTGAGTGGAATCTCTACTTCAAAAAGCGACGTGCTTTTAGAAGAAAACATAGAATCAAGAATGGTTTTAAAGTAGTGGCTACATTAGTGTTCTTTGTGGAAACTATTGTGGAAGTCGTAACGTGGGAAAGCAACGTGAGGGGACTTTCAATAGTTCACGAAGAGTGAGTTATAAAAAAAATCACTTGGAACTCCTATTCATATGGCTATTATTTGTAGTCTCTTTAATTTGCTACTTTAGAGAGAGAGAGAGAGAGAGAGAAAGTACTGAAGGAGCAAAGCTATTATTTGAGATTCATAGCGAAGCACTCCAAGAGATTCATAGCCGGTGGTGAAGTTGGTGGTGAAGTCCAACAATGAAGTACAACGAAAGATAGCGGAACATCCAAAAGAAATGTTCACTTCAAATGTCTTCTTATCGAAGAATAAAGATAGCAAAGAAGTTAGTCTTTTAATAGCTATCTTGAGCTTCTTCGAGTTTCAAGTGAAGAAACCCAAATTACTTTTTAAACCCACCTTGTTGTTTAGCTTCTGATAGTCGTGAGTTTCCTAAGTTAAAGTTTTTACAAGTAGTCCAAAATGCTTCCTACGTTAAGCTAATCTTTGATTTTAACTCGTCCGAGGTTTGTTCAACTTTGCCTGGGGTATCTTGGTTATTTCCTTAAACTTGTGGTGTTAGGTTGAGAAATCCTTGAAGAAGATGGACCCATCAGTGTCAACGAAGATAGTTATGCTCAATGGCAAGAATTATGATATCTGGTAGTGTAGAATATGGAAAGTTCTTGTGTGAAAAAATCTACATGATGGGTGCTGAGTTTTGAAAAACTGACTAAGATGGAAGCTAAAAAGTTGAAGAGGTTAGATGGAAGAGCTACCAACCTTATTAGAAGGTGGTTAGATGATGTTGTCTTTCACTCAATGAAGAGTAATCTATAGCACTATAGAGGGAGATGGAGAGCTTATACGTGAGGAAGACTGTAGGAAATAAGACATTCTGATAAAAAAACTTGTGAATATGAAGTTAAAAGAAGGCCCTTTGGTCTCTAAGCACTTGAATGAGATGCAGAGCATCTTCAATCAACTGAATTCCATGAAAATAATGTAGTTCGATAATGAGTTGCATGCACACCTGCTACTGAGTTCGTTGCTCGAGAGTTGGAAACTCTAGCGATCTTTGTGAGGAACTCCACCTAGGCAGAGTTTTTATGATAAACCTCATAACCTTAGGCCTGTTAAATCAAGAAAAAAGGCGAATATCATAAGGCTTTTTGAGAAATGAGATCTCATTAAGAAGCTATTTGTGTAGAGCTTATGTGGGTAGTTGATTCTGGCACATCCCATTATATGGCATCGAAAAGAGAACTATTTTAGACTTACAATCCCTGGGATTGGCATCATGATGATGGGAAATGATGGAGTTTCAAAGATCACTGTTTGGGACATAGAACTTTAAACTAGTTTAGGGCGTAAGCTGAAGCTCAAATATGTGAGGCTTTCCCACGTTATTTGTTTCAACTTGATTTTTATAGGCAATCTAAATAGAGGGCAATGTTAGCATCTTTGGTCGATGGTAGTGGAAGCTTGTCGAAGGATCTCTTATTGTAGCTATGAGAATCAAGTGTTGGTCATTATACAAGTTGAAGGCAAAGATTTGCAAACATGGCTTGCTTGTCTAGCCAGGTTAAAATTAACCTGATTAATTTTAACTAGGCATCGCGCATCATATTTAAAATTCAATATTAAAATTTAACCATATTTCACATTATACACATAATTTAAAATAAGAAATTAATTTTATTTCACATACTATGTACATACCAAAATAATAACTAACTTATGTTACATTCCTCATACATTCAACATAATAGCTAATTTTATTTCACATCATTCACAATTTTTAATTAAAAAATATTTTCATCTAAATTTAATTTTAATTTTATTAAAATTAATTTTTGCAAACAAACAAGCCCATTAATGAGATTTTCTAGAGATCAAACCTTGAAAGTGCAATTATAAGGATAAGCCACATGAGAGGCTTAATGCTTGTCCAGAAACAAAAGTTGATGCTGATTATGGTAGGAAAGTTGGAGAAGTGTGTCCATTGTCTTGCTGGGAATAAGTACAGAGCACCCTTCTTGAAGCTATCATCATTGATGAAAGAAACCTTTTTAGAAGGTTCACTCTAATGTTTATGAAATAGGACATAGATTGCTTGGTGAGACATAGTACTTCATTACATTCATGGATAATTTTTTGAGGAAGACTTGGGTGTATTCTCTGAAGACAAAGTATCAAGCCTTTGAAAAATTCTAGAATTCCACATGATTGTTGAAAGGGAATCTAGAAGGCGTGGGCTAGACGGGAGCTTCTCGTATAGTTTGTAGAGGGAAGAATATCTCCCTAAAATGCTTATAAATATATGGTGTCGCATCTTCGTGCACACACCAAAGATTGAAAGGACAAACTTGATGCCAACTTGCAAAGTACATGAGTGCATTTTCTCAGGCTACTCATGGAGAGAACTTTGGCGTGGGTTATTAGACCTAAAGGAGAAGTTTATGAGACATCGTACTTTCCAATACTAGACTCTCGAAGTCACTCCCGTAGGACTGTTTGGTAGCGATCTAACCTGGCCACTACTCAATAATTGTTTGAAATACTCCAGCCTTCTAGAACACAGGTTCATTCTTCAAAAACATCCCTTCTCAAAGAATAAATGAATAAGTAGTACCATAGGTTCAGAGAGGTCTCCTTGATGAGTGCTTCTTTCTAGGCCTTCCTCATACTAGGATCACCTGTCCTCTTTCATAGCATTCCTTCATTGATGTTTCAAACCTTGGTCTCAAACCTTAATCGAGGTTTTTCTTTGTTGAGGATTCTCACTGTTAGTCCAGGACAGGTAAAGATGGATATAGCTTTGTGGTATTTAAATTTTTTCATATGGTATTAATAAATTTGAAGATGTCGGTATTCAATATGAAGTCAGCTATATTCTTCTTAATAACTTTTCTGCATCGCTTACAAAAACCAATTGAGCCTGTGAGACAGGACGTGAAAAATCCTGGAGTTTGACAGTTCTTTGAATTTTTCAGTGCAAATGTGAAACAAAAATTTGTCAAACAGCTATAACCAACTTTAAATCTCTCTGGTTATTTGCAGCTGTGGTGCTGATAGCTGCAGGCATTACCCTTATTCCTCTTATGCTGAAGTTTCACAACGCAAAGCATTGGTTTAAACTTTCCCTTGTGCTTCTTGTGAGTGCATGCCCATGTGCATTGGTATTATCCACACCAGTGGCAACCTTCTGTGCATTCCTGAAGGCAGCAAAAATGGGGCTTTTCGTCAAAGGGGGTGATGTTTTTGAAGACTTAGCAAAAACTAAGGTTGTAGCTTTTGACAAGACAGGGACAATTACAAGAGGAGAGTTTTCTGTCACTGAGCTCAAAACCTTAACAGCTGAAGTGACCATGCCCATGCTTCTTTATTGGTATGGGTTCTCAAACAGAAATTTTTTTATAGGATGAATTGTATCTGGATTTCTGAGGTATAACTGTTCTTTTACATGGTTCGTATTTGTAGGTCAATTGTTTTAGTCTATTTTGATTCCATGTAGGTCATAGAGTTTTCTACTTTATTTAATTGGGGTTAATTTAGATGGAGAAGTTTGCAGGGAAGGGGGGATGAATTTCTTGAAGACAATATCATAGGCCTGGAAGTGGCGGAGTAGAAACTACTCAATTAACAGTAAGGAAACCAGTTCGAACTTAGACGGAAGGGGCAGGCATTTTTCTATAATACAGTGTTTCCAACTACATATGCCTTTGTTTAGTTGGTTACTTTTGATTAGGTTAAAATTTGAACTTGAATGGTGATTTTTTTATCTGAAAAAGTTCGTAAAATGTGAAATAAATTAGTTTTTCATTTTAAGATGCTTGTATGACATGAAATAATGTTAGGCTTTTATTTGGAATTTGTGGTGGGCGTGAACTATATTTATTTATAATTTGGAATTAGTGAAGGATGTAACATAAGTGTTTAGCCTTCATCTGGTTAAAGTTAACATGGGAAACAAATAAGGTAAATATTAATTTCATATTGATCAAAAAATTTTCTTCCTCCTTCCTCTTCTTGGAAGGTTCAATTGTGCATGTGAATCACGGAAGGCCGGGAGGGTGGACGGATTGAATAAAGATATTGGGGCCATATAGAACAATTTTAAAAAGTGCGGATTGCACAAAGGTAGAATAAGCTCAAGATCTCGGGTGCAATCTACCCTAAGGATATAAAATATAAAGCTTAAAGTCATTTAAACTTTTGTGAATTAAAGTTTTCAAAGAGCATGTGTTTGTGAAATATTGATTTGATGTGAGCCGTAAGTCTTGAGTTCATATCCAGAAAATGGCCTCTGTCGTGCAAGGGTAAGTATGACGCCCTGTGGGTGATGAGGGCTGGGAGTATTTCCCGAGTGATTTCCTAAGGGAGGGGAATCTCTGGTGTAAAATGCGACTCCTGGTAGGTTCTAGGCTAAATAATGAGTGGTGAGAGGGGCACAGAAATGAATCTACCCACATCGGAAAGGGAGGGAGATCCTGAGCTGTATAAGTAAATAACGTGATCTAAAATAGTAGAGGTGCCGTTTGGGCAAAACCATAAGGTTAATGGCACAAAACTCCATAGTTAAACATGCTTAGGCTGGAGTAGCACTGAGATGAGTGATCTCTTGGGAAGTACTGAAGTCACGCAGTTTTCCTAATGTCAAATTGGACAGTATCTCTATATTGAGATCACGGGATGTTACAATATAGTATCAGAGCCTACCTCCCGTAATATGATGTAGTTTGAGGATGAACCAGGTGGAAGTTGGTGGGCCTGTGATGCCCATGACCGAAGAGCGCGGGGAATGATTGCCGGGTGATATCCTAAGAGAAAGGAATTACTAAGGCAAAGTACGGCTCCTGGCAAGTTTCTAGGCCGAATAATAAGTGGTGAGAGGAGCACAGGAATGAATCGTCCCACATTGAAAAGTGAGGGAGATCCTGAGCTGTATAAGTAAATAACGTGATTTCAAATGGTAGAGATGCCTTTTGGGCAAAAACCATGAGACTAATGATGAAAAACTCTGTAGTTAAGCTTGCTTGGGTTGGAGTAGTGCTGAGATGGGTGATCTCCTGAGAAGTATTCAAGTCACGCAGTTTTTTTAAAGTTAAGGCGGACAATACCTGTACATTTAGATCACGGGATGTTACAATATGGTATCAGGGCCAAACTCTCAAGTACGATGTGGTTCTAGGACGAACTAAACGGAAGCTGGTGGGACTGTGACGCCCGTGGCCGAAGAGGGCAGGGAATGATCACCAGGTGATATCCTAAGAGAAAAAAATCACTAAGGCAAAGAGCGGCTACTGGCAAGCTTCTAGGTCAAATAATGAGTGGTGAGAGGGGCACAGGAATGAATCGTCCCACATCGAAAAGGAAGGGAGATCCTGAGCTGTATAAGTACATAACCTGATCTAAAATAATAGAGGCACCATTTGGGGCAAAATTGTGAGGCTAATGATGTAAAACTCCGTAGTTAAGCGTGCTTGGGCTGGAGTAGCATTGAAATTAGTGATCTCTTGGAAAGTACTCAAATCACGTAGTTTTCCTAAAGCCAAAGCGGACAATACCTATACATTGGGATCACGGGATGTTACAATATGGTATCAGAGCCGACCTCCCGCAATATGATGTGGTTCGAGGATGACCCAAGCAGAAGCTGGTGGGCTTGTGATGCCCATGGCTGGAGAGGACTGGGAATGATCGTCGGGTGACATCTTAAGAGAAAGGAATCACTAAGGCAAAATGCGGCTCCTGACAGGCTTCTAGGCCAAATAATGAGTGGTGAAAGGGGAACATGAATGAATCGTCCCACATTTAAAAGAGAGAGATTCTGAACTGTATAAGTAGATAACGTGATCTAAAATAGTAGAGACGCTTTTTGGGGTAAAATCGTGAGACTAATGATGAAAAATTCCATAGTTAAGCGTGCTTGGGCTGGAGTAGCACTGGGATGGGTGACCTCCTAGGAAGTCCTCAAGTCATGCAATTTTTTAAAGCCAAATCGGACAATACCTTTACATTTGGATCACGGGATGGTACAGTAAGTCTGCAACAACCTTATAGTTTTCTTATACATATGTATTTTTTAGTAGAAAACTAAGGCATTTCAAGTTACAACGATATGTTGTATGACTACAAATGATAGAGCAAGAAAAGAATGTTAGTGAGAGTGTTTTATAAACATTTATTGTAGATAAGTTATGAATAAAATGGACATGAAATGTACATGCATAACAAAGTTTTTTTTTTGTTTTGGGAGATTTAGTTGCATAACATAGAGCTAAATAGGAACTAGTAAGGCTTGAAGATAGTTATATGTGAAAGAAAAATTAAGAACGCACTTTAAAAAAAACCTTGGCAATAATACCACATGCAATACTTGGCTTAATAATCGATGAAAGAGGATTCGTGGAGATAATTTGAAATAGTTGGTGTAAGTCTATATAAGGAAAATGATCTAATTTATTAGTTACTATATCGTGTTTATCAGTTTGTTAAGGAACTAAAACAATAATGGCTCTTTAGGGTTTCAAGCATAGAAAGCAAATCAAGTCACCCAATGGCATCTGCACTTGTTGATTATGCAAGGCGTAATTCCATAATTCCAAAACCAGAGCAAGTGGATGGTTTTCATATCTACCCTGGCGAGGGAGTTTCTGGAGAAATAAATGGAAGAAGGATCTACATTGGTAATAAAAGAATTGCAATGAGAGCTCAAAGTGAAGCAGGTGCTACAACCTCTCAATCCAAATATCTTGGCCTTTCTATTGTTATATGCATATTTTTGTTCCAATTTGATACCTCAAGGGATATCTGATTGCATGTTTCTGTCAGTATTATACTAGTTACAATAAAGAATTAAGTCACCTGTGTTACCATGGTTTAAACGTAGATGTGTTGAGAATCAAAAAAAAAAAAAAAGCGTAGATGCATTATATATGTACTCGAATCCTAATTTGAGATTGAAGTAATGGAGACCTATCGAAAAACTAATGTCAATTAACTCCAAATTAGACCACCCATCATATGTATGTAACCAATTTTAATGTTTCTTTTTGAAGTTGAATAAAACTTGGTTAGATGATGAGTTAGGTGTGAAGCAGTGATAAAAAAAAAAAAAGATCAATCAAATTGAAAACTGTAGATTTAACAGAATACTACTGATTCAGAATAAATGGGCTAACCTTTTTGAGTTGCCTTGAATCCCTAACCTGTTTAATGATCCCAGTTTGTGTTATATAGACATGTTTGGCAGTTTCACTGAATAATGAATAACTGTCTCCTTCTTCCTCTCTTTATCTCTCTCTGCATTCTAAATTTCTTCTTTATTTTTGATATATATGTACGGCGTTTGCTCAAGGATGTAGCCCTAATTTTAGATAACCTCCTTAAATTTGTGTATGTTTGATCTTTAGTTGCATGATTTCCTGAATAACCTATTCTATGTTTACTGATTTGCAATGACAATGGCTTGCAAAATGAATGATTTCCGACTTTACCGTTTCATGCTTATTTATTGCCAGTAAAGTTTTCTCAAATATTTATATTCAAATCAGTACCACATTCTGGAGACATGAAGGAAGTAGGTACAGAGGGATATGTGTTCTTAGATACCATTCCTATTGGAGTCTTCCTGCTTTTCGACACATGCCGTACTGGAGCTAAGAAAGGGATAGAAGAATTGAAAGCTATGGGCATGAAAACTGCAATGCTCACGGGTGACAGTGAATCAGCAGCATTGTATACTCAAAAGCAGGTATATTTAGTAAACATCTATCTATCTATCTATATTATTATATTAAAATTGGTACATAATGTTAAATTTTTGAAGCTCCTTAAATGCCTATGCTTCTTTTAAATTTTATAACAAATCATGCTACCAAAGTCAAACTTTATGACACATAAGCAAAGGTTGTTAAAAATTTCTATAATATTCATATAGATAAACATACAATCCCTATTGGGTAATGTTAATGATCAAGGGCTTGATTCGTTTTATTTAATGGAAATAGTTTTTTAATTTTCTCAAAATTATTTTCATCAATTTAATATTACTTTGATTTTTTTAAATTTTCCAATACAACACAAATATATAAAATTCTTATTTAAAAGTTAAAAGTAGATTTAGCTGATATTCACAGTTAATTATGGATAAAATTTTTGAATTTAGTTTTAACTTAATTTAAATAAATTAAATTTTTTATTTCAACTCAAATTAATTATATATAATTTAATTAAAATTTTAATTATTTAACACACATATATATATATATATATAATTATGTATATATTAATATTTTATTTCCTTTATATTATCTATTTTTTTCGTAGACTCTATATTATCTATCGTAATCTATTTATATACATACAATATTATAATTAAATATATTTTTTTAAAATTTTTACTATGCATAATCAATTATTTTTGAATAAAAAAAATATCAATCTCAAATCGACCAAATATAAGTGAATTTTAAGTTTTAAACAGACTTAACAGTACTATCAAATTCAAAAATTTATAATATATTTTTCAAATAATTATTTTTAAAATAATAGTTTTTAAATCTTTATTTTTAAAAATTCAAAATATCTAGCAAAAATAAAAATGCAAAAGATTAATTTGCATTCTTTTTACAACAAAAAACAATAGTATTAAAGAGTAAATTTCATAAGAAAATATTTTTTATTTTTTTTTGAAATATTTTAAAACTATTTATTTATATAAATAATATTTACTTTTATTGAGCTTTTGAAAAAAAAAATTCACTAATGAGGTACATAATTTCATAAATTATTGAATCAAATATTAAGTTATATAATTACTATTTATTATCAACTATTGCAATATAAAATTTATATTTAAAGACATATATATAACATTTATTTAAATAAAAATTACCTTTAATTTTTTAGATTTAAGATTTACGAATCCAACCTAGTTTTGATATCATATATTAAACATGTATATATAACAAATTATGTACTTTAAATATAATGAAATATATATATGCAGTATTGAATATACAAATATAACAAACAAGCAATATTGCAGAATAAATGAAGTATGAATTTATAATAAATTAATTAAATAATATATTATAAAAAAATTCAAAGCAATTATAATTCAATGATCATTGCTTTTGTACATTTTTTATTATATTTAATATATATACTTTATACATATTATCGTGCCTTTAAATGTAAAATTATAAAATTATTTATTATAATTAAATGTGAATTAACATTTTAATATACTTTTATTATTAAGATAAATATTTATATACATAAAATAAAATTTTAAATATTCATATTTATATGTTATTTATCATCCTCAATTTAAATATTTTTAATATAGTTTTAATTTATAATTGATGAATAAAATATTATTAAATTTTAGCTTTTATATATAATAAATTTATATATTATAGTATATATATACACGTATATATTATACTATATATATGAAAGAATTTTGTACAGTTTCTACACAGGAGTATTACTTAGTAGAAAGAATAGGTAAAAAAATGTTTGAGAAAATTCGTCTAATCAGTTAAAAAAAGTAATTATATTTAAGTTTATAAAGAAACAAAAAACAGAATTAGTCATCTGATTAGCAAAATAATGTTGAGAAAAAGTCTAAGTATACAATAAAATTATGTTTGTCTTTTCTTTTCCTAGAATACTAGTAGATTTAGATCTTGAAATAATTATAGAAAAAAGTTTGGTTACAATTATTGACGAGTGACAATATAGTTTTAAGGTTTGCATGTAAACAATCAGTTTCCTCATTTCTGAGTCAGTTTCTTATAATTTAAATATGTGCATTCATATTAAAAAAGAAAACTATGTACATTCTAGCTATATTATATGATCATATAAGTTCAAAATTATTATTTGGGATTAGAATAAATTAAAATCTTCATGATAAGGTCCAAGCTAAAGCTGAAATCTAGTTTCAAATCTTAAATAAGAACATAACGAATAGAGTAAGAGGGTATTTGGTTTGATGTTATCTTGATGTTATGTCATGTCATCTAAAGATAATGATTGTTTGGTTCGATGACATATGTCACCTAAAGTGTTTTTTTTTGAAACTTCAGTAGACTCTTTTAAGTATTTTGGAAAAAAAAGCTTCAGGAAAAGAGTGATAAAATCAACTTTATTTCATGAACATGCTGATAAGAATTAAGACATCCCCAACTTTCAAATTTGAGTATTATAAAATGACAATGGTGAGATGCTTATCTGTTGAGAAAGTTGCAGGAAAATTGATTACATCCTAAGAGTGTGTGAGCGTGAACATTCTTGTATTGTGTTTAAATTAGTTGAGCATGTACAACACAGATGGTTAAGGTGATGTTATTAAGATTGGTTCATACAACAAGGTGATAATAATAGAAGGGAAGAGGATATGTTAAATATAATTTAATCAAAATTCTATAATTATAATTTTCATAAATTAGAGTTGACTTGACATGTACTAGTGAACATGACTGTTTTGAGAAGAAGGATTCATAGAGATGAGCATGAATAGTTGGCAAATGCTAATAATGACAACAATGAACAACATGGTACTACTAATTGCAGATATGCAACATACAAATCTAATCCACATGGATTCATTTACATGCGAAAATATGCAGCATTCTAACCCTTACATGCACTTTTTGCATAAATTTTGCAGCTTGGGAATTCCATAGAAGCTGTTTATTCAGAGCTTTTTCCAGAGGACAAGGTAAGAACTGTTGAAGTTCTCAAGAAAGAGCAAGGGTCAGTAACAATGGTTGGAGATGGCATGAATGATGCACCTGCACTAGCAATAGCCAATGTGGGGATCTCAATGGGAATATCAGGCTCTGCAGTTGCAATGGAGACCAGCCATATAACATTAATGTCAAATGACATCTGCAAGGTCCCAAAAATCATCAAGCTCGCAAGATCAATGAGCCGTAAGATAGTTGAGAATATCATTTTTTCACTTATCACAAAACTGAGTATAATCATACTCGCGGTCGCTGGTCACCCACTGCTTTGGGCGGCAGCATTGGCTGATGTTGGCACTTGTCTCATTGTCATCACAAATAGTATGATGCTCATGCAAACCGAAACAAAAAATACGAAATGTTTGCACAAATCATGCGGACAACATTCAACATGCCATAATCATCACAGGAAAAGTGCTTCTGATCCATCTAGTCAATGTTGCAAATCAAAATCTGAAACTTTTTGTTGTGCAAAAGAGACGGTAAAAGAGCAAGGAGAAAGTTCTTGCGATCCATCAGGTCGATGTTGCCATTCAAAATCTGAAACTTTTTGTTGTGCAAAAGAGAAGGTAAAAGAACAGGAAGGAGAAAGTGCTTGCTATCCATCTAGTGGATGTTGCCATTCAAAATCTGAAACTTTTTGTTGTGCAAAAGAGATGGTTAAAGAACTGGAAGGACAAAGTTCTTGCAATTCATCGGGCCAATGTTGCCATTCAAAACCTGAAACTTCTTGTTGTGGAAATGACAAGGTAAAAGAAAAAGAAGGAGAAAGTGCTTGTGATCCATTGGGTCATTGTTGCCATTCAAAATCTGAAACTTCTTGTTGTGGGAATGAAAAGGTAAAAAAATGCGAGGGAGAAAATGCTTGCGATTCATTGAGTCAATGTTGCCAATCAAAATCTGATTTTTTTTGTTGTGGAAATGAGAAGGTAAAGGAACAAGAAGGAGAAAGTGCTTGCGAGCCATCAAGTGGATGTTGCCCCTCCAAATCTGAAACCTTTTGCTGTGGAAATGAAAAGGTAAAATAACAAGAAAAATTGCATGACTGCAGCCAGTTGCCTATACAAAAGAAATAAATTAAGTGAATGAAACATTTAGTATCATAAGTGATGAAGTCTTTCATCATAGACAAGATCATGCAACCAGCAAACTAAAGCAAGTCAACATCATTTCATTTCAATCAAGTACGTTGAGGATAGTGAGAGATGAGTCTTTTGGAGAGCTTGATGTGAAACCAAGTGGAGATGATTTATGTGAAAGATGATTCATCAGCAAAATAAGTAGTTCACAAGCCCACATGAAAGGTCATTTTGCTACTTGAATCACCTTCACATCAATCATCTCACTTTGTTTCGCATCAATCTCTCCAAATGACTCACTCTCCTATTCGCAGTTGATTGAAATGAAATGATAATGACTTGCTTTAAGTTTGATGGTTCAGTGAATGAACTTGTCCATGATGCTTGACTTTAGCACTTTTGGTACTCAATATTTTTGTTAAATATATAGTTACCAAGTGGCTTAAGAGCTTAAGCTTGCAGGTTATGATCTACGAATAATTTTAAGGTAAACTGCATATAGGTCTCTAAGGTCTTAGGTTCTTGTGTTAGTCCACAGATTTTGAATTGTAACATTTAGGTCTTTGAGATCTTATGATTTTTGCACGTTGGTTTACAGATTTTGAATAATAGCACTTAGATCTTTGAGGTTAATGATTTATTGCAATGTAATCATTCTATTACTTATAATGTTGACTAATGTGCAAAATTCTAGACTAATGTTAAAATAAAGAGGGATTAAATGATAATATATCACCAAACTCATGGATTGCTATGATTAAAAATTTGTAGACTAATGTGCAAAATTCTAAGATCTAAGGGACCTAAATGCTAATTCAAAATTTATGGACCGACAAACAAAAAGCCTTAGACCCTAGGGATGTAAATGCAATTTACCCATAACGATAGTGAGAGATGTGATTTGAATTCATAATAGTTCTCCTTTTTCAAACATGCATGAGATTATTGGGTTTTACCAATACTCGAACTTAAGAACTTTAGCTGTGATAATCTCTGATTACCAATTAATCTAAAAGCTTAGGCTTGTAAGTTTTGGCTCAGGAATATATTCTTGAAATATTATGCATTTCACATTTCATTCTAAAATGTTATGAACTTCATTCCCAAAATGACTTGCAAGGAATCATAAAAATTATGCACTTTACACCCTTTTTCTGGTTTAAAATGCATAATATTTCAAGAATAAGGTATCCGGTAAGTAGATCCCCCATTTTTTATGTTATTACCGTTTCATTTACTTGATATATATCTGTTGGTATAGGTAAAACTGAACCATGATCCTTCTTGCTGTAAAAGTAACATGAAGGGGTGCCAGAAAGAAGCAACAAACTCAAGCTCACATGCATGCAAAAGTAAGAGATGCTGTAGCAGTTACAAGAAAGAGTGTTCGAGGAAAGAAGCTATCATGAAAAGTGGAATAATAGAGTTACAGCAGATCACTATTGTGTAAGTCTAGATATACTCGAGATACTATCCAGGAAACCGGGAAAATTTTGAGAGGATTTCATATTCAGCTAGAAGCAACAATGGAGGATGAAATCAAACTTTAACAGATTGCAAAACTTCTTTTGTCTCAATAAGATTTGCTAGTAGCAAAATAATGTGTAAAATAAGCAAAATATTTACTGATTATCCTGTTGTCACGAACATATAAACTGTTAGATTTGATATTTACCCTCATTATGAACAAGTAGATTAAAGCTATACAATACAATTGCTGTCATTGATAGTGTTAATTTGGAGGTAAATGTGCTATAGATGTTGGCTCTGATGTATACAACAACAACAACAACCAAGCCTTAATCCCACTAGGTGGGGTCGACTACATGAATCCTTTGTTTCCATTGCGCCCTATCAGTTACCAAATTCTTATCTAAGTCTAAGTAACTAAAATCACTCTTTATAGTTTCTTGCCATGTCTTCTTTGGTAATTAAGATGTTGGCTCTGATGTATAATAAATTAAAATTTTGGCAGCATTACATATGTGAAAAACAAAAATCACATTACCTATTATATGCTTAATTCTTGGTTGTGTAGTGGGAAGATAAAATTCCTATATTTGGAAGGACTTTCATTGAGGGTAAAAAATGAGAAAAAGATATAATATTTACAGAATGTAAAATAGTTAAACTAGTCTAGTGTAATAGGAAAATTGCTCGTCTAATACTCTCCTTTAAATTGGAGCATAGATGTCTTATAACTCTTGCTTATTGTAGAGTAATAAAATATAAAGAAACTGAGGACTTTGTGAAGACATTATCAATCTAATTTTTGAAACTAACATATGGTATAACATTCTTTTTTTGCAACCATAATATCTTTTATAAAATGACACCCAATCACAATATACTTACTTCTATCATGAAACACAAGGTTGCTAGCAACTTAGATAACTCTTGGTATTTATTGAGTAAATGAAACCTAATCTCAAAGCTCCTCTGTGGCCTTCAGGGTTTGGGAATATGGCCATACTTACCTTGGCATGGCTTGATTTGGTTTGGTTCAACTATCTTTGTTTAGAGCAATTTAATTCATGTTCAATGCACTGCCACGTGGATAATTGAGATTCATTACGGAATCTTTTGCAAACAGTTAGCAAAAAATAAAACTTTATTATAAACTATACCTCAAATATAATAATATAATATATTTATTATATTTTTATTTATACTTAATTATATTTACCGTATTTAATGGTTATAACTTTAACATGTTCATATCCTACTTTTCTTGAATTTGTTTTTATACTGGTATCATCTCACCATAACCAAGCTTCATGGAAATGTAAATATAATAATGCCAGATATTAAAGTTAATTTCATATATCCTAATTCACAGATTACATTAGTCCAGTGTGGCATGCAGCTTCTAATCCACTGCCAATAACATGATCTATTCCTATCGGACTTAAGTTACCCTTCTCTAATTCTTGCATCTGCAAATCACAAAACGTCTCCTTCATAATCACTAGGTTTGCTAATAAATCAAAATTTGTTACAAAGAGGCTTTTAACATGACAGCCACTAATAAGTTGAATGAAATTGAGTAGATTTCTCACACAAGTTAGTTTGCAAGCTAGAAATACTCCAAGGAACACTTGCAATATGTTACAATGTTACCAGAAAACAAAAGGAATTCCCTTTTCTGTCATACAACTGTGATTTTTCACATAGTTAGAGTAAAATGCTTGCATTGCTTAGCAATTATCAATTCTCCGTACAACATGCGTACCCTTAAAGGTGTTTTCTTAGTCTATAATGATTTCTGGAACTTGTATCATTCCGCTTCCACAACAGGCCTCACGGCTCATGCACTCTTTCCTGTAGCTCCTACAACATGCACCGGTTTGCCGCTTGTTCTTCCCAGCTTGCAAACTTGAGCATTCTGTTCTTTGGCAGTCTTCCTTCTCTCTTTCACGGTAACTTCCAGCGTCTTCCTTGACGACGCCCCCCCAGATATTTGAAGTTTTGAAAACAATCTCATCCCCATCAGGTTTTTCTCCACATTTACCACATCGATTTATTTTAGCATTTACTGGTCTTAAGCGCTCATGAGTTTCTTTTTCTGTGAGTAACTTCCGGATGCTGTGAGTGACAGTTTGTTTGGTTGAATCATGACAGTGCTGGACATCATCACAGTGTCCCCTCGAATGCTCTTCATATCTATTATGTTTCCTACTTGCTTTCTCACCGCATAGTGAAGTCAAATGTTGGTCAACTGCTTCAGCTGAGTGCTTCAAGCATGATTCATCTCTATGTGAATCTTCTTCACATACAATTTTAACTGAATGCTCATCCCTTGCCTTTAATTTGCCTGTTGCTTGCTCCTGGAAGCATTGAGCTGGTGAATTTGCATGAAAAAGTTTCTCTCCATGCGAACTTTTGCAGTGGCAACAAGACTTTTCTTCTTCAACCTTATCGATTTTATGGTTGTTTGATCTTGTATGACATTGCTTCTCTTTGTACCCTTTTTTTTGTAATAGCATCATGCTGTTCAAGATGACAATTAGGCAGGTTCCAACATCAGCTAACACCGCTGCCCACAACAATGGATGGCCTCCTATAGCTAGTCCTAGGATGGCAATCTTTGTAACGATTGAGAAAGTAACATTCACTATGATCTTACTTTGTGTACTCCTTGCTAGCCGAATGGCTTTCGGAATTTTACGAATGTCATTGGACATGAGAGTTATATGACTAGTCTCCATTGCAACTGCAGATCCCGACACACCCATAGAGATCCCCACATCAGCCTTAGCTAATGCAGGTGCATCATTCATTCCATCTCCAACCATAGTTGTAGGTCCTTCCCTTGTCTTGAGATCACTGAGTCTTGATACTTTGTCCTCAGGTAATAGCTCTGCATGAATTTCTTCAATGGCGTCCCCTAGCTGCAAATAGTTTCCAAATTAATTGCGATATCATTTTATAGAGGCAGTACATAAAGCTTATTTGAATTCATCATAGGTTAGAAATTGCACATCCCCAGATTTGAACTAGAGGATTTGAAGAAAATTTGCTTGAATTTTGGTTGAATTGTTACAAACTACGGTATGTTGATTTCTTGCTGTTTGGAGAAGGTATGGAATCAAAATAATAGTATTACTTGGATAGCACTAGTTTCAAAATAAGGTTTAAATAGTTATTAGATTATGCTATTGCCTTGAAAATTAACACCTGTTTCTGAGCTTGCATGGCAGCTGCAACACTATCTCCAGTGAGCAATGCAGATTTTATCCCCATGGATTTCAGCTCTTCTATACATTCTTTTGCTCCAGTTCGACAGGTATCAGAGAGCGTGAAGAACCCCACGAGAAGGGTGCCCATCAACACATACCCAACTGTAACAACTTCCTTGATTTCTTCCCCAACTTGACCTGAAAATAGAGAAATTTACAAATATATGTCAGCTAAGTGAAGTATGTTGCATCTGGATACATCTTACACGAGAACTAATATATTTTTATGAGGTAAAAGTTTAATATGATTTGAATCAAAAAATTGCGTATATTCCTCGATGATGCAACAACTTGAGTTGTTTCAAAAGAGTCTGCTTTTGAGGGCATCAAGAACTGTTTTGTTTCTATTTAATATTTTATCCACTGTGATTCTTGGTTATTGAGTGGATCTTGATGTGCACGCACTTGATAAGTTAAAATGGCCCATAAAAGGGGAAAGACTTGTGTGAATGAATTTTTATATGAGGGAGAAATTGTTAGAAATATATGCAAACAATTATTCCACATTAGTTGTTCAATAAATTGTGGTATTAATGTACAAGTGGTTGCCCTTACCCATTGGCCTAGGCTTTTGGGTTAATGAGACTTCATTCAGTTGTGCATTGACCACAACTTAGGCCCTCCTGATATTTCTCCCCTAACAATTAAGAACTTCTCGTGTTTAGAAACGCATAAAAGATAGGGTGGCTGGGCTTCATTTCATATTTTTCATGCCAAATATGTTCAACTCTTAACACTGTTTGAAACTTAACTCTAACACCGTTGTGACTGTCATAAAAACTACAGTTGAGCAGCTCCTCTTACCTGCTTCCATGCATCCAGCCCTCATTGCTATTCTTTTGTTTCCAATGTAGATCTTCTTTCCATTTATGTCGCCAGAAACCCCCTCACCAGGGTAAATTTGAAAGTCATTCACCAGCTCTGGTTTAGGCTCTATGGAATTCAACCGGGCATGGTTAACTAGCGCTGATGCCATTGGATGGCTAGATTTGCTCTCTATACTTGAAATCCTGAAGAAATTTTCAGTCTGTTAGCTGGGAAATTTAAAATCTAATGGTACAAAAAGGTGAGAAAATGTCGATCCATTGTTATTATCATCATTAATAGCACTATCTCAATTATTTGGTCACGTATGATTTTTTTATCTTGTCATCCCTCCATAGAGCTTCATGTGATTGTAATGTTAATGTAATCATATATGTTGTGTGACTTTTTCGATAAAATAGTCTTAGAGCTCAATAACTGAATAATCCTTTGCCACAATCCATCGTCTATCTGTTTCTATGCCTTCAAGGTTTTTGGTTAAAGATCAATAAAAAACCAGAAAAGGAGGAAATCCATATGTAGCATTACCTATTTAGCAATGGGTTGAAAATCATGGCTACAATCTTAAATTTATTTTAAAAAAACTGAAAAAATTATTTTATATCTCATCCCACACAAATTCCAATATTAAACAATTACTTTATTTCACATCTAACACAATTCTCAATAAATCAATCAACTTTATTTCACATCCCACATAATTTTTAATATAACCAATTCACTTTATTTCATATCTCAGATATTTTTCAAAAATGGCTAAAAATTCCAATCAAATCTTCTTTTTTTTCTTATTACCAAACAGAGCAAGTTTTGTTATTTGCATATTTTACACATTTAAGTTCCTGTTTACTCAAAAACCACTTTAATTTCTACCTTTTGATTACCCTCACCAACCTGAACGTAAAGGTTGGCTGATTCAGTGTGTGCCTGAATTTAGCTAAAGTGAGCCTGAAGTAATTTAGAATTTCTAAGTGGTGTAAAGGTGATATGAGGTTTAATGATTGTATATTTGAAAGTACTATGGAAGATTTTAGGTAAATACACCAACAGTAGATAATGTATGTTTACTAAAATGGTTGGACAGTGGTATTTAAAGTTTTAAGTGATCTCTGAGAAAATATGAACTTCGACATGTGAAATATGAAAACAATAAAGTATAAAGTATCAATTTCTCCCCAGAAATTATTACCAGAAAAGAAGTGTGTTAGTATTGACATCATTGCTTAACGTCCAGAGCTCAATAACCGTGAATTCTCCTTTCGTTATGGTCCCAGTCTTGTCAAATGCTACAATCTTAGTCTTGGCCAGTGCTTCAAGTATGTCTCCTCCTTTGACAACAAGACCTGTTCTTGCTGCCTTCAAGAGGGCACAGAAGATTGCAACGGGTGTGGACAGCACAAGAGCACATGGGCATGCACTCACAAGAAGCACAAGTGCGAACTGCAGCCAATGCTTCTGATTATGAGCCCTCATTACCAATGGAACCACAGCAACTCCTGCTGCAATCAGCACCACAGCTGTATATCACAGAGGTAAGTTGAGTTGGAATTGGAGTAATAAGCATAGCATTCATTGTAACTAGCTAATGCAGAAACTGATGCAAGAAAATCATATGTATATATTAGTTTCAAACTTTATGGAATGTCTATTTGATGCAGGAGCATTAAGGACGTCACCTAATTGATGCATCGGTGTCATCCTGTCACCAAAATAACTAATGAAACTATTTTTTAGTATCATCTACGTATTACCTATGTTGAGAGACATTTGAAGTGAAATGTGTAGTGAGGAAAACTCAGATTTTTTTTTGATGATATATAATCAGGGACCTAATGATGGACATGCGAGTCATTTTGAATAAGTGGATAAGTGGAAGGACTTAATTGCCATTGAGCCTTGGAATTATCCACCTAACAGGTCCATTTCCTGGACCGAAAAAGAGCTAAGAGCGAGGGTTTTGGTCTTAAGTTCAAGCCGATTCCCACGAGCTGCCACCGAGCCGCACATAGGTTAGGCGCTATTCGTTGCCGGTTGACCGGACAGCTCCAGATCGAAGTTTCCAAATAAAAACCCTACAAGATTATTGAGTGTGGGCCGCTGAAGATGATCCAATGTTTGCCAAGCTTTGAAGGCTTACCGGTGGCAGCGATTTCCAGCCAAAACCTGGCTTGGATGGGATTTTCAAGCTAGAAGCAACGTCAAGGAGGGATTCCAAACATCGACCTACAGGTTTGAAGCCGATCGAAGGATTCGATTGATGGTTTAAGTCCATTTATTTTGATTTTATCATGTTTCATGTCAATTTTCAGCTTCTACAAATTATATATATATATATATATATATATATATATCAGCTATGGTTCATTGCTTCTAGCCTTTAAATCCACTTTGTTTACTGAATCGTTTCAGGTTTTAGGTCTTTAAATGCTCTATATGCCAGGGAAAATGTTCATATTGAATCCCAATTCGATTTGCATCCTTTCTATTTGTTTTCCTCTTGATTTGCTGCTGTAAATCTCAATTCCAGCAATGAATACTGTTGTTTATGGGCTGAATTCGTGCACTATTTGAACTCAAGCTTATCCTCTGAAATTCCTGTAGTTTAGGTGATATATTGGTCTTTAATCTTCCACATTATGTTATAAAATTAATGCTGGCATAATTTTTATTAGTTAAATTCAAATCAGCCATTCTCTTGCTTGATGAAATGTCGATTCCAAAACATGAAATCTGTTGAAACTCTGTTGCAGAATTCATTTAATGTTTGATTGATTTAGCTGCTTAAATTAATTACTATTTGCTTGCTAATCATAAGGTTGAATCACGGGATTCAAACTTTTGGTTATACGTGGCTTAATTACATGCTGAAACCTTCTTTGTTTGCTGCTGAAATCCTATTTATTTTTAGAACAATTTCAGCTCTTGAAACCTGAATTCAGAGATTATTTCAGCTTTATTGCTATGCCATTTAGTCGATTCTTCCATTCTACATCACTATTCTTTCTTAATAGTGAGAGATAACTTTGGCACTCTGCTTTAGGTTCACAAACCCTAAACCCTAAACTACTGTTCTTACCAAATCGAGTACAACTTTTGCTTTTGTTTTATTAAAGCCAGAATTGAGCCAGTGACATTTCAATTTCACTTCACTCAAAATCAGTTTGATACTGTTAGAATATAAAGTTATTCCTGGGCCATGACCTACAAACTTAAGCTTTTAGGTTAGTTGGTAACCAGAAACTTAACATCCTTAGTATAGTTGAAATAATATGACTACTAGATAATGGCTAATGACAAAAGTATGCTTGTGTTTCTGGTGATAATGGCTAACCTGGAGTATAGTATTTTGCACAGGTATCAATCATTCTCTGTGTTCTGGACCTGCTGTTTTGTGCCTCTTCCACAAGCATTGCCATTTTGGCTACCGCTGAATGTTCAGCCAAAGCTGTGGTCTTCACACTAATATAGCCTTAAATGTGTAATATCTAGTCAGAGATACAATGCAGTCTACTGCATCAGACAAAAGAGAATCAGAATTAAATAGAAGAGAAAGTTACCATCTATATTAAGGGTACCAGCCCAAACTAAGGACTGCGGCTGCTTCGCAATGGGGAAAGACTCACCGGTGAGGCTCCTTTCATCAACATCCCCTCTTCCCTCCACCACAATGCCATCAATAGGAATCACCTCACCTGCTTTAACAGCTATCACAGTGCCAACCTTAATGTCTTTGGCATTGACCACTTGACCAGTATCAGCTAGAATCGCCTTTTGGGGAGCCATGCTCATCAGTGCTGCCATTCCAGATGTTGCCTATCATGTAAGAACTGGTAAAACTTCTGATAGTATTAACAGAGTTAACGGCTAATGTTCTTGAATCGTCGTAAAAAAATAGTCATGGTTTGCAAATGAATGGACTAATCAGTCATTTGCTTTTCAATGAAGTATTTGTAATGAACTTCTGGAATTTTGGATATTATGCATTCTTCTCATTCAGAAGGTGAAATGTATTATGAGAGGAACCATGGTTTGAAGTACTGATTAGATAATCACTGTATGCTTCCCAATCATTATGGCTATATGTGAATGAATTTAGCCTATATGTGTATACTAGGTTACTATGACACACACACACACACATACATATATATATGTATATGATTACTGAGTTGAAAGCTTGGTAACGATAAAAATAGCAAACTAAGAAAGACAGTAGAGATAGCGATAAAAATAGCAAACTAAGAAAGGTAGTAGAGATTGCGAAGTTAGTCTTTACAAAAGGTCAAAGTCTGTGTTTGGCAACTGTTTCTAAGCAGCTTAAACCAAGGTTTAAGGTTCTTAGACTTAAAGCGCATCCAAATAATCTGAGGCCTTTATGCAAATTAAACCTTTTGCTTGCAATACAAGCCACTTAAAGGAATGGCTTAAAATTTATGCTGCTTTAAAAATTTAAGGCACTTAAAAATGCATGTTTATGCTTTATAAATTTTTGGCAATAGGGTAAATACACATGTAGTTGGAGATTTATAACAAGGTGCAGAAAGACGTTAATGTTGAGGTAGGTAGATGATCATTATTGTGAAAGGAATAAGGAAAACGAGTAAGTAAGACTAAACATATAAGAAGCGATTCAGTCAAGCAACAGATTGAACGGCTAATGTTGCACAAGATCTAGCACATGAAGGATCCTTTAGCCCGTCACAAATAGTTAAGACAAGGTTATTGATGGTGAAATTTGTATTTTGTGTTGAAATTGGTATGCTTTTTCTTAATATAATTTCCACTTTCATCAAACTTTCTGAGAGTTTTTTTTTCATTTTCTTTTCACTGTACTGTTTAATTTGTTGTTTGCTCAAGCTATTCAGCTACAGGAGGAGGGAAACACCTTGTGGCTTGCCATGGATTCAAGCCATTCAGCCATTGTGAAGAGAAAGACAACGAACCCAGCTTCTAAGTAGTCTCCAAGGGCAACTGCCCCACCCACTGCCAAAACAGACACCATTAGGAATATGACGCACCATATCTGCATGTAAACATCAAAATTTTCTCCAAAGGCCAAACAACATGTCAGAAGGTCAGCCATTCTAGTTCTATTTGTGAGTCAACAGTACAAAGACTCATTTCACCCTAAAAAGACCATCACGATGATATATGAAAGGTGCTAATCCTCATGCAAGAATCAATGTACACAAAATTGGAATACAAAACATGATAATGATTGATTTTTTTTAGGCAATTGCAGTCACTAATCTAGTTATTTTATATATTTGATATTCAAATTTTTAATATTACATATTGACTATTAAATCATATAAAAATTACAATTTTTATTACATGCAAATTATAATTTTGTGATATGAATTATACATGAGTTGTAATTTTCATATGATTTTAATGAATCAATATAATATTAAAAATTTAGGTTTTAAATATAAAAAAATTGAGTATTAAATATATAAATAATTAGATTTTAGTGATATGTATGAAATTTTTCTTGAATTTTTTCACTAATATTATTTGTACAAAGATGATGTGAATTATAAGGATAACAAATTAGTAATATCTTTGAATAAAAAAAATCAGCAATATCTGAACAGGTGACAGAAATTAATTATCTACAAAATCTGTTTCATTTAATTATATTCAGAGGGGGTATAATTGTATTGAGCCCACTGATAATTATTCCAGTCAAAGCAAGCACCTTCATAGAGGCTTGGTAAAGCGCGCTCTCTCTCTCTCTCTCACACACACACTTCTATATAAATATATATAATCTACACTAGTACAATATATGCATTTTACGGCACATTTATAAAAGCGGTTAAAAAGAGAAATCACTGCAAAAATTTTCCGATAAAACATTATACGGCGGTTGACAATGTGAATCGCTGTAGATATATTTTAGGCGGCGGTTCACTAAAGAAACCGCCGTCTAAAGTCAGTACTTTAGAGGGCGGTTGGTGCGTCAACCGCCATGTATACCTCGGGTCGACCTCAAGTCGATCTGGAAAAATCCCCCAAAATGACCAAAGTTTCTGTTGAGGATCGCTGCGGAAGGTCAACCTCGGGAGGTCGACCTTGAATTGATACACTTTAGACGGCGGTTGACTCCTCCAACCGCCGTCTAATGTATAGCATGAGACGACGGTTGGCTGAGTCAACCGCCGTGTAAAATATAGACGGCGGTTGGCTGAGTCAACCGCCGTCGAATGCTATACATTAGACGGCGGTTGGCTAGGTCAACCGCCGTCTAAAGGTAATTATATACTACACTTGCAAATCAGTTGGCTCATTTGTTTCAAACGGAAAAACCTTAGATCTCTCTAAGCTTGCATTTTTGAACGTCGCAACGCGAGGGTTGCTCGTCGCCGGTGGACTTCACCTAGCCGGATCAAGTTGCGCGCGTCGATCTCCTCTTCCATCTTCCTCTTTTTGCGCTGCCATTCCCCCATACATTTGTCGACGCCGGATATACCACGTCGACGCCGGATTTAGCTGCATTCGCGGCCCTACTCCCTCGCCGACGTCGGCCGACGCTAGATCTAGCCACATTCGCGGCTTACACCCTCACCAACGCTGGATCTAGCCTCATCGCGGCCCTACACCCTACCCGACGCCAGATCTAGCCGCATTCGCGGCCCTACTCCCTCGTCGACGTCGGCTGACCCCGGATCTAGCGCATTCCCGGCCCTACACCCCCGCCAAAGTCGGATATAGCAAACTTCACCTTCTTCCACCATTTTTTTCTTCTTTTGTTTTTATTTCTAAAGGTAAATCTACTTCTTTATTTTTTTATTTTATTATTATTTTTTCAGGTTGATTGCAAAATATTGGGATTCAGAAATTTCAACTATCGTTTCTACTTAATTTCACATAAAATAAATAATACTTATTCCATTTTTTATTCAGTTTATTTATATGTTCATTCTGATGTATAAGTAGAATTTGTTTTGTATGTAAGCTGAATTAATTAACACACATTAGTTATATTAATTATATTATGCCTTATCATATAGGTAGTTATATATGGATCGATCTTGGATTAAAATGGATAGACGATCATTTGAATATGATAATGGAGTAAATTCCTTTATAGATTTTGCACTGAAAAATGAATATTTAGTTAATGGCAGAATAAGATGTACGTGCTTGAGATGTGAAAATATGAAATTATTTGAAGCTAATATTATGAAAGATCATTTATTTTTTCATGAATTTGATGAGACTTATGAAAGATGGGTTTGACATGGTGAATCTGTAAGAAATGAAATGAATAATATTGAGAGAAGTACATCAACTACATGTTCAGATGCTAATGTTAACATTGAAAATACAGTCGAGAAAGATAGAATGAAAGATCTAGTTTGGGATATTGAAAATAATTTATCAGAAGCTCCGTAACAGTTTGAAGAGTTGCTTCAAGAGGCTAAAAGTCTATTATATCCTAACTGTAAAAGTTTTACTAAACTTTCTGCACTAATGCGTTTGTTTAACTTAAAGGCAGCAAATAGTTTAAGCGATAAGTGCTTTACAGAATTGCTTATTCTTATAAAGATATGTTACCAGCTCCCAATCAACTTCCGAATTCAACTTACGAAGCAAAGAAAACGCTTCGTAAGTTAGGAATGCATTATGAGAAGATTAATGCATGTCCTAATGATTGTATTTTATATTGAAATGAGTATAGTGGATTAGAACAATATCCAGAATGTGAGAAATCAAGGTGGAACCTGTGTGCAGATAGCATTAAAAAAAAATAGTATTCCAGAAAAAATTTTGTGATATTTGCCCCCGATACTGCGCTTTATAAGACTATTTCAAAATAAAGAATTTTCTAAAAATTTTACTTGGCATTCTGATGGTGAAGGACGTGTATTTGATAGAATGATGCGACACTCTGCTGATTCACCGCAATGAAAATCTTTCGATATTAGATTTCTAAATTTTGTTGAAGATCCGAGGAATTTAAGACTTGAGCTGTGCACTGATGGCTCTAATCCATACAGTGTTCAAAGTAGTCAGCACAATTGTTGGCCTGTTTTCTTGGTTATTTACAATTTACCTCCTAATTTATGCATGAAACGTAAATTTATCATGTTAACTTTGTTGATATCTGGACCGAAGCAACCTGGAAATAAAATAGATATTTATCTTTCTCCACTTATAGATGATCTTAAAAAATTATGGAAAGAAAGAGTGCAGACATATGATACTTACCGGCATGAGCTATTTACATTAAGGGCAACACTTATATGTACTGTGAATAACTATCCAGCTTATGGTAATTTGGCGGGATGCACTGTTAAAGGTTATTATGCATGTGTTATTTGTGGTGATAAGACTAATGCACAGTATTTAAAACATGGAAAGAAATTATATTACGTGTGTCACAGAAAGTGGTTGCCTCGAGATCATGTGTTTCGCAAAAAAAAGAAAGCTTTCGATGGTAATGCTGAATTTGAGAAGGCTTCACGCTCACTTAATGGGAAAGAGTTGATACAAGTTTTGAGCACCATAGGTCAAAATCCTCCAAAAACAAATTGTTGGAAAAGAAGATCAATATTTTTTGACCTTGAGCACTGGGAATATTTGCATGTGCGTCACAATTTAGATGTCATGCATATAGAAAAAAATATTTGTGAAAGTATTATTGGTACACTATTAAATGCCATTGGAAAAAATAAAGATAGTATAAATGCACGATTAGATATGATTAGTATGAGAATTCGACAGCAGCTTGCTCCTAAGGTCTATGGCAGCCGAACATGTCTTCCACATGCATGTTATACATTCACGAAAGAAGAGAAGAAGCAATTCTGTAAGATTTTGTATGAGTTAAAGGTGTCAGATGGTTATTCTTCAAACCTGAAAGTCACGTAAAACTCAGAGAATTGAAATTAATTAATTTGAAATAGCATGATTGTCACGTGTTAATGCAACAATTGTTACCTGTAGCTATTAGAGGCAGTTTGGATGCTAAACTTCGGAGTGCAATAATGAGGTCATGTTTCTTCTTTAACTCTTTATGTGCTAAAACTGTAGATCCTCTCAAGTTAGATGCACTTCAAGTTTGTATTATTGAAATAATTTGTGAGTTAGAGATGTTCTTTCCACCTTCATTTTTTGATATCATAGTACACTTAACAGTTCATTTAGTAAGAGAGGTACAACTCTGTGGACCTATTTTTTTGCGGTGGATGTATCCTTTCGAGTGATATATGAAAATACTCAAAAGATATGTTTGTAATCGTTACAGGCCAGAAGCTTGCATGATTGAGAACTATGTCGCTGAAGAAGTCGTAGAATTTTATAATGAATACTTACATAATATTAACCCAATTGGAATTCCTATTGATCATACCGCAGTTGACAAGTACGGAAGAGGCATTACATCAGGGAAGTCTCATGTTGTAAATATTAACATGTTAAGGCAGGCACATTTGTATGTTTTGCGTAATTCAGTGGTTGTGGATTCATATATTGAAGAGTACAAAGAACAATTACGAAGTGAAAATTCTTTAAATGCACGAAATGAGATATGAATTCAGAATAAGCACATCAAAGAGTTCATTGAATGGTTTGGCTGTCGTATATCTACATTATTATGTGGAACAAAAAGTGCTAACATCGATAAATCATTAAAGTATTTAGCATTTTTATCAAATCACTGTGTGGTGAAGTACGATGGATACATTATCAATGGATATCGCTTTTTCACTAAAGAACGGGACAACAAACGAGTTGTTCAGAATAACGGGGTTTCTTTAATTGCTCAAACAATGCAAATATCAAGTGCAAAAGATAAAAATTCTCGTATGGGTGATTTGTGCTACTTTGGTGTTATTGAAGAGATATGAGAACTTGATTATATTGGTTTTTGTATTCCATTATTCAAATGCTTATGGGTAGATAGTAATGGTGGGAGCAAAATTGACAAGATGGCTTTACATTATTCAATTTTAATCGAAATGGTCATAAAGATGATTGTTTCATTCTCGCAAACCAAGCTAAACAAGTTTTCTATGTTGAAGATCTTGCTAATCTACAGTGGTCAATCGTCCTCAATCATAAGTCAAAATTTATGATAGATGAAGATAATGATACTACATACGAAGAGTTGTTCGGATTTACAAATGAACTGCCTATGACTATGTATAATAATTCTGATGAGACTCCTACCTACGTAATCGAAGGTGAAGATAATACTGAGTTAGTAAATAAATCTGGAAAAAACGAAAAATGAATTGCTAGAAATGCAAAGAATAGTAAATGGTAAATTTTTGTTACATTCGTATTATTTTTTTTTCTTCTGTAATTTCCCATTGATCAATGTATGTTACTAATATAATTGCAGCTTAATGACGGACCGATCATCCTCTACAAGCTCGAAGAAAAAAAGAGGCTTGACTCAATTGTTGAAATTGACAACAAATAAAAAGAATACTGAAAAATTAACAATTGAGATAGCCAATGGCTTACCAATACCTGGGAGAAACACAGATCAGTTGATGAGTTATTTGGGAGTCGTAGTTCGACATAAAGCCTCTATCTCATGCATTAACTGACATGAAGTCCCAAAATCAAATAAACAGTTAATGTGAGAACAAATAACGGTAAGGTATTTTCTTTATTTTTTTGAAAAAATATTTAAGTTGTTAATATTTTTATTATTATTTTTTTCAGAATACATTTTATAGAGTGGATGAGCTGCATGACAAATTATTTGTTCATATGGGGAAGATGTGAAGGACGTGGAAATCTTTTATGTAAAAGAAATTTATCGAGGAGAAAGATGAAGAAGCTCGATATGTTATTCCTGATGACTATAATTTCATCTCCTAGCAGGATTGAAATTTATTTGTCAACTATCATATCTCTGAAAAATTGAAGGTAAATTTTTTTTTTCAAATCATATGTATTATCTTAAATTAATAATTATATTATGATTTTAATATTTTATATAGAATAAAAGTCGCACAGCTGTAGAAAGGGCAAAGAGTCAGAAATACCATCATACTACCTCAAGGAAGGGTTATGCAGGCTTGGAGCAAGAAATGGTAGATCAATATACTAATATTTATTTTTTGTTTGTATTGACCATGAAATATAATTATTTATATTATCTTATATTTTGTAGCAAAAAGAAATTGGAACTGAGGATCCTATTCCTAGGTCAGACCTATGAAAAGCTGCACATAAAAGAAAGGATGGTCGTTATATTAATGTAGCCTCTGAAGAGCTTGGGACCAGGATTGTAAGTAATTTGAATTTTTCTCGCATACAAATTATAATAATTTAATATGTATATTTATAATTCTTTTGTTTTTGTATAGGATGAGTTGGCCACACAGGCTACCCAAGGCACGATTCATCCTGAAGGTAGGAGTGATCTGTTTGTTTTGGCTTACGAGAAGCCAGAGCATCCTGAAAGAGTTAGAGTTGGGGGAAAATTTCAGACAAGAATTTCTTTTACTAAGGAGAATAGTCTTGGAAGATCGTCTAATTCGGCCACTGCTGCTGATATTCAGCAGTTGAGAGTGGAGAACATTAAGCAGCAGCATATCTCTCGCCTCGAGGAAGATATGACATTGTTAAAAGAAATAGTAATGAGAGGGTATGGATCTACCCAAGCAAGTCCGATGGCGAGCGTATAAGGTTCTTTTATGGGAGGCAACCCAAGCCCACCTCCTGTATTAGATGATGTATTATTTATATGTTATTTCTAAATAAAATTTTATTTATATTATGATTTTAGTTACAATTTATAAATTTATATCATAGAGAATGCATTGCTTGATTGCTTGTGTTACTCCTAATAATGTGATCGCCCATGGGAGAGTGGTGAATCCAGTTGCTCCTGTTGTACATAGCATTTTTATCAAATCACTGTGTGGTGAAGTACGATAGATACATTATCAATGAATATCGCTTTTTCACTAAAGAACGGGACAACAAACGAGTTGTTCAGAATAACGGGGTTTCTTTAATTGCTCAAACAATGCAAATATCAAGTGCAAAAAATAAAAATTCTCGTATGGGTGATTTGTGCTACTTTGGTGTTATTGAAGAGATATGAGAACTTGATTATATTGGTTTTTGTATTCCATTATTCAAATGCTTATGGGTAGATAGTAATGGTGGGAGCAAAATTGACGAGATGGCTTTACATTATTCAATTTTAATCGAAATGGTCATAAAGATGATTGTTTCATTCTCGCAAACCAAGCTAAACAAGTTTTCTATGTTGAAGATCTTGCTAATCTACAGTGGTCAATCGTCCTCAATCATAAGTCAAAATTTATGATAGATGAAGATAATGATACTACATACGAAGAGTTGTTCGGATTTACAAATGAACTGCCTATGCCTATGTATGATAATTCTGATGAGGCTCCTACCTACGTAATCGAAGGTGAAGATAATACTGAGTTAGTAAATAAATCTGGAAAGAAACGAAAAATGAATTGCTAGAAATGCAAAGAATAGCAAATGGTAATTTTTTGTTACATTCGTATTATTTTGTTTTCTTCTGTAATTTCCCATTGATCAACGTATGTTACTAATATAATTGCAGCTTAATGGCGGACCGATCATCCTCTACAAGCTCGAAGAAAAAAAGAGGCTTGACTCAATTGTTGAAATTGACAACAAATAAAAAGGATACTGAAAAATTAACAATTGAGATAGCCAATGGCTTACCAATACCTGGGAGAAACACAGATCAGTTGATGAGTTATTTGGGAGTCGTAGTTCGACATAAAGCCTCTATCTCATGCATTAACTGACATGAAGTCCCAAAATCAAATAAACAGTTAATGTGAGAACAAATAACGGTAAGGTATTTTCTTTTATTTTTTGAAAAAATATTTAAGTTGTTAATATTTTTATTATTATTTTTTTCAGAATACATTTGATGGAGTGGATGAGCTGCATGACAAATTATTTGTTCATATGGGGAAGATGTGAAGGACGTGGAAATCTTTTATGTACAAGAAATTTGTCGAGGAGAAAGATGAAGAAGCTCGATATGTTATTCCTGATGACTATAATTTCATCTCCTAACAGGATTGAAATTTATTTGTCAACTATCATATCTCTGAAGAATTTCAGGTAAATTTTTTTTTTCAAATCATATGTATTATCTTAAATTAATAATTATATTATGATTTTAATATTTTATATAGAATAAAAGTCGCACAGCTGTAGAAAGGGCAAAGAGTCAGAAATACCATCATACTACGTCAAGGAAGGGTTATGCAGGCTTTGAGCAAGAAATGGTAGATCAATATACTAATATTTATTTTTTGTTTGTATTGACCATGAAATATAATTATTTATATTGTCTTATATTTTGTAGCAAAAAGAAATTGGAACTGAGGATCCTATTCCTAGGTCAGACCTATGGAAAGCTGCACATAAAAGAAAGGATGGTCGTTATATTAATGTAGCCTCTGAAGAGCTTGGGACCAGGATTGTAAGTAATTTGAATTTTTCTCGCATACAAATTATAATAATTTAATATGTATATTTATAATTCTTTTGTTTTTGTATAGGATGAGTTGGCCACACAGGCTACCCAAGGCACGATTCATCCTGAAGGTAGGAGTGATCTGTTTGTTTTGGCTTACGAGGAGCCAGAGCATCCTGAAAGAGTTAGAGTTGGGGGAAAATTTCAGACAAGAATTTCTTTTACTAAGGAGAATAGAAGAGGAAGATCGTCTAATTCGGCCACTGCTGCTGATATTCAGCAGTTGAGAGTGGAGAACATTAAGCAGCAGCATATCTCTCGCCTCGAGGAAGATATGACATTGTTAAAAGAAATAGTAATGAGAGGGTATGGATCTACCCAAGCAAGTCCGATGGCGAGCGTATAAGGTTCTTTTATGGGAGGCAACCCAAGCCCACCTCCTGTATTAGATGATGTATTATTTATATGTTATTTCTAAATAAAATTTTATTTATATTATGATTTTAGTTACATTTTATAAATTATATCATAGAGAATGCATTGCTTGATTGCTTGTGTTACTCCTAATAATGTGATCACCCATGGGAGAGTGGTGAATCCAGTTGCTCCTGTTGTACATACATTATCGATGGGCGATGGAACATGTACAGTCATTGTTGATCATGTAATTGATAGGTCTGCTAGTCTCATTTTTCCAATTGATGATAAAACAACAATTGGTGAAGTATTGGGATATGTTATTTCTTCGCCCACATGGCTTATTTCTCATGATGATCAGAAATAATACTTTATTTTATTAATGTTATAGTTTTAAAATTTTCTTTATTATTAATTTTTTTATTTTTTAAAGTGACTAAAATCTAAATTTACTGAAGCACGCCACGATGGAAAATTTTCAACAAGTCAAAGCAAAAAAATTCAGGTAAATAATATTATTTATTATCATTGGCATACATTTACATACATTTGTAATTTATAATTCTAATATATATAAATTACATACAGGAAAAAGATCATATTCTTCTGTCATTTTTAAATAAGATGTTAGAACATGCAATTCATGCATTGACTGATGAGGTGTTGATGTATATTCTTATTCCTGCTAATGTTTATGGGTATGACAAGCAACTATTATTTGATAAAAAATAAATTTTGGAGTTTGGCGCATTCGAAAAAATCGGTGAGTCGATGATAAGTACTTACATTGGGTAAGTATATATATACACATTTTGTAGATGCATTTAGATTTTTCAATAAAAAATTCTAATTTGTATTGTTATATTCATACAGGTGTTTATATAATCAAAGAAGAGCAGATAGCAATTTGAGAGGTAAATATTACTTTGTAAATCCACAAAGCATTGCAGGTTTAATAAATGATAAGAACCAATGCGCTACAGCATTGAAAAATAGAATAATGGAAGCCAAACAAAATTTATTGGTTATTATTCCTTATAATAGTAAGTAAGTTTCAACAAATTTTTTAAAAATACTAAAATTTAATTTTTCAAGTACATTGAAATTTTTAATTAACATTTAATCTTTTAATGGGGACCATTGGATGTTAGCTGCATTGGATCCGTACAAATTATGCATATATTGGATAGACCCTGTCGGTCAGCCTTATCGGCAGCAACTTAAATATATCGTCGATCGGTAAGTAAATATTTCTATTTATATTTTTAATAAATGATTATTGTTTTATTGTGCATAAACACTTTCTGAATTTTGACAGTTCGATGATAAATTTTTGTATGACGCGTCTTCAAAAGAAAAAGTTTACAGTTAAAGTAAAGACTGTAAAGGTATTGTAACTAGATTATATTTTTCAATTAAGTGAATTTTAATAATCATATTATAATATACTCAGTTTTGTGCCTAATTAGTGTCTGATACAAGACGATGATATTAAGTGTGGATATTACATACTCATGTATATACGTCACATTGTACTTGCGGGCTTATCAGAAATACCTCCTATTGCACGTGGTCTAGAATATTTATTTTAATTTTTAATTTTATATGTTATTAACTAATTTTAATTTTATAGTTGTTGGAAAATAAGAGCGAATTTAGTAATGACGAATTTGACAATGATATTCGTGAGCCATTGGCAGCATATACATGAGATGAATGGAAACTATGGGATGATATAACATTTAAAATAATCTGTTACCTTGATTATTTATGTGATAATTATGAAATCTTAATTATTAATTTAATTTACAGGTGTACATCGCGGAGCTTAAAAATTGGGCATTAGGCATGCAGAATCAGATGTCCAGATCTGCTGAACATATTGGGCTCCAGCACACATATTATTTTAGTATGATTAACACATTACATTATCATGTATGCCTGATTCAGCTATATACAACACTCTTCTATTTTTTTTATACATGTTTGCGAATTCTCCTTTTTTTATAATTAACTAGTAAAGACTGTAAAGGTATTGTAACTAGATTATATTTTTCAATTAAGTAAATTTTAATAATCATATTATAATATACTCAGTTTTGTGCCTAATTAGTGTCTGATACAAGACGATGATATTAAGTGTGGATATTACATACTCATGTATATACGTCACATTGTACTTGCGGGCTTATCAGAAATACCTCCTATTGTACGTGGTCTAGAATATTTATTTTGATTTTTAATTCTATATGTTATTAACTAATTTTAATTTTATAGTTGTTGAAAAATAAGAGCGAATTTAGTAATGACGAATTTGATAATGATATTCGTGAGCCATTGGCAGCATATACATGGGATGAATGAAAACTATGGGATGGTATAACATTTAAAATAATCTCTTACCTTGATTATTTATGTGATAATTATGAAATCTTAATTACTAATTTAATTTACAGAAGTACATTGTGGAGCTTAAAAAAATAACTACGAAGGTATGATTTTATTTATATACAAAAGTTCATATAAATCATATGTTAGTCTGATACTTATAATTTGAAAATTATCATAAATATTACTATTAAGACATATCATTTGTGTTCACAGATGACTCAAGAATTATATTTCGCTTATCGGTATGCATCCTCCAGTCATTTTTAGAACTGAGAATCTATGATATTTTTGTGAAAGCGATTTACACTTTTAGTTAATTATTTCTGAACATATTGGATTTATTAGCTTCTTTTATACCATTTTATAAATGTATTCAATGATTCCTGAATTGATGAACCAAGTAGAATCATAAGCATATTTCAAAATTGTTTGGAATTCAAACAACAAGCCTCTTATTTTTGCAAGAGTACTTGGGTTGCCATAAGTATGAGGTTCTTGTCACGTACAGCAACGAGTCATGTGGTAGTTTTTATTGAAAGTGGAAATGATCTGGTTTTCCCTGAGCAGTTGGTGGTGGTATTGATTCGATTGGGTCCCTGTGGTTAGACTCGACTTAAAATTAATGGACTTATTTTTCTATTTTATTCCTTTTTTTTCAAAAGTTATTTTATTTCTTTTGTTCTGAACAAAATAAAACCAAAGATAAATAGAACATTAATGAAAGTGAAATTAGTCCAAGCTTATATTATTTTGCAATTTTTTTCAACTTAAGATTTAAAATTTTTTGTGTTTCTGACTTTATTTATTGTAAACGTTTTTTTCATTTTCATTTTGGCTGACAGTGGAAATGGTTTTCCTGTGATGTTGCTATTTACTGTGGGTACAGATGATGCTAAGCGGAGAGGGGAGGCATTTGCTCGTGCATTTTCAGCTCATCTGGCAAGGTAGTATTATGTTTTTATGCAAATAATCTTTTTTGATTATACTGATTTCCATGTTTTAGCTACTGTTAACTTGTTTAAACAGTATGCTTACTAAAGCAAAGGCGAAAGTGCATAAATCTCATGTGCTCAATTCATCTGAATGTACTTGATCGAGGCAGGGTTCTATGAGGCTATTCACATAATTACAAGTTAGATCAACAAACCTTCAATAGCTTGGAACCTTTGTATCTACAATTCATTAGTTTTATCATGCTTTATGTTGGTTTTCCTCCATTGGACCATATCTTTTTAAAAGCTTTTATATACACTGTGAATTGTCATCTATACCTCACTTTATCATTGTTTTAGAGTTTCCTTCAGTTTTGTGACTTCATTTAGTTCTTTTTTATTTATCTTGCAGTTAAATCTACTTTTGCATACAATATGATATTTATATTTTTTTTTTTCTACAATCATTCACCATAAGTACATTTGAGGCCATGGAGCTCATGGAGCAGTTTTGTTTCATGAATTCAGATTCGAAATATTGTGGTTTTGTTTCTTGTTTTGTATCTGCATTTGTTTTGCTATGTAATATTAAAAATTCATGTAATTGAAGTTATGTTTTATGTGATCGATGTTGTTTTATTTATGAATTCAATGATTGAAATGACTTCTAGATGTATATTACTGTTGTGTATTAATGTATTAATTTTTGATAAAAAAAAAAATTTAATATCAAATTTTTAATTTAAAAAAAAAAAAATTATAGACGGCAGTTCTCTTAGAGAACCGCCGTCTATAGTTATATTATAGAAGGCGGTTCTCTAAGAGAACCGCCGTCTATAGTTATACTATAGAAGGCGGTTCTCCAAAGAGGACCGCCTTCTATAGTTGTACTATAGACGGCGGTTCTCTTTGGAGAACCGCCGTCTATAGTTCTACTACAATGGCGGTTGACCCATATCAACCGTCGTTTAAAGTTTTCTTTTACGGCGGTCCCAACCGCCGTCAAATCCCTGTTAGCTGTTACGGCGTTTGAATACGCGGCGGTTATGTTAATATTTAAAGGCGGTTTTTAATCGCCGTAAAACAGCTTTCCTCTACTAGTGCTAATATCAAATATGGCATTTACACATTCAAGAAAATATGTTTTACCAGTAATATCACTGAAAAAAATGACATTTACACGTTAATGGAGACTTGCATTCATGGAAGATCAATGGTATGCTGTAAACCCTTGCAAAAAAGAACCGAAGAGAACCAAAAAAATGCAAACTAGAAGGTCATATAATAATTTATGTGATTAAGAGGTGATGTCCTCGTGTATCCACGAAACAACCTGAAAAGATATCACTAAGACAAAAAGTGGGTTGCCAAAGATGATTAAAAGATGGGAGGAAGAAGAAAAGAAGCCTCTTCTCTCTCTAGCTCTCAAGGAGGCAGTAGTGAGAGCTTAGAGATCTTTCTCAGGGATTGCATCATATTGAATTGTGAGAAGTCCTTTATTTATAGGTAGAGATGGTAGTGCTATCAATGGGAATCACTGATGAGTCCACCAACAATGGTTCAATTGTGATTGATTGATTGTTGGCACAACAATGGCTCAATTGAATGTCCGCGATTAAGCAATTTAGACCGACTAATTGGAAAGCTAAGCAGACAACCAGGATTGACGTGTCATTTAGGTCATAAATTCACACATAAACATTACTTATGTATCACATTTTAAATTTCATACAATAGATAGCTATTTTTTATATGCCACTCTACAACTAACATTTGAGCAAAATATAGAGCTTAAAATTAAGATATATAAGTAATATTTTAGATTTGGGTTATCCGTGTGATCTGATGTATTTAAAAGAGATACAAAAGTAAAATCTTAAAATATGTTAAAAAAATGATTTCACTATTTTTTTATAAAATTATTTATGCATGGCATCAAATTAAATAATTATTTTCTCAAAATAATATGATCTGACATTAATATAAATATAAGTGGCTAATACTAACAATGCAAGTGGCTAATACTAACAATGCACAGCCCTTTGAGTTTGTTAAGACATAAAACACAACCAAAAAGTCCTATTTCAGCCTCTAAGCAGTTTTAAATTTTTAAGCAACTTAAAATTCTTTATGGTACTTCAAATACAATATACTTGAAAAAGGATTAAAATTTAAACTACTTTAAGGCCTTGTTTGGCGCGAGTATTACAATCAGCATCAAAATGATACTACTTTAAAAAACAATAATAATAATAATAATTTATTTATAATAATTTTACATAAATTTTCATATAAAAGTATTATTTTATTTTATATACTTAATAATTTTCAATAAAAATATAAATTTTATTTCACATCTTACACCAAAATCCTCAATTCTAGTATTTTAGTCTAAGATGCGGATTAAAATTAATATTTTTATAAAAACTTATTGAGTATGTGAAATAAAATAATATTTTTTATATTAAAATTTATGTAAAATGATTAAAATTAGTACTATTTTAGTTTTGATTTTAGTACTCGCGTCAAACAAGGCCTAAAGATTTTAAACAGCTTAAAGACTGTTTATAGATTTTTCTAAGTTATGTTCAACTGCAGCCCAAATATAATTATCATATAACTTTTAATTATTTCAATTCCCACATAAACCATAATCATGTAAAACAAAGTAATTGAAACAAGTACTTTAGTTACATCCCATCAACCAACAGCCTCATATTCAAAACTAAATGCTAAAGAAAGTTTTCAACTTGTCAATATATTTCTATATAATAAATGAACCATGCAAAAATTGCAAGAATTAAAAAATGCAAGAAAATTAAAATAAAAAAATACCAGCAATCAACATGAGAATGTTGATGTCTAAAGTGCATCTTCTGATGGCAGCAATGCTCCTCATAATGATCTGTGGAAGGCCAACTACAACTGCAGCCAAAGCTAGCCATTTAAGTGGATGAAAGAATTTGTGAAACAATGAGACAATAAGCAGCAATCCACATGCTATTATGTATGAGTTTGGCCATTTGCTAATGATCTTTTGGCCACCATCTGCTCTTATTGAAGCTTCCAATCTTGCTTCATTCAAGGCATTCACTGTTGAAATTTAAAAAAAATTGATAAAAGCAAATATATCTGTGAAAACATTAATACAAGAAATGTTTGATTTGATAGATATCACAAGTCTTCTAAGTCCATTGAAAAAAAATGAACTAAGAAAAAACAAGTAAATAACTAATATGATAAATTGATAATTATCTTATTTCATTTTCTTTTAATTATTCAAAACCATTGCAGCCAAAAGGAGCAATCAAATTGGCCTTGACATAATCATTTGACATTGTATTAGTTTAAATTAAGTAAAAGCTGAGGAAACATATAGTCACTTTATATAGAAACAGCACTGTTGAAAAAAAAAAGCTAAGTAAACTAAAAGAAATTGCAAAGTAAAATAAGTTGCGCACTTGCGCTCTCAAAATTTTTCCATCATTTGATAATTTGCACCGCGAAAAATATAAACTCACACAAAACCATCATTTTGCAAGTTTAATCACAAGGACTGATTTTGAGGATAAAATGTCTGTTTTTATTTTTGGAGGCGCAAAACTGCCTAATGATGATGTTTTTGAGAGTGTAAACTGCATTTTCCTCAATACTGCATAAGTAAAAAGAAATAAACATATTCAGTAATATAGATACAAATATATATATATATACATATCTTTTTGTTTAAGGAAACTAAGCATCATGAAATGAAAAAAGAATTCCAAGTTCTGAAAGTGAAATACAAAAGACTATCCGACTTTTGAATATTTCTACTTTTTTGGTGCCTAGCTAATTCAGCTATAAAAATTTGGGCCACATATATATGAAAAACTGTCAAAATTTCTTCAAGAAATAAATAACCCAATTCTTTAATCTATCATTTCAAATATTTTACAAGGCTGAATTTACACTAAACACACAAAGTTTAGCCTCAACAAAAAGGTGGAAATAACTTCAGCCTAGAATTGAACACAAAAACAAACAAATGATAGCCCACATTCACCATAACTACAAAAGTAGGAAATAAAGAGAGATACCACAATAATATGAACTATGATATGATTTTTTGTTATCAAATTTTATCAGTTATGTTAAAATTAAGAGATACAAAGCTTCGTGTTTGCATATAAAAATAATATTCATCTTCCAAGAATGTAACTCTATATTCTCTAAAACCATCTATATATATATATATATATATATATAATTTCATGAGTAAAGGGAGGCAGATAAGCTAGAAAAACTACCTATTTGGAGTTGTGAGATCTGAAGAGTGTCATGGAGAACTATAACAGTCTTTGAGGGAATAATCACAGAGACCTTCTGAATCCCTTCCAAGGGCTTCAGGATCTTTTCAATGAGGAGAACCTCAGAGGGGCAGCAGAGTCCCAGCACATCAAAATAACTCTTATGAATCCAACCTTCCATTGTCTTTCCCTCCTCACTTGCCATTTCTCTCTTATTCAACAATAGAACTAGAAAGAGACCCCAAAAACCCAGAAGCAGCTGAAAATGGCATGAGAAAAAAGAATTTGCTGTGAAGTTCCTTAAAATAGAATTAAATTTTTGAGCAAGAAATGGAGAGTGAGGGCCCTGAGGGAAGAAAAAGCAAAGGGAGAAAAGGGAAGCACAATAGGAAATGGAAATTAGTGAGTATTAATTATATATGGCAATGGTGTCATAATAGTGTCACATATGAAATCCTAATTAGCCTTAAAATTTGGAGTCATTTATTAAAGCTGCATAGCAGTAGCCTTCGATGTGGGACAAATGGGTTTGGGGGCCAAATTTTCAAAACTCATTTTTTCTAACAAAAAAATATGGTATCCGGTTTGATGCTAACTGAAAATCTACAGTAGCAGTTGTTGATGATTTGGCATAAACAAGTATAAGTTGTGTGGGTATATGACTTGTGTAGTCCTATATAATACACAACTTATGTAATAATATATAATACACAGCTTACATTATGGAGGCTGTAAGCCGTGTGGTTCACAAGACTTACATATTGAACTACGAGGGAATAAGTCGTGTTGGGTACATAATTTAAGATCTGTATATGCACAATAGTCATAATTTGTTGATACATGCATCCAGTTAATACCAAACAATGACATTTTGTAATCATAATTGAATTAATTGATAGCCTTGTTATTATTAGAGGTAATGAATTTTGAAATATTAGGCTTTAATTGGGTTGGGGTTGTCTGAAATTTTCAGAAAAAAACCTTTTATCGCTAGTGTAAATGAAGCTTCATATTTGCCAGCACATGGGTCGATGGCGCAGAAGATAAAAAGAAAGTACACTTCATGTTATGGCCTTCATTGTATTTGAGTATGCCCTAGTTTGTGGCTGCTGTCGCTGGCTCCCATCCACTCGACCGCTCGGCGAAGGATTTTTCCCCGTCCAGCTCTCAGGCCTAAGTTTGAACCCCCGCTTCAAATCTGTGTGGCCTCCACCGCTCCACGCAAAACCGCCGGCCAGCCGCGCTAGGGTTTTCCGTCGGGATCGAGTGCACCTGCTTTTCATCTCTCATCCGTTTCTTTCCCCCTTTTTCTTTCTCGGGCAGGGGGACGAGTGGGCTTGTTTAGCGGGGCAAATTTATATTTTAATAATATTTTAAGTTTTAAAAATTAATTTTATTTTATATTTCACATAAATTTTAATTATAAAATTAATTTTATTTCACATACTATATATTTTTTAATATTAAAATAAATTTATAAATAAAATATTTTTCATTTTTTACTTAAATTTAATACTCATTCCAATAATTTCAATAATGTACATTTGTTACGAATTTATAATTTTAAAGTTTTAATAGGTGGGCCATTAATTTTTTATTATAATCATCAAATAAATTTTTTTATAATTTATTTATTATTAAAATATTTTAAATTTATAAAATTGATCTCTCCTTTTCTTTCCTTTCCGAGAGAGTGGATAATTTTATAATTTTAAAAAATTTTAATAATAAAAAAATTAATTTAATAATTATAATAAAAGTTATGATTTCAAATATTAACAATTCAAAATTACAAATATGTATAATATTATTTTTTAAATTCAACGACCTCGCTTTAATTTACCTAAAAGCTTTTGTTGTATTCTATTTCTCAACTTAACAACAGACGGGAGCCAGTTCCGGGAATTGCAATTCTGGTTTGGGATTAAATTTGAGTCAATCTATTTTTTAACCTGACCTTAAGCTTGACTCGAGCTTTAAGTTTAATAAATGAGTTAAGTAATTAAGCACTAAGACTCATTCATAAATAGATTACCTGACCAATCAACCTATTTATTAGAATTTTTGAGATATTAAAGTTTAATAAATTTAATATTTTTTACTTTAAATTAATATAATACAACTAAATTAAGTAATATATATTTAATAATTAATATTAAAATTAATACTAAAAATAAAAAAAAAATATGTTTCAATCTTAATATTGTACTCTTACATTTTACCCCTTTTTTTATACATATAATTTTTTAAAATGAATATTTGTTCTTCAAACATATGCAATTATTGTTCATGAGATAGACATCAATGATGTGCAATTGGATGAAAAGAGGGAGAGGGAATGACATTTTTATCAATTATTCAGTTTGAATCATTTTATTATGAATTAAAATTAATTGAAGACTTAATTTTTTTTTTTGATACACATGGCCATGATATAAAAACAACAGAATTAAAATATTACAAGAAAACAAATATCGTGTTTTGTCTGATTAATCTCCATATTGTCAAATAAATTTATTTAAATGTACCATATTAAAATTACTTTAAAAAAAACAAAAACTTATATGACAGGCATGCTAAACCTCAGACACTCCAAAATACTATACATACCATTTTGAAATTTTTGAAAGGAGAGTTGTTAATCCACAAATAATCCTTCTATTCTGCTTTAACTTAGTAGCTATTTTAACTGAGGAATTGCAACTACATGAAAAATAAAGTGAGAAATTGTGAATGTTTCTATATTAACTCTATAGTCTATGATAGTCGCTTTTTTTCTAATTTAGTGGAAAGTAACGTATTTAGATATCAGGAAGTCTCGATTTGAAGCTGTATTACTATGATTTTCTTGTTCAATCGGGAAAAATTATAGTGTTCAGGAGTTATACGAAAAGCAAAAATTAAGAATTGTAATAAATAAGAATATTAGTTTTTATATAAATGAGTGTCTTAATGAATATTACCATAATATGAAGAGAGAGAGAGAGAGAGAGAGAGAGAGAGAGAGAAAAGTTTGATGCAATACCCAAGAGGAGTGATGATCTTGTAGGTAAAGATTGTGATGGAAGAGGAATTTGTGCCCTTGAGCTTGTTGAAGATAATGGGAGTAGAGGGTGGGGGTGGGAGGCCTATAAGGAGTTGGGGAGGAGGGAAGATGACTGGGCAGTGCTTTTCAACTTGAAAGAATAAATTACAAGCTGCATGTGGGATCAAAATAAATAAATAAATATAAGGTGCATAATTTCATTATTGAGAACAAAATAAATAAATAATTAACTACGTGCCACATAATTTAATTTTATTTGTCTCTTATCTATTCATTCTTAATTAATTATACTATACATACTTAAAAAATTACAAAATCTTACATACATATATTTGAGTTAAGACTTAATCAAAATCTATTTGAAAAAAAAAAAGTATTCTGTTACTAAATTATTAAAATTATATTTTTACTCTTAATGGTATATATTTCTCTCTTTCTCAATACCACACTAAAGCGCTGATTTATCCTAAAATCAATTCACGTCGCGGATGTCTTCTTTCTTTGTTGTCATCTAAACATTAAGATTTTAAAATTTTCACTCAAAATATATTTAAATATCCTTAAAATAATATGGTAAATTGCTCAAATTTTTTATAATTTAATTATAATTAGGTTATTAAAAATTTATGATTACTCATTATAATAGAAATAAGTTAAAATATGTGTATGTAAGATTTTATAATATTTTGAGTGTGTATAGCGTAATTAATTAAAAATAAATAAGTAATATATAAATAAAATTAAATTGTGTGATATATAGTTAATTATTTAAAAAAAAAATGCATTTTTTTTAATGTGAATTTAACTGATAGAGACTGCAAATGCCTACTTTATTAGTGTGGGTGTGACTGTACTACACTAGCTAGGGCACTAGATTCCATGAAAAACCCCATAGGATATTATTCTTAATAAAATCAAAGAAAATTTCTATCAAAAAAAAAAATTAAATTATAGAAATTCGAATGTGTTTGTATGTGAAGGCTACTTTTAATAAAATTAAATTAATTATTATTTTGATATGTATATGAATATAAAATAAAGTCAATTTTTTATTGTGATATATATGTATTATATAAAATATAATTAAATTTTAATATTAAATTTTATAGATAATGTCGAATGTGTTTGTTTTCTTTGTATCGTTCAAGTTTCACTGTTCAAACTATGATATCTTAAAAAAAATTTGAATTTAAATATAAATAATTTAGATCAATTTATAAAAAGATAGAAATATTGAGATCAAAATACAATTTTATCATTTTTTTTAATTTTCTCTCTCCCCCTCTCACCTAATCCAACGATCCACCGCCTTTGAATAAAATAATATATATATATATATATATTATGATATATTATAATAATAATTAATTTATATATAAATCTTTTGCTCTCTCCACCGCCTCTCTCTTAGCTCCCTCGCTCTTTCTCTCTCTCTACCCTCTTTCTTTTGTCATTTTTCCCACCCGAGTTTACAGTAAGGCCAAAATCAAATCATCTGAGTTTAAATTTTACAAAAGAAAACTCAAAGCAATGATATATCTAAGATTAAATTATTAATTTGAGAAATTTTTATTTGTTCACTATATTTTGAAATATTTTTCTGTAAATCTTAGTTTAAATAAATATTTCTAATTATTTCTTGAAATATTCTTAAATTTATAATTTTATTTAGATTTAATTTACATATACACAGAATTTTGTATATAGTATTTAGATTAACTGGAGATATTCAAAAGTATATTATATAAATTTATTCGAATAATTTTAGGATGAGTAATTAAATACATATTTGACTTTAGGTTTAACTGACGCTGAGGAGGCAGAAGATTTGAGATAAGCCTTAGATCATTTTGAACTTATTCAAGGTAGATGGTTCTTACATAATTAAGTAGGTGATATTCATATATATTTATATATACCCCCTTTTGTCATGTATATTCGATATATTTGAAGCACATGACCTGTTATGTATATTTGGGATATGATATATCGATATGCACAATTGGGTACTTTTATCTGATGCAGGTCATGAACAAGACTGGCGAGTCATTATAGTTTGGAATTAACGAGTCCCCATAGGAACCGATGGGTTCACTTTGTTAAGCTTTGGCCTAGTATCTTAGCTGATTATTGTAGCATTGATTAATATAGATATGAATATATGTATAATTGTCATGGTCTGATTATCCATCATCTTTTAATAAGCTCTGATATTTATCAGCTTCTACTCATAGTGCAATTGCAGTAAAATTGTTTAATATCTTCTGTTGTAATCTATTGAAATTTTTTTAATATTTTATGCTTAAAATATTATTTTTCACTTCATTATCTTAGTCACCACTATTTGCAATATAATTTATTATTAATTGATGTGTATATAATTTCTCTACTACCATAAACAGCTAGTTATTTAAATTCTGATCATATAGTGTATGTTTGTTTAGTCTCCAAATTTACTTATTCATTTATGTCTAGACTATCCACTGAGTAATTTATACCCACCCTATTATTATTATTTTGTTTACAGATTAACGTTAAGCAGAATATCATAATTTCAGAAAGACTTTTAGTTAATTTTATTGTATGTTCTGAATACTATATTTTTATAAACTACTGGACTTATAATGATATTGTAAATAGTGATTCAGTGTGAATGTATGAGAAGTTGATATATTTATAATATGTATTTTGTTGTGATAAATTATATTGTGATAAGCTAGAGCGGGGTGTGACAGAGAATGGTATCAGAATCAAGATTTAGGTCTGTAAATCACTTGATTTAGAAAATATATGTAGATAAAAATATAAGTTATTCTATCTATAATTGTTTACTAAAATATTTATTTTGCTCTGATAGGTGAGTTATAGTTGGTGAAAAATAAAAGTGACAGACACCATCACATTATTCTTCATCTGGTGGCCATACACATGGCCAGGAGAATGTTATTGAAGTTAGCTCGTCTATTTTAAGGAGAGATAGGTTACCTGCTTCTCAAAAAAGGATTGAGCCTTCTTTGAACAATACGGAAGATGGAGCAGCCTCAAATACAAGTTTCTCTTCAAGTTGGAGTTGCACCTAATGTCCCAACACAACCAGGCAGTATACCCCAGATGGGAGCGACACAGTTTGAGGCTATGACACAAACCTTTTCTATGTTCAATCAAATGCTAAATACCATGCAAGCAATGAGAAACTCCTTTCAACAAATTTCTACATCAATTTCTTCTGCAGGAATCACCACTAATCGAGTACTGAAGATGTTTAAAGATATGCGCCCTCCCCATTTCGATTGTGAAGCTGATCCATTTATTGCTGGGGAATGGCTAGAAGGAATAGAGAATATTTTTCAAGCTATGGAATGCCTTGTTGAGAAGAAAGTAATTTGGCAACTACAGCTATGCGCAAGGATGCCCAGTATTGGTGAAAAAGTAACTGTTACACCTGATTTGCAGGCCCAGTATTGGTGGAAAAGTAAGTGTTACACCTGATTTGCAGGAAGATTGCAACATGATATAACTTGGGAAGAATTTACGGAGTTTCTTCATGAGCATTTTGTACCACCATCAGAGAGGCTTCATATGTGTGATGAACGTCTACATTTGAAGCAGAGAAGCATGTTTGTCACTCAGTATGAAGCTAAATTTTTTAGACTTGTTTATTACAGCCCAAAATTAGTAACAGATGAGTTAGAGAAATGTCACATATTTCTTCAGGGATTACAAGATTCTATTCGTAGATTCTTGCTTTCCCACAACTTCCAAAAGTTATCAAAGTTGGTGGATCGAGCTTGCATAGTTGAGAGAAATCAAGCAATCAATCAGTCTCAGTATGATAAAAGACAAGAAAAAGTATATAGATATACCAAGAAGTGGAAGCCAGTTTCAAAAGAAGTAAAAGATAGATCATAGCAATGAAGCTCAACAACTAAGTTCTTCATCTAGAGCTCCTTGTACTACTTGTGGCAAAATTCATGGTGGGATGTGTTTTCGTAAGACTGACCAGTATTTTATATATTGTGTCTTTGGACATTTAGCAAGAAATTGCTGAAAAGCTACAACTCAAAACCAGAATGTCAATACAAGCTTAAAGCCAGTAGAATCAGGAGCAAAGCAACAACAAAAGAAACAACAATATATTAGGTAGCCAGTGCAAGCTCGAGTTTATGCAATAACCAAAGAAGAAGCACGTTAGTCTTCTGATGTTGTTACATGTACTCTTATCATCTGCAATCTTTTGGCTAGAGTTTTATTTGATTCTGGAGCTTCTCATTTATTTATATCAGAAATTTTTTCCCACTATTTTGGATGTGCAACCTAATAATTTAGATTCACCATTATCAGTTATGCTTTCTTTAGGTGTTAATTTATTTGCTACTCGAACTATTCGAGGGAAAATAATGATTCATGATAAAGATCTTTCAGCTAATCTTATCATTTTACCCATTAGTGAATTCGATGTAATTTTGGGTATGGATTAGTTGGCACTTCATCATGCGTCCATAGATTGCTATGAGAAGCTGGTGAAATTTTCTTTGCCAGGCGAGTCTGTTTTCTATTTTAAAGGTGAAGAAAAAAATTTTCCACGCATAATTTCTGTAGTTCAAGCTCATAAGTTGATTATAAGTGGTTGTCAAGCCTACTTAGCTCATGTAATGAAGTTGAAGAAATCAGAAGTTGAAGAAATTAGAAGTTGATATTAAAATTGTACCGGTGGTGTAGGAATATTTAGATGTATTTCCAGATGATTTACCTAGTTTACCACCTAATTGTGAAATTGACTTTGGCATAGAGTTGCTTCCAAATACAAATTCTATATCAAAGACACTTTAGAGAATGGCCACCATGGAATTGCAAGAACTAAAGTCTCAATTATAAGGATTAGTTGATAAAGGCTTCATTTGCCCTAATGTATCACCTTGGGGTGCTCCTATCCTTTTTGTGAAAAAGAAAGATGAAAGTATGAGGCTATACATAGACTATAGAGAACTCAACCAAGTAATTGTGAAGAATAAATATCCATTGCCTCGTATAGATGATTTGCTTGATCAGTTGCAAGGTGCTTCTTTTCTAAAATTAATTTGCGATCAAGGTATTATTAATTAAAAATTAAAGCAGATGTGTCAAAGACCGCTTTTCATACTCGATATGGTCACTATGACTTTATGGTCCTGCCATTTGGATTAACTAATACTTCTACTGTATTCATGAATTTGATGAATCGTATCTTCAAATCATTCCTAGACCCATTTGTATTCGAAAAAATAAGTTGTATGTAAAATTTTTTAAATGTGAATTTTGGCTAAAAAGTGTGGCTTTTATGGGGCATATAATTAGTAGAGAAAAATTTTTTGTTGATCCACAAATGGTAAAAGCAATCACAGATTGGCCTGGACCAACTAATATCTCAGAAGTTTGAAGTTTTCTTAGTCTTGCAAGATATTATTGAAGATTTGTAAAAGGATTTTCTCATATCACATTGCCTTTATTTAGATTAAGACAAAAAGTTATTATATTTGAGTGGTCTAAAGCGTGCGAAAAAAGTTTTCAAAACCTCAAGAATTGTCTTATCTCAGTGCCTATTCTCACAATTCCTTTGAGTAATGACGGCTTTTAAATTTATGATGATACTTCACACCAAGGTTTGTGATGCGTGCTAATGCAATACGGTAGAGTTATAGCTTACGCATTTCGACAACTTAAAGTCTATAGAAGAATTATCCAACTCATGATTTGAAACTTGAAGCAATCATATTTGCTCTTAAAAAATAGAGACATTATTCATATGGAGTTTGATGTGAATTTTTATAGATCATAAAAGTTTGAAATACATATTTACTCAAAAAGAATTAAACCTACGTCAGAGGAGGTGGCTTGAATTGATAAAGAACTATGACATAGATATTCAGTATCATCCAGGAAAAGCAAATATAGTTGCGGATGCTTTAAATAAAAAATCTATCACTGATAACATTGCTGATTTTGAGAAGGCAACTATAGCTTGGATGATTATGCAGAAATAATATCTAATAAAAGAAATGGAAAAGCTTCACCTTGAAGTAATTTTATTAGGTGCAAATTCAATTTTATCCCAAATGAGCATTTAACTTTTTTTGCAAGATCAGATTAAACTTGCTTAAGTCGAAGATCAGGAGATGCAAAAGATTATTCAACAAGTAAGTCAGGGCTTGAAGCTAGATTTTACTTTAGACTGCTCTGGCACTTTAAAGTTCAGAGATTGATTATGTGTGCAAAATTATGGCGGACTACAACAAGAAATTTTAGAAGAGGCATATATGTCTAAATATATAGTTCATCCAGAAAGTAATAAAATGTATCAAGAACTCAAAGCAGTTTTTGGTGGCCAGGAATGAAGAGAGATATTGCAAATTTTATTTCAAAATGCTTGAATTGTTAAATGATTAAGGCAGAACATTAAAGGTCGAGTGGACTATTGCAACCTTTACCTATACTAGAGTTGAAATGGGAAGAAATCATAATAAATTTTGTAGTGGATTTGCCTAAATTCAGAAGAAATTATGATGCGATATGGGTTGTAATAGATAGACTTACAAAATCAGCTCACTTTTTGCCGATTAAGCAAACTTGATAAATTGGCAAGAATTTACATTGATAATATTATAAGATTGCAAGGAATACCAACTGCTATAATATCTGAAAGAGATGCAGGATTTACTTCTAGATTTTGGAGAAACGTTCAAGAAGCTTTAGGCACAAGGTTAAATTTTAGCATAGCTTTTCATCTCAAAACTGATGGAAAATCAGAATGTACTATTCAAACATTAGAAGATCTATTAAGAGCATGTATACTTGATTTTGATAGTAATTGGGATGATCATTTACCTTTGATAGAGTTTGTTTATAATAATAACTATCAATCAAATATTAAAATGGCTTCTTATAAAGCTTTGTATAGTAGAAAATGCAGAAAACTTATTTCTTGATTTGAAGAAGGTGAAAGAAAAGTTTTGGGACTCCAGTTAGTGGATGAAACAATTGAAAAGATTTATTTGATCAAAAAACGTCTTCAGTCAGTGCAAGAACATAAGGGTATTTAATTTAATATGGGCGATCATGTCTTTCTTAAAAGTTTCGCCTATGAAAGGGGTTATTAGATTTGGCAAAGGTGAAAAACTTAAACCCGGCTATGTTGGTCCTTTTCAGATAATAGAAAGAATATAAAATGTCGCTTATAAATTAGCTCTCCCACCCAAATTTTTAAGAATACATGATATATTTCATATTTCTTTACTGAGGCATTATATATATGATCCATCACATATAATTCAACCAGATGTATTGGAACTTAAAAAAAATTTAAGTTATATAGAACATATTATTAATCGTTAAGTCAAAGGTTTGCGTAGACAGTCAATTCCTTTTGTTAAAGTACTTTGGAAGAATCACCGAGAAGAAGAAGCTATTTGGGAGATTGAAGAGAAAATGTATGAAAAATATTTTTATTTATTTGAAATGCAGGTATGAATATTTGAAATTCTCTCTCCCTCTGATCCATCGATCCACCTATCCACTGCCTTTGAATAAAATAATATATATTATGATATATTATAATAATAATTATTAATATATATATATATATATATCTATATCTATAACTATATATAAAAGTACAAGTTGTGTGAGTAAAAAATATGATATATTTCAAAACTTATTTAAAAATTTTGTTATTTGATGGGATAAAATTTAAATTGAAAACTTACAATATAGTCTTTGACTTTTCTAACTTTAATTTTAGATCTTAAATTTTTATAAAAAAATTATAATTTGATCTATGGATCTGATAAAATTTATATTAAAACTTATAATATAGTTCTTTGACTTTTTTAGCTTTAATTATAGATCCTATGTTTTTATAAAAAATTATAATTTGAGATTTATCTTTTAGCAACATGAAATAATTTACCTGTAAGGCAAAACTCCACTTGTACAAATAAAAATTTAACCTTTTCCATTTTACTTCTTTTAGTTAATATTTTTTAAAAAAATATTCTTTAGTATTTAATGTAATTTATTTTTATTACAATACATATTTAGAATAATTTTAAGTTTTATAATAATATTATTATTATAAAAATTATATTTTATAAATATTTATTAAATTATTAAATCAAAGTTATTTATAAGAAGGTAAACAAAGTGAGACCAAAAGGCAATTTTGCTATGTTTTTTAATCAAAAGATATTTTCTCTCTCCCTCTCACCTAATCAACCGATCAGCCGCCTTTGAATACAATAATATATAAATATTTTAAGTAAAAAAATCCAAAGCTGTTTTGTCTTATTTGCATTTAAGTAAAAAATATTTGTGTGAGGGAGAAAACAGCTTTTGATTAAACAAATAGTGAAATTGCATTTTGGCCTCAATATTTTTGCCTTCTTATAAATAAATCTAAATTATTTATATTTAAGCATATCACAAATTCCGCAATTCTAATTAGAAATTATAGTAGTGTGTATTTGAACTTGAGACCTCTTGATTTTAGGCAAGCTCTTTCCCCTCTGGGCTGCGAGAAGCTCCGCCCGATACAATAGTTTCGAGTCAATTTTATTGAAAATTGATTCGAAAAAGAGAGTACAAATGAGTAAGAGAGCTGCAGCAAAAATAAAAAATTTATGTAAAATATAATAAATTTATTCTATTTAAATTTCATAATATTTAAATAATTTTTTACAAATTTAAATATTTTTGTGAATATAAATTATTTTACTTTTAGATAAATTTTTTTAAAACTTTTATTTACATTTAGGTTTGTAAAATTATAGTTAAATTTTTTTATAAAACTATAGGTAATTCGTGGCATGTAAAAGTTTTAAAACTGAATGATTTGATTTAATTCTCGATTCTATCATCCTAAAATAATATTAAGTCAGATGATTAATATAATAATTAATTATTATTGAATTTATTAATCAACAAATGGAGTATTCATTTTATTATTCTATATATTCAATTAATAGTAAACAGATAATTCTTATTATTTATATTTTGAACAAGTTCATGACCTTATATATTTTGACCTTGTATTTCAGTAAATTGAAATAGAGTAATAGCGTGCCGTATAATTAAACTTTATTAATTTTTTAATCAATATCAGACGTAATAATAAAAATTGAACAAGATCCAAATAACAATAATGATAAAATTTAAAATATAATATATATATATATATATAAGATTTTATGCGTTATAGATAATATAGTTATCCTTAAAATAAGAGACTACTTTATCTCATTTCCTTCCAAAAAAATAATAGAGATATTTTTTTTATTGTAAAAAAAAAATAAAAAATAGAGATCTAGCATCCCTTACAAAGAGGCAATGCATCAAAATCTAATAAGTGGTAAACAAGTTAAATATTTGAAAGAAATTATTATGGCCAAAAAAGAGCCGAAATTTAAATTTATAAATTATTTTGCATGATATGGAGCATAATGGAAGGTAAAAGATGATATTTTTATATTTCAAGATCTTCATTCAAGTGGGGATGAAATAATTAAATTATTGTGGGTGATGAGTCATGTAACACTATCTACTTATTAATATTTGATGATGCAAGCACTTCAAAGATTGTTCAATTTTAAATATAATACTTATTGCGTAAGATAGTGTCCTTCTTAGAGAAAGATATTATGAAGTATATTCTTAATTATTCTCGTTAATTTTATTATATTATATTGTATATATATATATATATATATATATATATATATATATAAATTTAAATATGAACTTTAAAATTACCTTAATGCATGCACGTATATTATAACTAAGCTCCAATGAGGTAGGATTTCGTGTAATTATATGGGTCAGCTAGACCCAACAATCCAACCGAACCAAACACTTTGAACCCTTCCTTGACTTCGATTACTGTTCATGATGGAAATTCCATGCTACAATTTCAAGTTAACTTGTATTTGAGCCGACCAAATTGCTATTTGGGTCGATTTGGTTTTTATAGGAATTTAGTTTAGATTTTATCGAGTTTGGGTGAATTATTCTATCTATTTCACCATTTGAATTTTTAATTTAATGTGATATCTTTTGTGAGGAAGTAGATGGTAAATTAACCTCAAAACATTTGCCAAAGCAAGTTTAGAATCTATTAATTAAATTTCCTTTATGTTTACTACCATTTATTGGTTAATTTCTTAAATGTTTCAAGATGACTGAAATAGATATGTTTCATATATAGATTATTAAACTTAAATAAGTGATTTGAATGTCCATTTTTTCTTTTACTTTGGTGATGATTACACGTATTTTTTCTAAAGTTATCTTAATTACTTATTTGATTCTCAAAAATAAATATTTATATTTATTATATCTATAATGTTAATAAATAATCATTTTTTATTAATAAATCTTAATTTTTGAAAGTAAACGATTTATATAGGGATTGGAAGATATAATTGAGAAATTAAATTAGTAGTAATCATACTTTTGGAATGATATATATTTAATCTTACAAATTAACAAAAAGTAAAGCTGATAATTATTTATTAATTAATATGAGTGAAATTTGTAAAAATGAAAATCTTTCATGATTTTTTTTTAAAAATAGGTCTCTCTGATGAATATTGATATTTTTGGGCTTGGCAAAAGAGATAGAGTAATATTGATATTTTTGGATTATATTAGATAAAAAAAAAGGTGACATAGGTAAAATCGAGAGAGGCTATGGTGCCCAAAATTTTTTTTTTTTTTTTTTTTTTTTGATAGGAGGTGCCCAAAAATGTATCATTTAACGCAAAAATAATATTCATTATCTCCTTATGTTATATAAGATGGGACAAATATACACAAGACTAAGCATTAGCATAGAACAATGAAGCATATGGTTTCAATGAGATATTTTTTTATTGAGATTGATTTTTGAAAAATTTAAAGCAAGATTAATTTTAATATTAAAATTTTTATAGATTTTGAAATATTATTAATTAAATATTAATATTTACGTGCAATATAATTTATAAAATTAATTTTAAATTACATTAAAATTAGCATAGATCGACATGCAAATTTTAAAAAAAAAAAGTTTGACTTTGATCATCATCCATCATCTATTTAGATCAGATTCCTTTCATGAATATTCATCATGAGACATTTGTGTTGCTTATGGTGTTAGTTGTTGCTACTGGAATATCTTTCATAAATTTTATTAAAATTATTTTTTCATAGCTCTCTCTCCTTATTAATTTCTTTCACAATAAGAAATATAATTAATATATGAGAAACACATATGTAGTTATCCATTTATATTTTTAATCTCTATAGCTACTGCCATAATTTTTTTTGATGAAAACTATAGTTCCCTTAATTAATACAATCATTCATTTTTTTTATCATCTGCATTTTTCAATGCAAAACTTTTGGCTCCAATGCTGCTGCCAATCTCTCATGTTATCTCCAAGTTCCATGAATAAAAAGCACCTTGGAGGTTGTGATAGTATTTGTGTCAATAATGATAACAATCGAAATCAAATCTTGAGTCATAGGTGCGGAGGCCACAAGCTGTGCCATGCTCAATTTTTTTTGAGATAATTATTTATATGTCACACCATTTAATTTTATTTATATCTTATTCATCTATTTTTAATTAATTACGTTATGCACACTCAAAATATTATAAAATCTTACATACACATATTAAATATAGATCCTTCTATATTTAATATGTATATCTTATTTTTATTTTTTAATGCAATATAGACATACATAGGCCAAAATTCAAACGAAAATATATAACTTAAAATTAAGTTTAAGCTGCACAAAAGTAGTTGCAAAACGCACGCATTGACAAAACTATAGTAAAGCTATGAATGATCGTCTTAAATCATTCTAATTATAGCTAACGACAATTTGCGAAAATGATATTTCTATAAATTAGATACGTAAATAAGAAGATTTAGTTATACAATGTTCAACGGTATAACAAATTCTTGGATAAAGAATTTCAAAGTCTTATTTAATTGAGAGCAAAAAACTTAGACTTTCTTAAACAAAAACCTACATTAATATTTTGGTATAATTAACTACATACCACACAATTTAGTTTTATTTATATTTTACCCATCCATTCTTAGTTAATTACGTTATGCACAGTCAAAACATTATAAAATTTTACATATACATATTTTAACTTATTTCTATTATAATGAGTAATCATAATTTTTCAGTAACCTAACTATAGTTAGATTACAAAAAATCTGAACCGTTCATCATATTATTTTAAGAATATTTAAATATATTTTGAGTGAAAAATCCTAAAACTTAATATTTAGGTGGCGGCAAAGAAAGGAGATATCCGCGACGTGAATTGATTTTAGAACAAATCAGCGCTTTAGTGTGGTATTGAAGAAGAGAAAAATATGTACTATTAAGAGTAAAAATATAATTTTAATGATTTACTAATAGAATATTTTTTTTTCAAATAGATTTTGATTAAGTTTTAACTCAAATGTGTGTATGTAAGATTTTATAATGTTTTGAGTGTGCATAGCGTAATTAACTAAGAATGGATGAGTAAGACATAAATAAAACTAAATTGTGTGGCATGTTGGTAATTATCCCTAATATTTTATATTTATTTGACTTCACATAAATTTAAATATTAAAAATTAATTTTATTTCACATTTTACATATATTTTAATAAAAAAAATTTTTATTTCACATTAAATAAATTTTACATTATAATATTAAAAAATATATATATATATTTTTTAAAAAAAATTTAAACATCTCCAAAATATAAATCGATGCATTAAAGTGTTGGCCCACTATCCACCAACATTTTAGAGAACAGGTATTTATCTGTAGGCTTGTCTACATCAAATTACATGATGAAATGATAATGCAGAAATTAATGCATCATTTGTGCTCCTAAAAGAGTTTTGAAAAAAAATTCAGGATTTGAAAACTTTGACATCATAAATTTAATTTAATTTTTTTATATTGTTACTAGTTTCATAATCTGTAAAATATTGCTATAATTACTAATACATCTTTAAAAGCAAGGGCTAGCATCCAAATTGAGTATCAGCTAATTGAGTTCGAACAAACACCGAAGTTTTCAAATTTGAATCATGTTTTATTCAAAACAACCAATTATTACAATGTAACATACATAAATTAAGTACTTACAAACACACATCACACATAAACGCAAGGCTAACCCCGTAACTTCAATATTGAATCAATTTCAAGGATCACCTATATCTCGAGAAAATTGACTTGCAGCTACAAACAAATCAAGTCAGGATTCCAATCGAGTAAAATTCAAGCAATTATAAAGAGAATTTCAAATTTCAAACAAAATTCTTCAGCCTAAATCCCATCCTTTCAGCTCATTTCACTCCGGCCTAAATTAGGAAGCAGCAGCAACATATTCCCCAATGAAAAAACTTAAAACCACTAATTTTGATGACAATGAAAAGAGAACAAACGCATATCTGTGCAGTTCACTTTCTTGCAGAATCTGGATGAGCATGTTGTGCATGAATAGCACAATATTTGATGATGGATTTCACGATCATCCACAAAAATGAGCGGTCCAATAGAAGTGACGGCCATTACAGGAGCATAAAGAAAGTGGAGATGTCCAACTGCAAGAGAAATATATACAGATGCTGATTGCTGACATTTCAATTGCCTGCCAATAAAAGACTGAAGAGTACAGGCATGAAAATAGAAGAAATTCTGGGCAAGTTCCACATGATCTCTGAGTTTTGTCATACCTTTTCACACAAAAAATTTAAACAGATTGAGTTTCAGCAAAAAAAAAAAAAAAAGGGAAATTAAACAGATACGTCAATTGAATTGTTTCAGTCCTTTGCTGCCACTTTTTGTGCCGTGCTGATCCTCAAGTTTTCAAATTTATTGTTGGTTTTATCGAGTGTGATTAAACAATTGAAAAAATCCTTTAATTCATGGTACAAATATACATGGATAAGAAAATACATTGGAGAGAGAAAGAGGTGAAGAAAGGAAGAAAGAAGAGGCACAAGGTGTTGATTCCTCCTTTGTGAGAAGCATTAATAAAAAGTTTTGATGTTTGACAATATATTTAAGTTATAGTAATGTACATAAATTTAATATTGTAGGCTTGTAAGTTTAACAAAATATTTGAAGTTACATTGACATGAATTGAAGAGAAAAACATAGAAGATTGAACAGAGTGGAGCATCCACCTTGTGATGATTGGTTTTATTTCAAGTAGAAATATTGCATGGTTGATCTTCATGAGTAAGGCCCTGTTTGCCTAGGAGTTTAAAATTAACCTGATTTAATTTTAATCAAGCATATCACATCACATCACACATAAAATTTAATATTAAAAATTAAATTTATTTCACATCCTACGCATATTACTAAAATAATAACTAACTTATATCACATCCCTCACATATTCCAACATAATAACTAACTTTATATCACATCCCTCACATATCCCAATACAATAACTAACTTTATTTCACATCATTCACAACTTTCAATAAAAAAATATCTCTATTTAAATTTAATTTTAACCTTCTTAAATTTAACCTTACAAACAAACACACCCTAAGTGTGAGAATTGATAGTCTTTTGGGTGTCTATTAGTTTGAGTGTAACTCAATTTCGAGAAAGCTAAGTAGACTAGTCCAGATGTACAGTTTAAATTTTGTAAGTTGAGCTAGCCAGAGATTAAGGACGATCTTAGGTTGTGTACGTCGACCCTCAAGGTCACTCTAGTATAGAGACTGGGGGCACTTGATGTAACGAGTAGGCATGGCTAAGGTTGGCCTTGCTGTGCGATTACATCAACTCAACAAGTTTCTGTTGAAATTTAATATTTATTTACCCAAATTAATTTTAACCTGTTAATTTTAATCTGAATTAAAATTAATCTTATCACTTGCATCATACATAACTTTCAATATTAAACTAACAATATTTCAAATTTATACAAATTTAAACATTAAAATTATAATTTTATTTTACATCCTACACTAATTTTTTAAAAAAAAAAACTTTGTTTTAAATCCTATACGCCTCCCAAAATATAATAAACTTTATTTTAAATTATTCATAAATCTCAAGATAAAAACATTACATCAAAAATTATATATTTCATTCATGCGCAACTTTAACTTGGATAATTCTGCCAAGGCTAAAATATATTGATGTGGTTTATGATAAATTTAACCATAGAAAGAGAACAAGTAGTTTGAAAAAAAATGGGGGAGTCTTGGCTATGTGAAGCCTAAAACTCAACCACCAAACAAACGTTGTACAGACACTAGTACAATATATGTATTTTACAGCACATTTATAAAAGCGATTAAAACAAAAAATCGCTACAAAAACTTTCTGATAAAACCTTATACGACGGTTGACAATGTAAACCGCTGTAGATATACTTTAGACGGCGGTTCACTAAAGCAAATGCCGTCTAAAGTCAGCACTTTAGAGGGCGGTTTGTGCGTCAACTGCCATGTATACCTCGTGTCGACCTCAGGTTGACTTGAAAAAATCCCCCAAGATGACCAAAGTTTCTGTTGAAGGTCGCTGCAGAAGGTCGACCTTGGGTCGACCTGAGGTCGCCCTTGAATTGATACAATTTAGACGGCGGTTGACGCAGCCAACCGCCGTGTAACGTATAGCATTAGATGGCGGTTGGCTGTGTCAACCGCCGTCTATACTTTACACGGCGGTTGACGCAGCCAACCGCCGTCTAAAGGTAGTTATATACTGCTCACTTGCATCAATTGGCTCATTTGTTTCAAACAGAAAACCCTAGATCTCTCTGAGCTTGCATTTTGGAACGTCGCGACGCGAGGGTTGCTCGTCGCCGGTGGACTTCACATAGCCGGATCAAGCTGCGCGCATCGATCTCCTCTTCCATCTTCCTCTTTTTTGGCTGCCATTCCCCCCATACTTTCACCTTCGCCGGATATTCGCGGCCTACACCCTCACCAACGCTGGATCTAGCCTCATCGCGGCCCTACACCCTACCCGACGTCGGATCTAGTCGCATTCACGGCCCTACTCCCTTGCCGACATCGACCGACCCCGAATCTAGCCGCATTCCCAGCCCTACACCCCCGCCGAAGTCGGATATAGCAAACTTCACCTTCTTCCACCATTTTCTTCTTCTTCTTCTTCATGTTTGTTTTTAGCCGAAATATTTGGATTCAAAAATTAATTTCTTACTTCTTTATTTTTTTTATTATATTATTATTTTTTCAGGTTGATTGCAAAATATTGGGATTCAGAAATTTCAACTATCGTTTCTGCTTAATTTCACATAAGGTAAATAATAATTATTCTGTTTTTTTTTTCAATTTATTTATATGTTCATTCTGATGTATAAGTAGAATTTTTTTAGTATCTAAGTTGAATTAATTAACACACATTAATTATATTATGCCTTATCATATAAGTTATATATGGATCGATCTTGGATTAAAATAGATAAACGATCATTTGAATATGATAATGGAGTAAATTCCTTTATAGATTTTGCACTGAAAAATGAATATTTAGTTAATGGCAGAATAAGATGTACGTGCTTGAGATGTGAAAATATGAAATTATTTGAAGCTAATATTATGAAAGATCATTTATTTTTTCATGAATTTGATGAGACTTATGAAAGATGGGTTTGACATGGTGAATCTGTAAGAAATGAAATGAATAATATTGAGAGAAGTACATCAACTACATGTTCAGATGCTAATGTTAACATTGAAAATACAGTCGAGAAAGATAGAATGAAAGATCTAGTTTGGGATATTGAAAATAATTTATCAGAAGCTCCGTAACAGTTTGAAGAGTTGCTTCAAGAGGCTAAAAGTCTATTATATCCTAACTGTAAAAGTTTTACTAAACTTTCTGCACTAATGCGTTTGTTTAACTTAAAGGCAGCAAATAGTTTAAGCGATAAGTGCTTTACAGAATTGCTTATTCTTATAAAGATATGTTACCAGCTCCCAATCAACTTCCGAATTCAACTTACGAAGCAAAGAAAACGCTTCGTAAGTTAGGAATGCATTATGAGAAGATTAATGCATGTCCTAATGATTGTATTTTATATTGAAATGAGTATAGTGGATTAGAACAATATCCAGAATGTGAGAAATCAAGGTGGAACCTGTGTGCAGATAGCATTAAAAAAAAATAGTATTCCAGAAAAATTTTTGTGATATTTGCCCCCGATACTGCGCTTTATAAGACTATTTCAAAATAAAGAATATGCTAAAAAATATGCGCGATGAAGGACGTGTATTTGATAGAATGATGCGACACTCTGCTGATTCATCACAATGGAAATCTTTCGATATTAGATTACTAAATTTTGCTGAAGATCCGAAGAATTTAAGACTTGGGCTATGCACTGATGGCTTTAATCCGCACAGTGTTCAAAGCAGTCAGCACAGTTGTTGGCCTATTTTCTTGGTTATTTACAATTTACCTCCTAATTTATGCATAAAACGTAAATTTATCATATTGACTTTGTTGATATCTGGACCGAAGCAACCTGGAAATAAAATAGATGTTTATCTTTCTCCACTTATAGATAATCTTAAAAAGTTATGGAAAGAAGGAGTGCAAACATATGATGCTTACCGGCATGAGCTATTTACATTAAAGGCAGCACTTATATGGACTGTGAATAACTATCCAGCTTATGGTAATTTAGCAGGATGCACTGTTAAAGGTTATTATGCATGTGTTATTTGTGGTGATAAGACTAATGCATAATATTTAAAACATGGAAAAAATTATGTTACATGTGTCACAGAAAGTGGTTGCCTCGAGATCATGTGTTTCGCAAAAAAAGAAAGCTTTCGATGGTAATGCTGAATTTGAGAAGGCTTCACGCTCACTTAATGGGAAAGAGTTGATACAAGTTTTGAGCACCATAGGTCAAAATCCTCCAAAAACAAATTGTTGGAAAAGAAGATCAATATTTTTTGACCTTGAGCACTGGGAATATTTGCATGTGCGTCACAATTTAGATGTCATGCATATAGAAAAAAATATTTGTGAAAGTATTATTGGTACACTATTAAATGCCATTGGAAAAAATAAAGATAGTATAAATGCACGATTAGATATGATTAGTATGAGAATTCGACAGCAGCTTGCTCCTAAGGTCTATGGCAGCCGAACATGTCTTCCACATGCATGTTATACATTCACGAAAGAAGAGAAGAAGCAATTCTGTAAGATTTTGTATGAGTTAAAGGTGTCAGATGGTTATTCTTCAAACCTGAAAGTCACGTAAAACTCAGAGAATTGAAATTACTTAATTTGAAATAGCATGATTGTCACGTGTTAATGCAACAATTGTTACCTGTAGCTATTAGAGGCAGTTTGGATGCTAAACTTCGGAGTGCAATAATGAGGTCATGTTTCTTCTTTAACTCTTTATGTGCTAAAACTGTAGATCCTCTCAAGTTAGATGCACTTCAAGTTTGTATTATTGAAATAATTTGTGAGTTAGAGATGTTCTTTTCACCTTTATTTTTTGATATCATGGTACACTTAACAGTTCATTTAGTAAGAGAGGTACAACTCTGTGGACCTATTTTTTTGCGATAGATGTATCCTTTCGAGCGATATATGAAAATACTCAAAGGATATGTTCGTAATCGTTACAGGCTAGAAGCTTGCATGGTTGAGAACTATGTCGCTGAAGAGGTCGTAGAATGTTGTAATGAATACTTACATAATATTAACCAAATTGGAGTTCCTATTGATTATACCGCAGTTGACAAGTACGGAAGAGGCATTACGTTAGGGAAGTCTCATGTTGTAGATATTAACATATTAAGGCAGGCACATTTGTATGTTTTGCGTAATTCAGTGGTTGTGGATTCATATATTGAATAGCACAAAGAACAATTACAAAGTGAAAATCCTTTAAATGCACGAAATGAGATATGAATTCAGAATAAGCACATCAAAGAGTTCATTGAATGGTTTGGCTGTCGTATATCTACATTATTATGTGGAACAGAAAGTGCTAACATCGATAAATCATTGAAGTATTTAGCATTTTTATTAAATCACTGTGTGGTGAAGTACGATGGATATATTATCAATGGATATCACTTTTTCACTAAAGAACGGGACAACAAACGAGTTGTTCAGAATAGTGTAGTTTTTTTAATTGCTCAAACAATACAAATATCAAGTGCAAAAGATAAAAATCCTCATATGGGTGATTTGTGCTACTTTGGTGGTTATTGAAGAGATATGAGAACTTGATTATATTGATTTTTGTATTCCATTATTCAAATGCTTATGGGTAGATAGTAATGGTGAGAGCAAAATTGACGAGATGGGCTTTACATTAGTCAATTTTAATCGAAATGGTCATAAAGATGATTGTTTTATTCTCGCAAACCAAGCTAAACAAATTTTCTATGTTGAAGATCTTGCTAATCCACAGTGGTCAATCGTCCTCAATCATAAGCCAAGATTTATGATAGATGAAAATAATGATACTACTTACGAAGAGTTATTCAGATTTACAAATAAATTGCCTATGACTATGTATGATAATTCTGATGAGGCTCCTACCTACGTAATCGAAGGTGAAGATGATACAGAGTTAGTAAATAAATCTGGAAAGAAACGAAAAATGAATTGTTAGAAATACAAAGAATAGCAAATGGTAAATTTTTATTACATTCGTATTATTTTTTCTTCTTCTGTAATTTCTTATTGATCAACGTATGTTACTAATATAATTGCAGCTTAATAGCGGATCAATCATCCTCTACAAGCTCGAAGAAAAAAAGAGGCTTGACTCAATTGTTGAAATTGATAACAAATAAAAAGGATACTGAAAAATTAACAATTGAGAAAGTCAATGGCTTACCAATACTTGGGAGAAACACAGATCAGTTGATGAGTTATTTGGGAGTCGTAGTTCGACATAAAGTCCCTATCTCATGCATTAACTGGCGTGAAGTCCCAGAATCAAATAAACAGTTAATGTGAGAACAAATAACGATAAGGTATTTTCTTTATTTTTAAAAAAAAAAAATTAAGTTGTTAATATTTTTATTATTTTTCTTGCAGAATACATTTGATGGAGTGGATGAGCTGCATGACAAATTATTTGTTCATATGGGGAAGATGTGGAGGACGTGAAAATCCTTTATGTACAAGAAATTTGTCGAGGAGAAAGATGAAAAAGCTCGATATGTTATTCCTGATGACTATAATTTCATCTCCCAATAGGATTAAAATTTATTTGTCAACTATCATATCTCTGAAGAATTTCAGGTAATTTTTTTTTAAGTCATATGTATTATCTGAAATTAATAATTATAATATATATTAATATCTTATACAGAATAAAAGTCGCACAGCTGTAGAGAGGGCAAAGAGTCAGAAATACCATCATACTACCTCAAGGAAGGGTTATGCAGGCTTGGAGCAGGAAATGGTAGATCAATATACTAATATTTATTTCTTATTTATATTTACCATGAAAAATAATTATTTATATTATCTTATTTTTTTGTAGTAAAAAGAAATTGGAACTAAGAATCTTATTCCTAGATCAGACCTATGAAAAGCTGCACACAAAAAAAAAGGATGATCGTTATATCAATGCAGCCTCTAAAGAGCTTGGGACCAGGATTGTAAGTAATTTAAATTTTGCTCACATATAAATTATAATAATTAAATATGTATATTTAAAATTCTTTTGTTTTTGTATAGGATGAGTTGGCCACACAGGCTACCCAAGGCATCATTCATCCTGAAGTAGGAGTGATCTGTTTGCTTTGTCTTACGAGGAGCCAGAGCATCCTGGAAGAGTTAGAGTTAGGGAAAAATTTCAGACAATAACTTCTTTTTTTAAGGAGAATATGAGAGGAAGATCGTCTAGTTCTACCACTGCTGCTGATATTCAGCAGTTGAGAGAGGAGAACATTAAGCAGCAGCAACATATCTCTCGCCTCGAGGAAGATATGACATTGTTAAAAGAAATAGTAATGAGAGGGTATGGATCTACCCAGGTAAGTCCGATGGCGAGCGTATCAGGTTCTTTTATGGGAGGCAACCCAAGCCCACCTCCGTATTAGTTGAGGTATTATTTATATGTTATTTCTAAATAAAATTTTATTTATATTATGATTTTAGTTATATTTTATAAATTTATATCACATGAAATGCATTGCTTGATTGCTTGTGTTACTCCTAATAATGTGATCGCCCATGGGAGAGTGGTGAATCCAGTTGCCTCTGTTGGGTGATGAAACATGTACAGTCATTGTTGATCATGTAATTGATGGGTCTGCTAGTCTCGTTTTTCTAATTGATGATAAAACAACAATTGGTGAAACATTAGGATATATTATTCCTTGGCCCACTTGGCTTATTTCTCATGATGATCAGGTATAATATTTTGTTTTATTAATGTTATACTTTTAAAACTTTCTTTGTTATTAATTTTTTTATTTTTTAAAAGCAACTAAAATCTAAAACTACTGAAGCACGCCACGATGAAAAATTTCCAACAAGTCAAAGCAAAAAAATTCAGGTAAATAATATTATTTATTATCATTGACATACATTTACATATATTTGTAATTTATAATTCTAATATATATAAATTACATACAGGAAAAAGATCATATTCTTTTGTCATTTTTAAATAAGATGTTAGAACATGCAATTCATGCATTGACTGATGAGGTGTTGATGTATATTCTTATTCCTGCCGACGTTTATGGGTATGACAAGCAACTATTATTTGATAAAAAAGAAATTTTAGAGTTTGGCGCATTCGAAAAAATCGATGAGTCGATGATAAGTGCTTACATTGGGTAAGTATATATATACACATTTTGTAGATGCATTTAGATTTTTCAATAAAAAATTCTAATTTTATATTGTTATATTCATACAGGTGTTTATATAATCAAATAAGAGCAGATAATAATTTGAGAGGTAAATATTGCTTTGTGGATCCACAAAATATTGCAGGTTTAATAAATGATAAGAACCAATGTGCCACAGCATTGGGAAATAAAACAATGGAAGCTAGACAAAATTCATTGGTTATTATTCCTTATAATAGTGGGTAAATTTCAACAAATTTTTTAAAAATACTAAAATTTAATTTTTCAAGTATATTGAAATTTATAATTAACATTTAATCTTTTAATAGAGACCATTAGATATTAGCTGCATTGGATCCGTACAGATTATGCATATATTAGATAGACCCTGTCGGTCAGCCTTATCGGCAGCAACTTAAATATATCGTCGATCAGTAAGTAAATATTTCTATTTATATTTTTAATAAATGATTATTGCTTTATTGTGCATAAACACTTTCTGAATTTTGACAGTTAAAGTAAAGACTGTAAAGGTATTATAACTAGATTATATTTTTCAATTGAGTGAATTTTAATGATCATATTATAATATACTCAGCTTTGTGCCTAATTAGTGTCCGATACAAGACGATGATATTAAGTGTGGATATTACATACTCATGTATATACGCCACATTGTACTTGCGGGCTTATCAGAAATACCTCCTATTGTACGTGATCTAGAATATTTATTTTGATTTTTAATTCTATATGCTATTAACTAATTTTAATTTTGTAGTTGTTGGAAAATAAGAGCGAATTTAGTAATAACGAATTTGACAATGATATTCGTGAGCCATTGGCAGCATATATATGGGATGAATGAAAACTATGGGATGATATAACATTTAAAATAATCTCTTACCTTGATTATTTATGTGATAATTATAAAATCTTAATTACTAATTTAATTTACAGGTGTACATCGTAGAGCTTAAAAATTGGGCATTGGGCATGCAGAATCAGATGTCCAGATCTGCTGAACATATTGGGCTCCAGCACACATATCATTTTGGTATGATTAACACATTACATTATCATATATGCCTGATTCAGTTACATACAGCACTCTTCCATTTTTTTATACATGTTTGCGAATTCTCCTTTTTTTATAATTGTCCGTCTTTCCAGGTAAACCTTTCTGAATTTTATCCTAATTCTTATCAGTTTTTTACTTTTTTCTTAGTAATTTTTTGTTGGAAACCGTTTTAAAGGACCTGCATGATTCATTTAATACAACCTTAGGGACCTAATTAAGATGTGAACCTACACAAGAGACTCATATTAAAAATTTAAAAATATAAACCGGTGTGAAGTTATACAATAACCTTAAAGACCTGAATGTACTTTACCCTAATATTAATGTTAATTATTATATATATATATATGTATGTATTTGTTAATTAATAATAATAATGATCCTACAGGTAGATGACAGTGTAGCATCGAAGCAAAAAATTCGTTTTGTGTCCACAGATGGCTCAAGAATTATATTTCGCTTATCAGTATGCATCCTCCAGTCATTCTTAGAACCGAGAATCAATGATATTTTTGTGAACAAGATTTACGCTTTTAGTTAATTATTTCTGAACATATTGGATTTATTACATATTAAAAACCTGAAATAAAGTGTCCTCATTTCTCTTTTTGTAGTATGATCTTTGTTACAACTATTCATTTTTATTTCTTAAAGCTACTTTTGCATGCAATATGATATTTATATATTTTTTCTTTCTACAGTCATCCAGCATAAGTACATTTGAGGCCATGGAGCTTATGGAGCAGTTTTGTTTCATGAATTCAGATTTGAAATAATGTGATTTTGTTTCTTGTTTTGTATCTGCATTTATTTTGTTATGTAATATTAAAAGTTCATGTAATTGAAGTTATGTTTTATGTGATTACTATTGATGTTTTCTTTATGAGTTCAATGATTGAAATGACTTCTGAATGTATATTACTGTTGTGTATGAATGTATTAATTTTTGATAAAAAAATTATTTTAATATCAAATATTTATTTAAAAAAAAAAAACTATAGACGGCGGTTAATTTGGAGAACCGCCGTCTATAGTTATACTATAGATGACAGTTCTCCAAAGCGAACCGCCGTCTATAGCATAACTATAAAAGGCAGTTCTCTTTGGAGAACCACCTTCTATAGTTAAACGATAGACGGCGGTTCGCTTTGGAGAACCGTCGTCTAGAGTTATACTATAACGACGGTTGACACGTATCAACCGCCGTGTAAAGTGTTCTTTTACGGCGGTTCAAACCGCCGTCAAATCCCTATTAGCTATTACGACATTTGAATACGCAGCAGTTGTGTTAATATTTGAAGGCAGGTTTTAACCGCCGTAAAACAGCTTTTCACTACTAGTGAGACCCCATTATAAGCAGGAGCTAATAGTTACAATCTCTTAGTTAACCTAACAAAACTCAATAACCTCAGGGAAAGAAGTCATCACAAAAAATGACTAAACCTAAGATGATAGTAATATGTAATATGTAGAACGTAACACACCAGAGCACATAAATATCACAGGAACAAGAAGATAGTAGTGGGTAATACGAGAAAGTAACAAATCAGAGCATATGAATATCACAGGACTAGAACTTTATAAATCAAAGCCAGAAAGAAAAATGGAATGCAAGGCTTCAAAAAAAATTCCAAACATACTCAGCTTCAACAGATCAGAGTTAACCAAGGCTAACATATAAAACATAAAGCATATAAGTGATAAATACTAACTCTATTGTAGAGTCGGCACAAAGACTATATAAGGTCGGCAACATTAAGCCCTATTTGGTGCGAGAACTAAAATCAGGACTAAAATGGTACTAATTTAAAAAATAACAATAATAATAATAAATAATTTTTTTAATCATTCTACATAAATTCTAATATAAAAAAATATTATTACTTTACATACTCAATAATTTTTAATAACAATTCTTAACTTTATTTCACATCTTAAATCAAAATACTCGATTCAAATATTTTGGTTTAAGATGTAAAATAAAATTGATATTTTTATTGAAAATTATTGAGTATGTGAAGTAAAATAATATCTTTTTATGTTAGAGTTTGTGTAGAATAATTAAAAAAAATTATTTATTATTATTATTATTATTATTTTTTAAACTAGTATTATGTTGATCCTAATTTAGTCCTCACGTCAAACAGGGCCTCAGATAGCAACTCCTCAAGCACTACATTGTAGAATTTTTGAATATCATACAACATTCTCTCATCCTCATGGGTGACAAAGTTGATGGCAACACCTTTCCTCCTAAATCGGCCACTACGTCCAACACGGTGGAGATAATTCTCAGGTCGTGTGGGCAAATCATAGTTTATAACCAAGGAGACCTGCTGCACATCAATGCCGCGAGCAAGGAGGTCAGTGGTGATGAGCACACGAGATGACCCAGACCGAAACTCACGCATAATGATATCGCAAGTGTCTTGATCCATGTCTCCATGGGTAGCTGAGACCGTGTGATCCTTGCTTCTCATATGGTCAGTGAGCCAATCGACCTTGTGCCTAGTATTAACAAAAATAACGCTCTGGGTGATGGCCAAAGTCTCGTAAAGGTCACAAAGAGTTACAAGTTTCCACTCCTCCCGCTCTACATTGACGTAGAACTGCTTGATACCTTCAAGGGTCAACTCATCTCTCTTCACATGGATCCTTACTGGTTTGTTCATGAACTTGCGCGTGATCTCAAGGGCTTCTGGGGGCATTGTAGCAGAGAAGACCCCAACTTGAATTTTTTGAGGAAGGAGCTGAAAAATATCATAGATCAGAAAACAAAGAGTTTTGACAAAATTTAAAAGACACAAATGAGAAGCATAAGAATTTATCTACAGTCAGACACCTTTTGAAGCTAGCAAAGGCAACCATTACAAATCTGGACAGCAATGTAAAATTCCAGTACGATATCAAGCAGCAAATGTGCACTGTGCATATCAGAATTTTTTTTTTTTTTTGATAAAACATATCAGAATACAGTTACAGAAAACATATCAGAAGAGCACCCATTGTGAAATTGCAAATCTGTGTGGATAAATTAGAAGGCAAAGCATTTGATTGGAATGTTTGCAAGCCTACAAATTTTGAAAGAATGGTAGCCATAATTAACTCATTTTTAACAAAGTGCGACAGAAATAGCAAGGGAATCGAAGCAAAATGATAGATAAAGTTTATTTTTCCAACAGTGAAAACCAACCATCAGTTAGAACAAATAAATAATTTTATGCAACTTGAACCAAAAGGAAAGAATTGACGCAAAATCGACAATAAAATATCCTACTTCAATTCCGTGATGAACAAGCATGTGATGATAGAACAATTTATGGACACATGGGCACTTCTTCCAGGTACTTTTGAAATGACTGAGTATTAGAATGCATATAAAAGATAACAAGACTATAAGTAACAAAATCTTTAACATATATTGGTTGCACATATGGCCAAACTTACTGCAGTGTACATGCATAATAACAACGTAGCGTATTATGGAAATCAAATACTTCATCATGAAAACTTGGCATTTTATTGTTCTAAAATAACATTACCAACTGATGAAATCCTGGCTGAAAAAATTTAGGTCAAGTAAATAGCTGTAAAACCTGGTCTTTGAAACCTCGAGAGAGCATCTCATCAGCCTTATCCAAAACAAACATCCTGATATAGTCTGGTCGGAGAGATTGCCTTTTCATCATATCAAACACACGGCCTGGGGTGCCCAGAACGACATGCACACCAGCAGACAAGATTCTTTGATCTTCACGAACACTAGTTCCACCAACACAAGCATGCACTTTGACACCAAGATAGTCACCAAGTGCACGCATGACCTTTTCGATTTGCTGTGCAAGTTCTTGTGTTGGTGCTAAAACCAAGGCCTGGCACTCAACCAGCCCATATTCAAGTTGCTGCAGAACCCCAGAGCAAAAGGTAGCCGTTTTTCCAGTTCCGGACTGTGCTTGCTGAATGACATCGAGTCCCTTGCAAAAGGGAACAATTCCTCGTTGCTGAATCGCAGAGGGCTTCTCAAAACCTGGAGAGAGTTAGTTCCAATAGTAAAACTAAGGTATTAACTAGGGAGAATTACATATTTGTAACTATGCATTCAAAGTATGAGGTGACATATGTAAATCTAATTTTGAGAATTAAACGAATAAAAAATCCTTCTTTAAGGATGACATGTAATTCTCCCTACTAACTAATAACGGATACTCCACAATCATGTAATCTAAAAACATACCATAAGCATAAATGCCCCTAAGAAGGTTTTCTCGGAGTCCCATTTCATCAAAGCTTTCATAAACCTCATCATAAGAAGCGAAGAAATCTCGGCCATCTTGATTAAGTCTATTCATTCATATTAAATGAAGCTTAATTACATGCTGAAAGTGAACGACCGAGCTACATAAATAAAGGATTGAAATAGGATAATCAGGCATATACACATCATTCATCTTAGCATCAAATTGAGCAGCATCGAACTGAGACCCTTCCGATGCTATTCCTGCCATGTCTGTAAAAACAAAAGAACTTCAAATTATTAATCATGAAACTAATTAATTCAATACCATACAGTGATACGGACCAATTCAAGATTTACTTTTTCAAACCTTTCCAAAACTTAGACTAACTCTCTCTTTTAGATATAGAAAATATTACTGTTGTGCATAAATTTTTCTTCATATTCCTATTACCAATATAGTTGATCAAATGGCCTGAGGTTTAGCTATCGAGGATAGCTGGTGTTAGTATGTATTTTGAAGAGTGGTGGAGTGCATATATTGGATTAAAACCAAGATGGTGGTATCAAACGAGTATGGAAAGTTGTATGGGAAAAATTGGATAGGTTAGGAGTGTTTGGCCAACCCACCTCATAGTCATCCCGAGTTATAGTAATGACAGATTAATCCAATATTGAATAATGCTTGATCCTAATTACCATTTCCTTGAAGAAACACATAAGACAAATTGTATATTTTTTATAGAAAAGGTTAGGAGTGTTTGGCCAACCACGCCATGGTCATCCCCGAGTTAGCACTGACAGCTTTATCCAATATTGAACAATGTTCGATCCTAATTACTAGTGCCTTGATTCTAGCACATAAGAAGAATTATATGTTCTTTGTAGAAACACTTGATACTTATAATGCATACACTAACAATAACAACTATAAGAATTATGAAAGGCTCCATCACATGAATTTTTTCCCTGAAACAATGTCTACAAAACAATAATCGGGAAATTGACGTACTAAGCTACACAAGTTCACAAACAATAAATTTGTAATGTTGAAATTTAGAATAATATAAGACCTTACAATGTAAAAAAAAAAGATAATTACTTTTGGATATGAGCAGATTTCAAACCACTCTATGTAAAAAAAAGAAGATATGGTACTTAATGTTAATAATAATAATAATAATAATAATAATAATAATAATAATAATAAAGGATTCAGCTACACACAACCGAAAAAGTAAATGTCATTTGTACAAAACAGGATAAATCAGTAATGCATATTAGAAAAGAATACCCAATGATTCGGGACAAGTGAATGAAGATATGAATATTAATGTGATGGTTTGAGTTGTTTTGAAAGTTATGTAAGATGTGAAATAAAATTGATTTTTAATATTAACATTTGCGTAGAATAAAAAATAATATAAAAAGTAGTAGCGTGTTTTTAAAAGAAGATTGAAGGATTTTTAGGCCTTTACCAAACAAAGTCATAGGCTGAAGACCGGAAGTTTATGGAACTATTATAAACCAGTACTCTAGTTGCAAATCTATTACAAACTAGTCCTTCATTCAACCCCAATTACTCAATTTTAAAATATTCCAACCTGAATCACCTCCATCTCACCCCAATTTAACCTAATGACTTCCAGATTGATCAAAACTATTTATAAGATACAAAATGGTCATCCCCAACGACATAATAAAGTTCAAATAACATAAATTTCAACTATATCTCACTCAAATGAACAAAGTGTACTAAATAAAATAGTGATAAGTATGACCAAATGATGAAAGTGATATAATCTAGGCCAAGACCACAGATTATATCAACACCTCTAGCGTGGATGATCCAGCAATGTGTCACTAGATCATGGTTATTTTGCCAATGTTGGATGTTAACCTACATTTTGTTCACTCCATTGAAGGCAGGTAAATTATGGAACAGGTACGGTTTTCTCAGAACAAAATGCATTATGTGATAGGATTGGAATGGAATGAAACATTATATAGAAACTATGAAGTTTGGAAAACATACATCTTTGAAAAACAAACATCACTGAGAAACTTGAGTGTCAGTTCCAAGCATTTTGATTATACATTATGGAATAGCATATCGAAGATAATAAGCTATGAGAATATGGCACCTAACATGCCTCAAAAATGCTCAACCATCATTGATACAACATGCTGGTATTATTAGTTATCAATGGATCCAAAGATTTAACAATCTGCCAAAGCTATTAGATGTCAAAATGCATTGGAAGGGGAGTGCTATGCCTTAGAGGTAAGCACTTGGGCAAGAAGTTATGGACGAAATGAAAACGGGAATGTAAGCTTGAGTAATGCAAACAATTGTAAGAATCCAATGCATTGAAACCTAACAGTTCCTCTATAGGGTTTGTTCAATGAGGGCGAGTCAAGGCCTAAGAATAGGCCACAAGGCCTAGTAGATGGAAAACTATTGAATATTTTTGCATTACAACCTTAAAAAAGAAGATACCTGTATGCGAAACCAACAGTAATAAGGCATGGACAACCTATACCGAAAACACAAGCTAAGCGGCAAAACCAAGTATGAGGGGTGACGCTACCCAGTGCCAAAACACCAAGGTGATGGTGATCTAGTGACAGGAGTGCTAGCAATCAAATCCCTAATTATCGACAGTTGTAGCTATAACAGTCCTAAGATAGCAAAATTCCTTGTTGAACATGTTCCAAACTGTACGAAAGGTATAAGTTAGAGGTTGGATTGGTAAATTAAATGTCTATGAGGATGCAAACTATCTACACTAGAAATAAAGACGCTATGAAGCTTCATAATTAGCTTTGGGCCTTTTCTATGCAGCTTAGATAGAGGGCAAAGAAGGCCTCCTTTTGCGGATCCCGAGCCACAAGTGAGATACCACTCTGAAAGAGCTAAAATTCTAACTTTGCACTAGAACCTATTGGCTAAGGGGAAGTCTAACATAGATAGTTTCAAACACTTAAAGCCTATCAAAAGTTGATTCCAATTCAGCAAGAGAAGAGAATAGTAGCCAAAGCTCTAATTTTGTTAAGTTTCAAAAAAAAAATGTAAGTTTTAAAAAGCTTTCATTTTCCCCTTTAAATGGTTTATAATAGTATCTTGAGAAGTTCACACATGTTAGAATGCCCTGCCTAATCCAATAAAAAACAATTAAGCAGGTTTTACAAGACGTCTTCAGTCAAAACAGTTAATATTCATCTAAAAGTATAGGTATCTATTTCTTTTTCACTTCTAAAAAGGTACCGGCTTATTAACAAAGTCTTCAAACAAAATACTTTGCAAAGACGCAAAAAGACCGAAACTTCAGTCTGGTATCAAAGGAAGAGTAGCAGAGGAAAAGACACTAGTATCCAGCTGTCAAACACAAGAACTGATAATTCTTCTGATTTATCAGAAAGAAAGGAGAATATCGGCGTAAAATCCAGTAACGCATCAAAAGGTGAAGAAATCAACATGAACAAAGCACAAGGTTGCGCTAACGTGAACATAAACGTGAGCAATCCTTATTTTTTCCAAAAGGTAAGTACTAGAATCTTGCGCAAATTCAATGAATATAAACTTCAAGAGACGAACTAGTTTCTGCTTCCTGGGGGAAAACACAAGCTGAACAAAGCTCAACACAATGTCTGCCGCCCTATTCTAAATCACCTCAGCATCCTAAACCATACCTGTGTCTCTGTTCAAATTTGCATATTAAGGAGTAAAAGATCTCCCCAATAACGGATCGATCCAGCGGGAAAGAAGATAAGCAAACCTACGAATCAGATCGAGGGAAGTCGACCACTGGAGGGATGTGTTTCCTTCGGCTGATAAACAGGAGCTTGAGGCTCGGATCGACGAATTCAACAGGCAATGTGCTTTGTCGGGACCCCGCGGTGTCGTTTAAGTGACCAAAAAAGAGAGGGAGAAGTATCGACGCAAAATAGTGTGGTTCATTGGGGCGAGGTGTAATACAGAAAGAGTAGAATCCGGTTCGAACCGTCCGGTTTAACCGGATCGAACCGTCCTATCAGCATTCACCGATCACCGTCCACCTTCGGATTAGATTGTGTGATTTCATGATTTGAACTTCATTCGAAAGCCACTCATGTAACTTTTAATTTATTTTGTGCTTAAATAAATCATTCACTAATTAGTTTGAGATTATAATTATCACATTCTAAAATTTTATTATCAATAAGACTAAATTTAACATAGATACCATAATAGTTTTATTTTGGATCATGATTCACTTATAGTCTATTTGAAACTGAATTTTTATGAGTGATTTTGTTTTCTGAAATATGAATTAAAATTGAATTAATTTTCTGCTTATACTTCAATGATTCTTTCATAAAGTACATTCAATGAATATTCAAATCTTTTCTTATTTTATCTATTGAATAACTTAAAGCAAGGCAATCAACAAGTATGAGTTCAGAGGCCAAAAAAAATTTTGTATTATCTGTATATTTTTAAATTTTAAAATTCAGAAAATAAACTGCAATTAACTTTTTCACTTTTTTACAAAAAAATTCAAATTATTTATATTTAAATTCAAATTTTTTTTCTCAAATTATTATATTTATATTTAAGTCTAAAAAAAATTAAAATTATATTTTAGTCTCAACTTTTTCACCTTCTTATAAATAGGTTCAAATTATTTATATTTAATTCTATTTTTTTTAAGTTATTAGTCCAAATCATTTATATTTAAGTCTCATTTTTTTCTCAAGTTATTATATTTATATTTAAGTCCAAAAAAACTGAAATTGTATTTTGGTTTTAATTTTTTCACCTCCTTACAAATGATCCAAATTATTTATATTTAATTCTATTTTTTTTTCAGATTATTAGAGCACTAACTTAATGGATTTTATTTTTTATTTTATGAAAATTTTTTTGGTCTTATCTGAAATTGTATTTTTTTCTCAACTTTTTCACCTTCTTATAAATAGATTCAAATTATTTATATTTAATTCTAATTTTTTTTTAGGTTATCAGAGCACAGAATTAATGAACTTTATTTTTTATTTTATAAAAATAAATAAATTTGAACCTAGAATAAATAATTTTTGACCTATTTATATGAATATGAAAATTAGGAGATTAAATTATAATTTTTTATATATAAAAAAGATGAATAAAGATGGGCTGCCAGCTGCCAATTGTAGCAGCTAGCAGCCACCGCCCAAGCCTCTCCTCTGTCACCTGGAAAGAAAAGAAGAAAAAAGATTCTAAAAGAGAGGCAGATTAGTTGAAATTGCATTTTGCTCTTAATTTTTCTGCCTACTTACAAATAGTTTCAAGTTATTTATATTTAATTTCATTTTTATTTTCAGATTATCAGAGCACTAGATTAATGAACTTTAGTTTTATTTTATAAAAATGAATAATTTTGGACCTAGAATAAATAATTTTGGACGTATGCATACGGATATGAAAGTTGGGGGATTAAATTATAATTTTTATATATAAAAAAATGGATAAGAATGAGCTGTCAACTGTCAACTGTCAACTGCAGTAGCCAGCAGCCACAGCCCAAGCCTCCCCTCTGCGACATAGAAAAAAAAAGAAGAAAAAAAGGAACGAAGATTAAGGATTAAACTTTGTCTTTGCTGTCTCTGCCGTGCCCCTTTGTTCAGCTTCTTCCGCCAAGATCAGCAAGCAACAGCAGCCGAGAGTTTTCCCCGAAGAAGTAGGGGCAGCGATAGCTAGGGAAGAGTATGTTATTAGATAATTAACTCTTATTGTTAATTGAAGAATAGAACTGATTATAATGTTATTACTAATTTGTATGATTGATTATAAATATCTTATACTCATAATTTGTACGATTGATGAAGTAGGAACGAAAGAAAATATCAAGATGATAGATAAAGATTTAATATTGACAGAGAAATATAAAAATAAATTCAAAGAAAAAATTTGATAGAAAAGAAAAAAATAGTTGATAGAGAATCAAAAATATCAAATGTATATTAAAGATTTACCTGCAGCAATGCAGGATATACTAAAAGTACAGCAGTATACAGAATTTAAAAAATTAGTAAAGGATTCAGATATTGTAGCATAAAATTTACTTGTAAGTAAGGCAAGAAAATGCCTTAGAAGTGAAAAAATAATAATTAAAATATAATATGTGATGTTGTAATATAGATGTTTTATTTTGGCTTTTTTGATCTTAATTTTTTTACCTTTTTACAAATAGGCCCAAATTATTTATATTTAATTCTATTTTTTTTAAGTTATTACAACACTGAATTAATGAATAAAAAATTTTGTTTTATTTAAAATTGTATTTTTATCTAAACTTTTTTATCTCCTTACAAATAGGTCCAAATTATTTATATTTAATTCTATTTTTTTTAGGTTATCAGAGCACTGAATTAATGAACTTTATTTTTTATTTTAAGAAAATAAATAATTTTGGACATATTTATATGAATATAAAAATTGGGAGATTAAATTATAATTTTTCATATATAAAAAAGATAGATAAGAATGGGCTGCCAGCTGCCAACTACAGCAGCTAGCAGCCATGGCCCAAGCCTCCCCTCTGCCACAAAGAAAGAAAAGAGGGAAAAAAAGGAACAAAAATTAAGGATTAAATTTTATCTTTGTTGTCTCTATTGTGCCGATCTGTTCTGCTTCTTCCGCAAAGCTCATCAAGCAACGACAGCCGAGAGTTCCGCCCGAAAAAGCAGGGGCAGCGATAGCTAAAGAAGAGTATGTTATCAGATAATTAACTCTTGTAATTAATTGAAGCGTAGAACTGATTACAATATTACTATTAATTTGTATAATTGATTATGAATATCTTATATTAATAATTTGTACGATTGATGAATTAGGAACAAAAGAAAATATCAAGATGACAGATAGAGATTTTATGTTGAGACAGAAAATGAAAAATGTCAAATGTATATTAAAGATTTACCTACAGTAATGCAGGATATACTAAAAATACAGCAGTATACGGAGTTTGAAAAATTAGTAGAGAATTCAGAGATTATAGCATAAAATTTTCTTGTAAGCAAGGGAAGAAAATGCCTTAGAAGTGAAAAAATAATAATTAAAATGTAATATGTGATGTTATAATATATATATGATGTTTTATTTTAGCTTTTTTTGTCTCAACTTTTTTACCTCCTTAAAAATAGGTCTAAATTATTTATATTTAATTTTAATTTTTTTTAAGTTATTAGAGCACTGAATTAATGAATTTTATTTTTAATTTTATAAAATTTTTTTTGACTTATCTGAAATTGCATTTTTATCTCAATTTTTTTATCTCGTTACAAATAGGTTCAAATTATTTATATTTAATTCTATTTTTCTAAGTTATCAGAGCACTGAATTAATGAGCTTTTTTTATTTTAAGAAAATAAATAATTTTGGACCTATTTATATGGATATGAAAATTGGGGGATTAAATTATAATTTTTCATATATAAAAAAGATGAACAAGGATGGGCTGCTAGTTGCCAATTGCAGCAAACAGCAGCCACCGCCCAAGCCTCTCTTCTGCCACGTGGAAAGAAAAGAAGAAAAAAAATTTTAAAAGAAAGACGGATCAGCTGAAATTGCATTTTGGTCTTAACTTTTCCGCCTACTTACAAATAGTTTCAAATTATTTGAATTTAATTCTATGTTTTTTTCAGGTTATCGCAGCACTGAATTAATGAACTTTATGTTTTATTTTATGAAAATAAATAATTTTAAATCTAGAATAAATAATTTTGGACCTATGTATAAGGATTTGGAAGTTGAGAGATTAAATTATAATTTCCCATATATAAAATAGATAAATAAGAATGGGCTGCCAGCTGCCAACTACATCAGCCAGTAGCCACAGCCCAAGCCTCCCCTTTGCCACATAGAAAGAAAAGAAGAAAAAAAAAAACGAAGATTAAGAATTAAGCTTTGACTTTACTGTCTCAGCCGTGCCCCTTTGTTTCGCTTCTTCCGCCAAGCTCAGCAAGCAACAGCAACCGAGAGTTCCGCTCGAAGTAGCAGGGGCAGCGATAGCTAGGAAAGAGTACGTTATTGGATAATTAACTCGTGTTGTTAATTGAAGTATAGAACTGATTACAATGTTACTGTTAATTTGTATGATTAATTATGAATATTTTATACTAATAATTTATATGATTGATAAATTAGGAACAAAAAAAATATTAAGATGATAGATAAAGATTTAATGTTGATAGAGAAATATAAGATTAAATTCGAAGAAAGAATTCAACCGAAAGGGAAAAAACAGTTAACATAAAATAAAAAATGTCAAATGTATATTAAAGATTTACCTGCACCAATGCAGAATATAATAAAAGTACAGCAGTATACGAAGTTTGAAAAATTTGCAGAGGATTTAGAGATTATAGCATCAAATTTTCTTGAAAGTAAGGAAAGGAAATGCCTTAAAAGTGGAAAAATGATAATTAAAATGTTATATGTGATGTTGTAATATAGATGATGATGTTTTGATTATATAGATGAATATTGCTGATTTATATTCCTTATGCTAAGTTAGAAATTAAGAAATAAAGATAAATTATAACTTATGGACTTGGAACAACCAAATGACAATGATAAGATGTTTTAATATTTGTTAATGAATTCAAAAGAGTTTCTTATTGTGCTTATGTCCATGTCTATGCTCAAGCTTTATGATATGGTAACTTATTAAATTCAGGAATGATTGTTAAGATATGTAAACAACTTGCCAAAATTCCCCTTCGTCTACCTAATGGTTAGCTAGGTTCCACTAAAACTCAACAGGTTTGGTCAGGCAACGAATACAAGAGGGACTACAAGCTTCGTCCTTGACGTTTCGTGGGAGAATATCTTCTATGTACTAATGTTATATCGATGCTATAGCTTAAGCATCATGTTCGATGTTGAGAAATGTCGAACCAGTTGATCGACTTGTATCATACCCGATGTGATGGGCTGTAGCTTAATCATCGTGACCGATGTTATGAAAAGCCGAACTAGCGAGTTTGAGGAGTTTCGTATCAATGTTATGGGGGATGTCGTACTTTAAGCATTGTGACCGATGTTCAGAAAGACCGAACCATCGGGATGACTATCATAACCGATGTTATGAGCATGTTGTAGCTTACGCATCGTCATCGATATTGAGATTAAGGAAGGCAAAGCTTCTGGGCCAAATGTCTTTAATGCTCTCTTGAAGAATAGGGCGATGTTCAAAAAGGCCGGACCAGCGCATTAAGGATTATCGTATCCAATGTTATGGGGGATGCCGTAGCTTAAGCATCGTGATCGATGTTGAGAAAGGTCGAACTAGAATCTAGGCGTATCGTATCTGATGTCATGGAGAATGCTGAGCTTAAGCATCGTAATCAATGTGCAGAAAGGCCGAACCAACGGAAGGAGTAACTTATCTGATGTTATGAGCATGTTGTAGCTTAAGCATCGTGCCTGATATGAAAAAATAGCAAACCAACAGGACCACATACAATGCACGTGACTTTACTAGCATAAATAAAAGCTCAAATCAAAATTGATGGGTGAGAATAAAAATTAAAACTACAATTTGAATTCTTATGAAATTTTTAAAAAAAAATTATATTTGTCACTATCAAAAAAGCTTTTTTTATAAGCAGCACTTCCTAAGTCAGATATTTATAAGTGGCACTCCTAAGTCTAATATTTACAGACAACAATCCTAAATAGAAGTTAAAGTGAATTTGCTACCTATAAAAATAGGAGAATGTCGTCTATAAATATTAAACTTAGAGGATGTTACTTGTAAATATTTGACTTGAGCTGCTGCTAATAAAAATTTTTTTTTTGAAGTAACAAATGTAAATTCCCTAATTTTAAAAATAACATGCATGTAAAATCCCCTTTTGGTTTTGGATGCAAATCACCAAAATTATGATCCTCATTAAGGTGTAACCTGCATTTTGATCGAAATCTAGGGAGCCTAGAAGAACAAATGAACAATAGCGTTCTCCAACATGATAAGCCATGATAATAAATAACTACAATTATCTGATTACATTTCTAACAAAATGAAGAGGAAGCTTAATAAACTTCCATGGAACTAAAGACCAAAATTGGAAATGGTGGATGACTAAAAACAAATCCACCAAATGGTTTTATTGCTTGAATTTATCTAAAAGAAGAAACTCTTTCCAGGCTTCATAAAACATCCAGGTGATGCCTGATGAGGGCATCACCTTCAAGCAGCTTGCACCCCACCCCCTGTAGAGTCCCAGAAACCCCTCCTCCTGGATGATCTCTGCAAGAGCAGCTGCCATGTTTGCTGGACATTCTCCCAGCATTTTGCCGACCATCAGCCGCTTCCGTGCGACTTCCAGGGGAAAGCTGATCGTGCTCGCTGTCAAACCTAAAGAGAAGATTTGTCACAAAAAGAAGTGTAAATTTAAATAATGAACGATAAAATCTATTACATTATCTATTTACATATTAATCATCCACTTCTTAAATATCATGTCCAACGCACTTTTGTCAACTCCGTTAATAGCAACCAATCATAAGATTTGCGTCACATTAACTTATGCTGTGTGGCGCATAACATATGTGCGCTAAATATCTAAAAACTGAATGAATTAAGTATTTAATTATTTTCACAACTGTTAATTAAGCTAGTGTGGCGCGCTTCATATTTAAAAATAGACAAATATCAAGTTAGGTTGTTGTTTCACGTTGGACATTCCATCAATTTTTCAGTTAAATTTTCCTGCGTGCGGCTCGTGATATTTAAAAAGAGGAAAATCCTATGTTTCATGCTGAAAGTTCAGTTAATTTTTCTATTCATTTTCCTCACTCCCTCTCGCCCTACTCTCTCCCCTTAAATCTTGCAATGCGAGCGAAGGTGCACAGATTGCAAAGGCGGTTTCTCATTAAGACGACTCCCTCCCTCTCTCCCAGCAATCCTCACTGCCACCCCTCCTTGGGTAGATAGAGAGAGAACAAGAAATCATAGGCGTACAAGAGATAGAAGGGTGGGGACATTTTGAGGATTTCGGGAAAAAATTAACATAAAAGTTGACGAAAGGATAAGAAGTAAGATTATTTTTATACCTCAGAGACCTAAATAAAAAGAAATTTAAATTTGTAAATCTATGTGAAATAAGGGCTTAAACTCACAACCCAAATAATATTTGCCCCTAAAAAATTTCGGGTATGTTTGTGTAATATTTTTAAAATGCATTAACATGTAAACATTGCAAAATAATGTGTTTTGTGTGCATATTTTCCTCAAATTATTAGCATCAACCAAGTTTTCATCCCACTAGATGGGGTTGGCTACATGAATCATTTATTTTCATTACACTTTATCAAATAACAACTTATTATTTAGCTCTAAACAAGCAAAGTTATTTCTTACAATTTTTTGCCATGTCTTTTTTGGTCTTCTTTTTACATAAAAAAAATTGAATAACCCAGCTCTCCTTACTGAACTTCTATCGGTGTACAATTTATATATTCAAAATATCTAAGCTAGTTATTATGTTGGGATATGTGAGAGATGTGATATAAGTTAGTTATTATTTTAATAATGTGTGTAGGATGTGAAATAAAGTTAATTTTTAATATTAAATTTTATGTATGATGTGATATGCCTGGTTAATATTAAACCAGGTTAATTTTTAACAATCAAACAAACGGGGTCTATGAGTTTATTCTCCATTAAGGTTACTCCAACCTTCTCACGGATATACTCATTTCTCATTATGTCCCTTTCATATATACACTAACTTTATTTGTATGTGTTGATTTTATAAGTCAGTATTCAGTATTATATAATTATCATTAATCTTACTATTGTTCTATAAAATTTACCTTTAAGCCTAAGAGGGATTTCTCTCTCACACAACACATCAGATATATTTTTTCACTTAGTCTATTCTACTTAAATCCTGCTAATAACATCACCAATTATTTCACTGTCACTTTATATGATTGATACAAGATTTCAAGATTGCTCACTCTTCTTAATAATTTGATCATCTTCACACTACAAATACTTTTATCTAAATAAAATTTGCACTTTATATATTCAATTTTAGATCTACTAAGACAAAGATCTTCAAATTCTAAGGTATTTCTCTACAACTTGAATTTCACATTAGCCACTTCTCTAGTCTTATTAATAAGAAGAATAATATCTATAAAAAGCATACAACGCTCTTGAATGTGCTGAGTTAAAAAATTCATAATTAGTACAAAGAGATATGGACTACAACTATAGTAGGGTTATCTTTAATCAAATCTCATTGTGTCCTAACAGAACTAACAACTCCACTTATACATATCTTTAATAACATGAATCCAAGCAATGCAAATTCCTTTCTTTTTAAAACTCCCCAAAACACTTTCTTGGAATTTTATCGTAAGCCTTTCTCATCAATATCCATGTCCTAATTTTTCAGGACAAGATTTTTGAATCTTTTTCTTTCAGTGAACAATTCAGTTTACTGCTACATACTTATATTAATTTTAGCTGATGCAAATCATTTCTTATAGCTCATAATCAAGTTATTTTCAGACTCCATTGTCCTTTCCTAACGTTTCACAGTAATTTGACCTCTCCAAAGTAATAGAGCCCTTATGCTCTTAATTATGATTGCCAACAATCCAAGCCTACTTCTAAATACTGCAATCAGGAAAGATCTACAAAATAAGAAACATAACTTAGAAGACTTTGCACCTGTTCTCTCCCTATAACTCTAATACAAAAAAGGCAGGCGGGAAAGCTATGCATGTTATAAGCCAAAGAAATCTTTTCTTATTTGATTTTTGTCTCATAAGCTCTACTTTGGAGGCCAGTTCGATTAGCACTCAGGAAACATGGTCTTTATAATTGTTTCTATTGATGAAATTAGTTCGACCATAAAAGGTAAGAAAGACAACATAAATTACCAATAAAGGCCACATGTTAAGGGAGAAAATGCTAGGGACCCAAGTTAAGCTCTATACACAAGTGAACAGACGTCTACCACAACTTGTTGTTGAGCTACTAATGCAAGAGAATTGCTCATGTACATTTCCAACAATCTCCCCCTTATATAAGAATCCATCCACATTAGTCTTTTTTCTGTCCGATGGATCATTTTAACTCACCAAATGCATGCACATTAAGAGCCCAATTAATCAACTGGAGGCACAAAGGGAGTGGGAGTTAGCCACTCTTGAATTTCGCTCAACCATGGTTGAACCTAAAAGACACATAGGAGCACTGCATGAACCACTTGAGCATAGTTAATTACATATCAATTGTTAGGAGAGAAATACTAAAAGCCTACATTGTGCCCAATAAATAAGTGATTGGATACCTATTAACTCAAAATCCTAGGCCAAAGAATAAGAGCCACCACTTGTATCTAACACCACAACCTCTCGTTGAACTACGAACATGAGACAATTGCTCATGGGCATTCCCAACACTTGATACAACCAGAGGTGAGAAGATTAATCTATGCTACCTTCTAAGGACTATTTTTACTTTTTGGGTCCCTTCAAATAAGGGCTTTAGCATGCTTAGAAAACATATGGGAATGAGGAATTTGAAAACTTCACACCTGAAATAGCCCCGATCATGAGAAGCTCAGCACGGTTCAAATTTTTCTTCTTTTTTACTTGACAGTATGATGATTTCACCTTCTCGTACATGAAATAATAACAAGTGCTGTAAGGAAGCATGCCTATGAGAGTTGGACAGATGCCAGCATATAAGCCGCCGACACCATCATCCCTGTAGATCCTTCTGAAAGCAAGGCAGATGGTTGGGTAAGCTTCTCTATTCACAGTTAAACGATCCTGCAGCATATAGATGAAAACGTATAAGCTGACACATTATTCTGAGAAATGATTTATTTTGACACAGTTCGTGCTTTCGTTATTACTAAAATAAGAAATAAAACAAACTGAAGTGAATCATTCAATCATGGTCATTTTATAAATAAGATACCCTTACACAGATTAGCATCACTTAGTTGTGAAATATAACAATTAAAGGGTCACCTCGAATGTATACAGTAGCATAATGTGATACTTCAAAGAATGACAATGAAGAGCAACCCTTGGAGTCTTATAAATGTCTAGCTTGAGGAAATTTCAGAGTATGAAATATTACATAATTCAGCAATAGATATAGATATACATCGCAGATTTTAGCCATTGCACTTGCATGAGGTATGCAACAGACAGCTTCCGATACGTTGAAACCGTTACCATTGATGAAACTGACAGAAACTAAAGAGCTTATAGCATATTCTAATAATAAAACTTGGGTAAATTATATCCAGGTCCCTAAATTTATAGTATAATAGCACACATGTTCATAATTTTAAATTTTTAATATTTGATTTCCTGAGTGACATATAATACATCAATTAAATCTTTTTTTCTAATTTTTAAAATATTATTTTTAACCTTCTCTCTCCTCTTTTGTCTCTCTTTAATCTCTCCTCTCTTCTCTCTCCCCCCCCCCCCCCCACGAGATGTAGGTGGAGGAGGGAGGCCAAGAGGGCAAGGAGAGACAGAAGAGAGAGGTAAGAGAAGAGAGAGAGCTATAGAGAGGGGGAGGCCAATCCCCTCTACCAGCTCCCTTGCAAGAGCAAGAGAGAGAGTAGAGAAAGAAGATAGAAGAGAGGGAGATAATGGGAGGGGAAGAGAGAAAGGAGAGGGAAGAGTAAAAAAAGTATTTTATAAATTTTTAATAATAAAAAATTAGAAAATGACCTAATTGATGTATAAAAATTTAAAATCAGACTTAGGAACCCAAATGTTAAAAATTTAAAATCAGGTTTGTGTAATATTTTTCCCTAAACTCAGGGACATGGATGCAATTTACCCATAAAACTTTGCTGCGAGTGAAAATTGCCGTCACGTTTTCAAATGATGCAATCTTACATAAATCAATGAATCTCAACTGGCTATAGATGAGCCCTAACTTAATGTATCAATGGAACTTTTAGGAATTCCTGTGAGTTAATTTCAACGAAACAGCTGATGCATTTAAATGAGAACTAAAAGAGATTTAGCATAAACTAACGAGTAGCAAAATAATATCAGTAATATATGAATTAGCATATTTTAAATTCACAAATGCCTAATCTTTACATCTAAATTAAAAAATAATAAGCTGGATTCGAGATTAGCAAGGAGCAATGGGGTGGGGGAGAGAGAGAGAGAGATAATAAGGGAAGTAGCCATTACAACCATTAATAGGGTCTTCTAAGACTTGTGACCTACCTTAATTACTTCAAGAGGGTGGCACAATAGTGTGCTAACGACACCAGCAGCAGCACCACCAACAGCAACTGGTGATATCCATGGAAAGGGGAGTTCAATGTTTAAATGACCAACTTGGACCTTTGGACCTCCCTTATCTTTCCATTTCTCTTGAGCTGATGCAACTGTACGACTGACGCACTCAAAAGTTCCAAGCTCAATTGCCTGAGTCGGGATTATCCGCAGCATGTTTATTGTGTTTCCAGCCCAAAGCCCTTGCCAGCCATTCTCTTCAATGATCTCAAGAAAGCTACCGACAATGCGTTTAGACCCAACTCCAACAATCATTCTTGTCCTGCAAAGCACGTAAAATATGAGCATCCATAACTGAAATTAAATTTATATCCCAGTCTATTAAATATAATAAAGGAAGCAGCAAAAATACAATTGACAGTTAGCAGATAGCTCCTCAAATATCTAGGAAATTGATAAGGAAAAGGGGAAAAGCTAGTGGAAACATAACTTACTCAGAGACAAAATGGTATAGAAACCTGCAAAAATAGATCGACTCAATTGAAAATGTGTAATGTCTAAGCATATTGACATATGGTAACCTGAGAACTTTGGAAAATGTTGGAATTGATGGAAAGGCAAAATTGAAAAATAACTATATTGACATATGGTCAATAATATCTCGCTGAAGGCCCTCCTGCCTTCATCAATTTCAGACTTTCTATGCTAAGCTCATTCAAGATAATAACTACAAAAAAAATTATTAAAAATATCAAGAAGTGCTTGTTATGGGTAAATTAACAAGAAGATGGAAATTAAATCTATCAACAAAATTTCACTGAGGCTAAGGAGCTGCTGCTCAATGAGATATGATAAGAGGTGGTCAGTACGTTCATAAATCAATAAATTTTGTTAAATCAATTTTTGGATCATAAAAGAGCTGACCAACCAAACTAGTTTGGAATTAAAGCTGTCACTGTTGTTTTTGTTTCTATACAAAAACGAACCAAACCTAGCAAGAAGACAACCGCACAGCTCTCACAGCTCAGTTGCTGCTAGTTTTGATCTTAGCTAAATCAATATTGTCTTTATGTTTCATGTATGAATCAAAGTCCAAATCCATATCCGCATTTTAGCCTTTTAATTTCACAGTTATTAATTGACAAAATCAGAGAGTTACGAGAAAGATACTATGCCATGCAGTGAACAAAAAGGAGGTTTTCAATTTCATTGATGCCTATGCACCTTTTAATTTAGCAGTTTATTAATTGACAGAATCAGAAAGTTGCAAGAAAGATACTATGCCATGCAATGTACATAAAGGAGTGAGCTTTTCAATATCATCGAACTGTCGGTATCTGCGATTCAAAAGCACATCACAAAATAGCCAGGAATTGCGGATCATTCTATGTGAATCATGGGAAGATTATTTATTGACCTTTTGGTATTGTTAATCAGCCAACATGCTTAAATTTACACATAACTATCATGCCTTTGTATTACATGTCATGTAATAAGAATGTAAACAAGAAGGAATAGCTTCCATAAACATAAATGATCCTTGAATGCACGTTTTGCGTTCTCTTAATTGCCTAGTAGAATAATTGAAGAACAAAAGTCTCTATAAAGTGAAATGGGAAAATTTACATTTTATGCCAAAACAACAAGAAAGAACGCAAGTAGTCGTTTATCCACAAATTTACCATCTGCATATGCAGAAAGTATAAAATTAAATCTTTTTGATCCTATGTTACTAGCTAATTAGCATCACAGTCTATAACAACAAGCTCAAAAGTATAAAAAATGGACGGTAGCTTGCTTCAATAATTTGCCTCCTCCTCTTGGTGGGCCGGTGGCTTAAGATCAACTTTGATGGTTCGCTACAGGCAATTAGGTTACTGGAGCTGGCTGTTTTATTAGAGACCACTATGGAGAAGCGAACCATGCACGTGATAAACGAGTATTCACCCACCCATTGTGGTAGAGCAAAAAGCAGGGATTCAAGAATTTAAAGCTGCTCTGAATATCACTAGTACCTCAATTCACATATGGCTTGAACGGGATTCGCTTGAAATCCTTCAAATGATATAGGGGACCTGAACCGCACTTATATCAAGGTTGAAATGCTGGACCATGCACATTATTGAGAATAGGTTGGAGCTGCTAACATTGTTGAAAGCAATATCTGGAACCATGATGTAAACATAGAAGTGAACTGCATTGCTAGATTGATTTCATGTTTCAGTTTTTGCAAAATCACTTGTGTAAATAGAAACATAAATGCCCAAGACATTTTCTTTTTATACCTACGCGAGAAAGGAGACCTCTCATCTTATTTTGGAAAAAGTGCCTAAACTTAATGCTACATATTTCGACAAAATTGAGGTGCTGCTGCCAACTCCTTCAAACCCTCAACCTCAATTTCGAATAGGAGCTTCGACTCCGGATCTTATTCCCCTTCCCAGTGATTTTTGCAACATCCTCTGAGAGTGTGTGATCTGATGTACCCGTTTAGTATTTTGTTTTTAAATGGATGGCCTAGGCCAAGATTTCAGGAAAGCTACATATTTGTCTTTAAACTGGTGACTTGATTCTTTTTTGAAAGATGACAAAGCCATAACATTATACTAAAATAATATGCAAAAAGTAAAATAGTCAGCCAACATCCCATTTAAGAATGTTATAAAAATTAATAAGAAGAGGTAAACCTTTCACCCAACAAAAGTTGCCTAATGTGACATAGTGAGCCAACAAATTAGTCACACTATTAAAGTTATGATGTACATGAGTAATCTTCAAAAAAGAAAAGGAACGTAGAATGCTTATAATATGTTCAAATATAAGATCCCTAGGTGAATAGACATTCAAATTAGAAAACACTAGTGGCAATGCTTGTTATTGGTGACGCATCCTTGGCCTCTTGAACTGCCAACTTAGTTCATGGTAAAAACCAAAGCAGCAAAAGGCAAGACTAGATATGGCTTACAACTTAATAGAAACACAATTTTTCATACCTCAAAGAAACAGAAATCAGTTACAAGATATAGTCCATGTTGTGATATTTTAATTCAGTGAGGAGCATATTCAAAGATTTAGCCTAAAAGTCATAAATTTCCACAAAGGCATTTGAACATGGAAAAAGTCAAAGAAACAATAAAATGAAGTCATTTTTTTCGCAGCAGGGTGTAAATAGTGCACCTGATAGTCTCCAGAGGAGCTAGAACAGCTTTCGTCATGGCACCAGCTAATGCGCCGCTTAGAAACTCCCCTACTTCTCTATTTTAACAATATTCTGCAGCAAAATAAGAATTCATAAAATTTGGAAAAGGTAACAAAAACCAAATTGTAATAACTTGTGCCTGGCATGATGGCATCGGACAATGTAATCCGAACCACGAGGCATGAGAAAATTTAAATTTTTCTCTTTGTTCCACTTTGAAATTTTGGTGCGGAGAGGTAAAAGTAGGATATCAGAGCAGGTCAAATGAACCATTTTTAAGCGGAAGATGCTGCATGAGCAAAAGCACAAACACTTTGTTGGCAAGCTGGCACTTAAGGCACGGGATTTGACTTATGAGACACAGAAGCAACAGAGCGTAACTACCGATTGAGAAGAAGAAAAAGAGTAAGAAAAACAGGAAGAGGAAAGACTCACCCTCATAGCTCGGCCAACGTCCAGCAGGCGGAGCTCGAAGGCGGCGGGGGTAGCGGCGGCGCACTTTTCGACCTCGAACTCCTTGGGCATCGCCATTTCCTCCCCAAACGCATCACCCAACACCCAGAACTCCTTGGGCTTCTCCGACTCCTGTCGCAAAGCCATCGAATCAGCCTCCCCAATTTCCCAGGAAAAATCAACAAGATCATCCGAAATAGGAAGTCGCAGAACCGATCATAAATGAAAAACGTGAAGTACAACGACTATGAATGATATTTTCCGCTCGTTTTTGTCTGTTCTCACCTGGACAAGGGATTTCGCTCTCTTCTTGTCTTGGATCAGCTCACGAGATCTTTTGCCTCATTTTTTCCTCTTCCGCCGTCGCTATTCCTCTCTCTCTCTCTTCTTCCTCAATCTGCGTCTGAGCATCTCCTTCTCGCTCGCGATTTTCGCTGATTTTTACGGTGTGCATCCACTTTTTACAAGTTCCACATCAAAATAGAAACTTTTTTAAATTTCAATGCCCTACTGCCCTCTCGTGCCCGTTTCTACTATGAATAACCCTATTGCTAAATGAAAAAATCTAAAGCAGCGCCCAAAAGTGATTTTGAATTTAACCTTAGAAATAATTATATATATTTTTTTTTGAAAACGAAATAATTATATGATTAATATATCAAATTATTCATTAAATTAAATTTTTAAAAAATAATTGATCAATATATTAATGACTTATGAGTTCCCATCTCCGACCCCACGAAGACCTACGGCTGACGACTAGTTTAGTTTCAACGAGACAACCTCAATTCAAATTCGAACTTCTTTGAGTTTGAATTGATTTTAATTTAAGTTAAATTAAAATCAATTTTAAATATTTTTAATTGAAATATTTACTTTATTTTTATATATATTAATACATTAATTTTTTTAATATTTATTATATATAACATATTTGTTTGTTGAAATAAAATACCTTAAGAGGTATATCAGAAAAACCTATATGAATATTAAGGTAATTAAGAATTAAATTTATTTTATATCAAGTAAATTAATTTTAAATTATAAAAAATCAATTGAAGTTTAATTTAAGTAAAATATGAGCAAATTTAGAGTTTTAAATGTAATGTTTATTCTTATTTGAATCTAAATGATAATATTTCTTATGATTCACAACCAAATATAAATTCTGTTGCGTATTTTCAATAATTAAACAATTATAGATTTAGCTTTTAATTTACTTAATTATTTCATAAATCAATTCTAATCCATTAAGTATTTCAAAAAAAAAATCTAATTCACTATAAGAGCATATAATTTATTGTTATCTTGATGTTATATTATATAATTTAAAAAAAATAATTATTTAATATAATAATATTTTTAAATATTTTTTAAAAAAATATAAAATTATTAATTAAAAAATAATATGTAAATATCATGATATTTAGATGTTAATTTTTATACGAAGATAAAATTAAACTATATTTATTTCCACATGTTACTTTAAGCCGCAAAGAAACTGTTTATTTGTAAAAATATGTTTAGTTAAAAAAAAAAAATAATAAATTTTAATTTTGGTTTTTCTTCTATAGGCCCATAGACATGATGCTTTTATTTTAAGATTTATAAAAATTTTAAATGAAATTCTTATTTTAAGATGTACATATGAAGAATATAAAATAAAATTAATCCTTTCTGCTTTAAAATTTATGTAAAATTTAAAATAAAATTAATTTTAGCATTCAAATTTATGTAAAATTTGTTTATGTGATTGAAAAATTAATAATAATTTAAATTAAATAGCCAATGAATAATAACTTCGCAATTCTAATTGTAAATAATCACACAGGTGAGCAGACTCACTTCACACATAACTCTATAAATAACATTAAATTATTAAGTCATCAAATGAATTATTCGATTGGCCAATCAGTCGTTTCAGTAGTCCTGTCCGTTCGCTCTTACTAAATGATCCGTTTAACTACCAAATTAAGTATTAATTCGTTTAAAAAAAGTATATCTTAAGATCAAGTAAATATTAGTCTTGAATAACAAATATCATATGTAATCACTTCTTCTCTAATTAATACTTGCTTGATTTTAAATTTTACCTACTTTTTAAAATAAATTTTTATCAAAAATCTACATATCAGGTGATCGAATGAACAATCTGATCAAAGCGAATGGATTATTCGCTTGGCCAATCAGACTGTTCGATCAACTAATCAGACTGTCCGATCGATTAACTAGATAGTTCATTTAGCCCTTTAGTAATTTAATGTCGTTTGTGACGTTTTGTGCTAAGTAAGGTCTGCCCATTTGTGTGGCTTTCGGCTATATTGACAAATGAACGACTGACCACGTCAAACGTGATTGGCATCAAACTCAATAATTATTTAATAAATTTTTAATACAATTTAAACTTTTAAATAAAATAATTTCGTGTAATATTTTCAGAAAGCATGCTGCTTATTTTTTGAGAGGCAGATAACTTTTCTGCTATTTAAGAAAACCAAATATTGGTGACGTTATTAAAATTTTGTAAGATGTCATATTATTTTATGTATAATTAAGAGGACATTTGGTTCAATGTCATTTTGATATTATATTATGTTATCTAGAGAAAGTAATTATTTGATTTAATGATATCTATAAATAATTTTGTATAAGTGTAACGACCTCGGCTTTTACCTCGGCCGTTACCCAATTTCTTTTTTTTTATCCTCAAATAAATTCACTATATCTTAATATAAATCTGTCCTTAATATACAATTAGTATATTACACCATAAATAATTATAAAATCCTGAATACAAATAATCTAAAATAATCTTCTAATTGTCTCTCACCCATGCCTCTTATGCTTGTGCTAAACCTGTAAAAATAGTGCCGAAGACGGCGTCAGTCCACCAATAGGACTCAGTAGGAGATATCAACTAGCTATGAGCTACATAAAATATTAATAAGATTTCATGATCACAAATTTATTATTTTGAGATTTAAGAGAATTATTATATGCATACACAGCAACATTCATGAACTTATATCAAATGAATAAATAGCATGATAGCAATGACTGATAATTATGTTTAGTTAAATTGTATAACAGAAGATATCAAATAAGAATTTATAACATGAATTCTATCAAATAAATGAGCATATATATCATGAGTTTCTTATGAACAATTGAACAGTATAAACGCATGATAAATAATTAGCACAATACGAACACTAAATATAAACAAGTGCACATAATAATTATAATGTACACATGATAACAGAATAAATATAAAAATATAATTAACTAATAAGTTCTCTTTTAATTAATTTCTTTTACTCTTTTGGGCCCGTGATTTCTCGTACTACGCCTCAGCTGCCTTTTTACATATTTGGGGATCGTCATCCCCTAGCCTCATAGGCAATAGCCCATAATGATAAAAATGTGAGGTCCTCAATCAGTTTTGGGAGTTTTCACCCCCTAGCCCAAAATGGCAATGGACGCCGTCGCACCTATATATATCATATGCTCGAGCTAAGGCAGGTGCGTAATCCCACAAAAATCACATTTAACTTTTAATTCATTGTCGCCTTTAAAATTTTGATTATAAATTTAGTCACATAGCAAGCTCATACACTTGCTTAAATATCATATTATATCTTTGAATGTGACGACAAGTCCGTACACTTGCCCTCCCGTAGGTGTCACAAACACGAGTCAATATATTCACATCTAATATAACGACAAGTCCGTACACTTGTCCACCCGTAGGTGTCACAGTCGTAAGTCAATATATTCACATCGAATGTGACGACAAGTCCGTACACTTGTCCTCCCGTAGGTGTCACAATCGAGGAAAAGAGGCATATCATTATATTATATATTTATCTCTTTATTGAAGAAATAAACAATCAACAATTAATTCATAATAATTTATATGCACTATACATTATTAAACTTTAACAATCCACCTTGTACCTCATAATCTCGATAATTTAATTTTAAGTCATCTCTCCTATTTCAATCAAATTTATATAGTAATCCAGTAATCACCAATAAAAATAATCATGATATCTTCAAAAATATTTTAATCTAAATTAATAAAGATCATTAATTCTTCACATATAATTTGTGAAACCTCAATCAAAATTTGATGAGAGTATGAGTAGATCTAATAATATAACTATAATCCACATTTAAGTCTCATACTAAAATAAATCAAATTGAATCATGATCAATTCCAAATTTCACATTTATACTCTATGGTTATAAAAATATCATCACTATTCTGATATCTATCAATAAATCTATTTAGCTTAAGTTTTAAACTCCAAATTATCAAAAATTAATTAAATCATCAATCCTCAATATCTCATAGCATTTGAAATCGATTTCATAAGTCCATTCTTCTAAATATAATAACTAATATCTTTGCCAAAGTAACTCAATTGTTTGGACTTCTAATAATAAAATATATATTTTTAGGCTAATTAATAAGAACACTATATAAATATGATAAATAATCAAATAATCTAATAATCTTCAAATTCACATTTAATAGCAATCATTTAATCTAAGAAATCTCCATTTAATTTACATGTGATAATAAACTCTTTCAACTACAGATTTTTTGCCAAGTTTCTCTAATAAAATCTCATCCAAAATGAACTTTTTAAAGGAAGCTTTCTATACGAAAATTGTAGTATAATGTGTTCCCTATCTCCATATAAAATTTCATGTCAATCCAAATTCATTTGGTACACCAAATCCTCTATGAACTCAACTCGGTCAGAAAATCTGAATTTTTGTCAGACTTTACTAATGACATCGAAATCATACTTTTTATTCAGAATTAATCAAAAATTCCTTCAAACAAGTTGTAGGTAACTTCAAGATCTAACTCACTAATTTTCATCAAAATCCGAGATCATTTGATATCCTAAACTAATACTATAAAGCTCAGATCCGAAATAAAAATATTCCAGCAATGTACAATCATGTGTATATCTAAACAAAGTTCTCTAATAAAATAATTAAGCCCATAAACGAAATTTACAGTCATAAACATGAAAAAAATATTAGTAATACAATAAAATAAAATTTCACAAATAATTAAATATTAAATTTATTCAATTCTTGTCAAACTATTATAAATCAAATTATGTGAATTCTTATCTTTGATTAATTTAAGTCCTAAAAGTTAGAGAAATCTCCTACCTCAAGGAATCATGAAAATATCTCATTTTTCTTCCTCCTATTCTTCTCGCCTTTTCATCCAAATCTTTGAAATCCATCTTTCGTGGTTGCCGATTCGATGGAGAAATATTGTGATGCCTCGGATCTCTAATTCTTTCTTCTCCTTTCTCTCCCTCTCCTCTCTCTTTTCTTTTTCTCTCTCTCCCTCTCATTTTCGGCCAAAGAAGGGCTAGGGCCGGCGGTTACGAATCGGGAGAGAGATGAATCGATGTGTGAGAAGAGAAAAATATTATTTTCTCTAATAACTCAATCTAAGGGTAAATCTGGTATTTCTTCTAAGGCTAAAATTAAGGGATAATTAAATCTCATAAATTTAATTTTAAATAATAATAACAAATTATCCTTTAACCTATAACCATATCCCTTAATTATCTCCAATTTTGATAAATATCTCATGATAATTTTAAATTAATAAATATCCAAATAAATTATGAGATATTAAATAAATTCAAATTTAAATCAAGAAAATAATTTCCTAATATTTTTCTTAATATTTTTAAATAAATACTAAATCTTACAAATTTTTTTTTTACATCTAATATTTCTTTTATTATTCTTTCTTGGTCATTTTTGGAGATCAAATAAATCAAAGGTATCACCCAAAATTTCTACTATATTTTTTATGCCAAAATACCGTAAATATCATTTATCACCCAAATTTATACATACAATTTTAATTTATAATACACATCAAAATCTAAATTTTCGGGATGTTACAATAAGATTATAGAATTATGAATCAAAAGATAACATCTAAATATCATGACATCTATATTACATAATATAAATGATATCTAAATATTGACATCTAGATTACATAATATAATACTAAGATAATAATGAATCAAACGTCCCCTAAGTTCTATTTAAAATACTAATCTTACTCTTTTTAGATTTAACTTAAGATTTATTTATCTTTTATAGAATTTAGCTTAAGATATAACTTAAGCATTCAATGTCTTTTGAAATATATCACGTTTTGGAAGATAATAACAAATCAAATACCCCTTAAATCAAATATAATATTCTACCTTCTGAAACGTGACATATTTCAAAAGACTAAAAGATAAATAAATCTTAAGTTAAATTTAAAAAGTGCAAGATTAGTATTTTAAATAGAACTTAGGGAGCATTTGATTCATTATTATTTTGGTGTTATATTATGTAATTTAGATATCATGATATCTAGATGTCATCTTTTGATTAATAATTTTATAATTTAATAGAAGATTATTAATAGATGTCATCAAGATAATATTGAACCAAACACCTCTTTAGTTGAGTCTGGACTGAAATCCACTTCCAACAATTTTAAGCTGAGTTTTAAATTAAATATGTAATTTAAAAAAATCAACTTGAGCTTAAGTTCATAAATTCAAGAGATATGAGAGTCTATGAATTCAACTCTCATTATTTCCATTTTTTTCAACTTAATTTCTTTACTCTAAAGTTAGTCAGAATCATCAAAATTGAAATATTTTCTTAAATTATGAAATCGAATAATATAAATTTGAGTTAACTTAAATTCAAAAAATTATAAATTCGACTTTTTGTAGGATTGGCTCAGATTAAATTGAATCAAAAAATAAGTTTTAGCACTTCCAAAGATTAAATCTCCATAGAAATTTTAAAAATATTATTAACATTTAAATTTCTTACATAATATTGAAAAAATTTAAGGTATATTTATTTACTAGTTAAAAAATAGCTCTAATTTGTCAAAAAATTTTAATATTAAAAATAAATTATATTTTACATCATATATATATATATATTAAAATAATAATTAATTCAATTTCATGTTCTATACATACATCACAAATTAAAATAATTTTTAATTTATATTACATTATTTATATATTTAAATATAATAATTAATTTTTTATATTTTACATATTTTTTAATAAAAAAAATTCTACTTAAGTATTATGATATTATTAAAATTAAAATTTACAAATAAATATAATCTCAGTAAAGATTGATTTTTTACATTTATATAAAATCTTTTAATAGGTAATTATAGGGATAAAAAATGCCTGATATCTCTATCAAAAAAATAAAGACTGGAGTTTAATGGCGCGAGCT